>JAQMYJ010000002.1:18623580-18638537 GCA_030014305.1 Clarias laeviceps | reverse complement strand
TTGTAGAATGTAGAAAATAAATCACTAAACAAAAACAAAGAAATTTGCAAGTGACCCCAAACTTTTGAACGGTAGTACTGACTAGGTTTTCTGGACCCCAATCACTATCTTTAACAATGAAGTATGAAAAAAATGCATATTAATTTCCTTAAAATTGTATGGCTGGATAAAATGTACAATCACTTAAAATAATTGGTAATGTGAATAAAAAAGTGGTCATTCTTGCTTTATTAGTTATTTTATTGCACAAACTTACAATTTTTTCTTTTTTTTCTTTTTCCCTTGGTTGCTACAGGTTGCCCCCTGATCAGGCTGTCCTACTGGTAACACAGGCAATCGTCGCGTCTTTATCTGGAACTGGCTGCTGTTAAATAATATTGTCATTTTGCAAACATTTATACATGCACTTATATCTTCCTTGCTTTTGCAACAGGAGGCATCACAAACATTGAAAACCTCTTAATCTTACTAGCAATATGAGGCAACCTTTTCCCATATGATCAATTTGTCAGAGTGCCAGTAAAAGGAGGGCACCTTGGGGCTGACTGCTGGTCATTTCTCTGTCTCTGACAGACTTCTCACCGGACCGGAGAGAAACAAATGTGTTCCACTCAGCTAGCACCTTTCCACAACCCTGTCAGCACTGCTCATTAGTCAAACACTGCTTCCCAGAAAATATGACACGGATCACTTCTGCCATGTCTGTGGTCAAAACCTCACTCTCAGAGCTGGCTGGGTTTGGCAGTGCTCTCATATAAACTGCTCTCTGTAGACTCAGCAGGGATTTTGAAGAATGGCAAAAAAGAGGCTCAGGAAACAGAATTCATGCTGAGAACTTAAGTCTCTAGGTGTTTTCTAGATGTCTAAAGTATGTAAATAGGGAGTGATGCTATTTCATCTGTTGGCATAGCTCTAAGCTTTATGTATTAGGAGAGATGAGCAGGCAAACCGATCAATCATTTTCATTATAAGTCTTCAGACATTTTTTCACGTTTACATGCGAGTTTGCAGTTTGTGAAGATTTAATAAAATACTGAAGCAGGTCATTAGGTCATACCACACTAAAGGTATAATCATGATGTTTTGCAATTACTGTATATTACACTCAGTGGTACTTGTCTCATAAAATACTCTCATATCTACTTTGAAAAGATGCCCTATAAAAGTCAAAGCCAAATAGTAGTTCTTTTTGGTCTCCTTATATGAATCATCACTGCATTCGTTACAATGTGTCACGATCGTGGAATGAAGGGCAAGGCATAATCGCAGAGGTCAAGACTTCAGGTTTTTAATAAAGAAAAGCAAACATAAACTAAACATGAACAAACAAAAGCTTTCATAGCATAGCAAACCTGGTAGAAAAACAAAACAGACAGGATAACGAAGACAGAGTAACTAAACAGAACAGCACAGAACAGATGCAAAACTAACTCAAAGAACCTGGCTATCTATGTTCAAAGTAATTAGCCACCTTGATTCAGGTGAGTGGCCATCACTTGACCGAGGTGCACTCTGGGAAATGCAGTTCCAGAACAAAACAAACACAAAAGTCTCTGGGTGCACGGCACCCTCTAGGCACAATGACACAACCTTGACACAATGAATGCATGGGAATACAATAGGAATAGAAAAGAGTCACCCCCACTTAAAATAATCACATTTTGTTGATTTGCAGCTTTCAGTGAAGACAGACACAGTTTTCAAGTCCTATCTACTTAGTGCAACTTTAAACATCCAAGTGAAAGATAACACCAAAATGTCAGGAAAAAAAAGTATCACTGCCTCCTAAAATGACTAATCACCTTCTTAATGGCATATAAAACTTTGCACATCTAGACTTTTCAAAATTGTCCCACTCTTCCTTGCAGAATTGCTCAAGTTGAGTTAAATTTGATGGTGACTTTTTGTGGACTGCAGTCTACAAGACATTTCACATATTTTCAGTAGGGTTTAAGTCTGGGCTTTGATTAGGCCATGCAAGGACATTTACCTTTTTCCTCCTTCAATCACTGTGTGGTCAGTTCTGCTGTGTGCTCCATGCAGTTTCCTTCTATTCTGACAAGTGCTCCAGTCCCTGCTGCAGAGAAACAGCCCCATAACAGGATATTATCACATCCATGCTTTACTGTAGGAATGGCATTATTTGGATGGTGAGCTGTATGGGATTTCCACCAGAACTATTGTTTGGTGTCCAAATACAATAAATCTCATCTGACCACCTGGGTTTTTGCAAAGCTCAGTCATGAGAGCATGTGGACATTCTTAAGAAGTTGCTTTTTCTAGCAACCATCCCATACAGCCACTTTTGTGGAACATTAATTATATTGTTGTCACATGCAGACAATAAACACTTTCTTCGTAATATATTCCTGCAACTGCTTCAGAGTTGCTGTAGGCCTCTTGGTAGCCTTTCTGACCAGTTTCCTCATGGCTCTTTCATCCAGTTTGGAGTGATATCCTGATCTAGGCAGGGACTGTGTTGTACAAAATACCTTTAATTTTCTTAATTATAGACTTCATTGTGCTTGTAGGCAATGATAAAGCCTGAACTTTTTGTATCCATCTTCTAACTTACTGTAACTTACAGTCACTCCATGCTGCTACTCTGCCCGCTGTCCACTGCTCACCAACCTGTGCCCGCATGCCAGCGGGACACTGCCCAACAGACCTGCATGTGCACAACCTTCCTTCCATATCTTTCCGTCCTCCCTCCTTTAACCCTTTCCTTCCCCATTTACCTAAATAAATTACCCTTTTTCCTGTAAGACCTTGCCTCATGTCCGTGCTTTATGGTGCCGCCCGTGCAACATGGGTCGAACCTGTTACATTGGTGGAAAATGTGGGCACGAGCCTTGGGTTGAGTCCCAAATGAGGCCGGGGTCTTACTTGGCAGTGCCAGCGGCGACCGTGAGCTCGGAGCTGAGAGAGGGGCAGTGTCATGGCGTGCACTTGTGATTGGCGTGCGCCCAAATCAATATCGCTCCTCGCTCACTCCGAAGCTGACTAGTCCCTATCTTTCCATTCTCCCTCCTTTAACCCTTTCCTTCGCCATTTACCTAAATAAATTACCCTTTTTCCCATAAGACCTTGCCTCGTGTCCATGCTTTATGGTGTCGCCCGTGCAACATGGGTAAAGCCCAATATAGCTGTGAAGTTAATAAGGTTAATCTACACAAAATTCTTCATACATAGGGGAAATTATATGTCCCAAAAGTCTTCATATGTAGAGAAAATTAGCACTTTTTATTAAAATAGTTTTTGGATTGGTTGCCGAGACCCTGTGGAGCGGCCTCTGAGATTCCTGAATCTACTTAATTTTTACCTGTGGGGGGGAATGTGAAGGCTCCCATGAAAAGATATAGCACAGAGAAAATTTTAAAGACCACATTCAAAGTGCAAGTACTGTATATGCATAACACCAGATTTGTTAACACGAGTTCATCATGAATTGAGGAGAGAGATAGAGGATGATTTGTAAATAAAGGTACAATTTGCTAAAATTGTTGATCACTGTGGACTTTTGGGACACCCTGTGATGAGAAGTGATAAGATTATCTTAAGCATTTTCATCATGTTTTTAAAGTGCCAAAGAACTTGAAGGCTTTGCTCATCTTGACCTGATATGCAATTTGATTTGCTTTGATGTCATGCTGGAATGAATGTATGGAATGAAGATGAGGATAATTGCTGAGCGCAGCCTAAATTTTGATATGTACCTGTGCATAACTAGTTTAATATGTGTAATGTTACTTACTTGCTATGTACTATAACGTTTTGCCATAGTTTTATTTTTTTTTATTAGAATTTTTTACAGTATTAATTTCTAAATGGTCTAAAAACTACTCATTCAGCACAACTCACAATTCACTTCACAAATCTTCACTGCACTTCTCAGTTATTTCCTTTTTTGTAGTCGGCATTGCAAAATGAATAGACTGAATGGGTTATGATAAATGTAGTATATATGAGGCTAATGATAAATATATCACTCACTCATCTTCTATGCTGCTTTATCCTGTATTCATGGTCGCGGGGACCTGGAACCTATCCCAGGAGGCTTAGAGAGGGGTACACCCTGGACAAGGTGCCAAACCATCACAGGGCACACACATACACACACTACTGGCAATTTGGGAATGGGAATTAGCCTATCCTGCATATCTTCAGACTATGGGAGGAAACCGGAGTACACGGAGGAAACCCCCCAAGCACGGGGAGAACATGCAGGAATTGAACCTGGCCGAGAATTAAACCCAGACCCTGGAGGTACAAGGCGACAGTACTAACCACTACACCACCGTGCTGCCATGATAAATATATAAATCTGTTAAAAAAAAGAAAAAAAAGCCAGAAAATCAGAAAGTTTCTTTTTATTTATTAATAGTAATCTGTTCAACAGACTTACATTAAAATTAGTTCAGATTTATTCATACCTTTCTTCCCTTGGGCTTTGGCCTTTCTTATCCTAGGGGTCGCAACATCAAGTTCTGGCACAGGTTTTATGCTGAATGCCCTTCCTGTAGCAACTCTCTCATTTCCTAACCAGTCTTGGGAACAGCACTTCATACAGTGGTTAGGTTCTTGAAGGCTGGAGTTAAAGGTCTTGCCCAAAGATCCAGCAGTGGCAACTCTGTGGTAGCAGGGCTCAAACCTATGACCCTCTGATTAGCAACCCAGAATAGAATCCTCTGATTAGCAACCCAGAATAAACCCTCTACTGTCTGAGTAACTTCCAAGATTCATTATACACTAATCCTTGCAAAATATTTTGCTTTAGATAGTGCCATACAAACTATTTGAATTAAATAAACTGTTTGACATTGAAACATTCTTCAATCAATTTTACTACTTGACTACAGTATTTACACACTTTTACAAAGCAGATAGAGCCTCCCAGACAGTACTCTTGCATTTAAAAAGTGAATGAAATCTGTTTTTTGTCATCCTACACTTTATGTAATTATTAAGCCAATATAGTCAAATAGTCAGGTAGCAGTAAATAGCTCAGCCTACCTCTAAAAAAAGAAAAGAAATAAAGATGTATTAGTCTTAATTGAGTATCTATCATCCAAAGACACCACACTCTGCCTAGTAATGAATACTTAGTGCTTCAAGTCAGGAATTATTTGGGTTTCTGTACAGGCTCAGATGCACATTGCCAAAAGTGGCACAGCACTGCAGACCAAGTGCTGTTTTGCTAATAGCAGTGAATCAGCAAGGCAGCACCAAGCCTCTAACTGCTTATCAAGGCCAGTGTCAGTGCCAGCATGGCAGCTGCTGAACACTAATGCACAGACGTCTTGTGAAACATGGACGGGTCACATGGTGATCCTGACGCCAACTGTGAAACTAAGCGTATGTAGAACGGTACATCAGAGTCACATTGAGGCATCTACTCTACCCATTAAATGCCAAATTTGTCTTATGTCGTCTGAGTAAAATTGAGTTATTTGTTCGGAATTAGGCTCAAACCTGTTCATAGGGCTTTCTCCAGGAAGTACTTTGGACACAGAGAAATCAAGTGTTCCACTGGGTTGCAGGAGATATGGAGGTTCTGTGGGATTTGCTGTTGATTCAGCACTGTCTCAAGCATTGCTTTCTACTTTGGTGTAACGAGAGCACAGGAGACGGACAGTCCAGGAAGGAAAACAACAGTAAGATGAGAAACTGGAGCTGTAAAACCAGCCAATTTATTTTCCTTCTCTAAAAAATGCAAATAAATAAATAATGTGGAAGAAAACTGTATTTAAGCTGTTATAGAAAACTTTTGGGTATATTGTAACTTACAGAAAGACAAATGTGGAGAAGTGCATAGCTTCAGGGTTTAATATGTGAAGTGTGTATACCCTTTGACACATAGACAAAAAGGCAATATCTAAGTACTTTAAAAAATAGGAGTAAGCATAATTTCACTCCTAAAAATATGATAAAATGTGGAATATGCAGGCAATGCCTGCACAAGTTAGATTTATGAATGAGCAAATCATATTATGCTGTAGAAACACACACAAATATGCACACGACACACATCAGCACTTCTATGCCAGGAGAATATGAGAGCAAATGTACACTATGCAGCCCAAAACACTGACACACCAGACTAATTGGAGCTGGCTTTGAGTATTGCTGATTTCCATCATTGTAATGCACAACTGACTCCAAGAGATAACCTAAGCCAATGTGGCAATGGCCCGAGTAACAGTGGCCAAGGTTAGGCCATCAGCTAGTGCTAATGACTCCTCTTGATGTAAAGCGATACAAAGAGTTATAGAGAGAAAGAGAAAGAGTGAAAAATAGAGAAAGTTAGCCAGGTCTTTGTATTCCTAAGTGTATGCATAAATCTGTTGGGAATATGAATGACTTGCAGGCACAATTAATGCAGATAATCACATGTGTGTTCATGACAAACTGCATTAAAACTCACTCACAATACATCCTGTTTTTGTGCCCAAGCCTTTAATAGAATGTATACAGCTTTACGTTACACCACATGCTCACTATTAATTTGAAGTAGACTCACGATTGTAGGTATCATCCAGCTCTCTGCTCTGCTCAAGTGTTTCTGACTTGGTTGGGAGGTAGAGGCTCAGTGGACTTGTCATTTGATTAAATTTCTGTTGACCTAAGCACACAACGCAACCACCTACCAATACACGACCAGATTGGGGTTGTCATATTTATTGTATAATCTGATGAATGGGAGCACTGTGACAAAATGCAACTCGAATCTAATCTTCCTCAGCGTGCTATAGCTCAGGGTCTGCAGGGATCCAGGTGGGAAACTTCATAACCAAGCAGAGCTGAAAAGTACTATGAGTGCTGGATATGAAAAGTGTAAATGTAGTCAGAACAAACAATACTGGAAACGGCTGCATTTTCTAAAATAGAAGGAAAAAAATAGTTATCTACAGTATGTTATGTTGATCTTTCTGAGGATGTATTGCTTAATGGTTTCGCTATTCTCTAGGACCCTCTGAATTTGGGATATTGCCTAGGTGAGATATGTCATTAGAAATGATGCATTAAGCACTTGTTTACTTTAATGAGAATAGAGAATGTGGTGGCAAAGTGGCGTAATGGTTAGCACTGTGGCCACACACCATGAGGGTCGTCAAAGGTTTGGCTCCTGCCTGTTAAGAGTCTATGTGCCTGGAGATTGAATGTTCTCCCCATGCTTCGTAGGTTTCCTTTTACAGTTACCTCCTACAGTCCAAAGATTTGCTCATTAGGAGTAAGTGGCATTTCCGAATTGCCCATATTGTTTGAGTCAGTGTGTGTCTGTTTGTGTGTGTGTGTGTGTATGCCTTGCGAAGGATTGGAACAGGTTGTAACTGTCTTGTGCCCTGAGTCCCCTGGAATAGGCTCCTGTGACCCGGTAGTACTGTATAGGGAATGAGTGAGTTAGAGAGAAAATAGACCTAGCTGAGCCAAGCAATGAAAGAAATAATGAAAGCTGGTATGAATGAGTTGTAACAAATTGAGTGGTTTGTGGTCTTTAGTGTGTGGGTTATGAATTAGCCATGCTGGAACGCTGCTCTATTGGTTTCACATTCACAATATTTTTTTTTCCTTTTAATCCAATATCTTTCCTTTGTTCTCTGATTGTGTCCCTTTCACCCAATGACCCACGGCATGCAAGCGTGTGGGCTTTGAAACGTCCATACTTCAACAAATGGATCCACTTTGAATGCTGCAGGGGCATTTAATATCGCAGTACAAAGAGATCAAAGAGATGTAAAAAAAAAAAAATGAAGAAAAAGAATGTTCTGCTTTAAATACTCATGCCATAGAGCCAGGAACGTCCATTATCTATTAGTGAGATCATTAATTTCTTCCAAAAAATATCTCCTTAGGTGAGAATTATTCTCATGCAGTGCTCTTGAGAGTCTCCCTCTTTCTTCCTCTATCTCTCTCCCTGCTAGTTCCAGTGCCTTGGGTGACATAGCTTTCATATTTCAGCTCTTCTGGGAGTGCACGGCTATGAGCTATAGACGTATATGTAAATTTATCTCCACACCGGTGCCATGATTGAGTCGCTTATTGATGTCAGTGCAGGTTTTTTCTTTCTTTTTTTTCCTTTTAGGGTACTACTCTTAACCATGTTCCTTGTCTCCAGTTACTAAAGCTTATCTAGCTTTTAGATGTCACCTTTAGATGCTTTCCGAATGTTTTTAACTGTTTTGTATGCAGTCTTACTAATAATTCTATAAAAAGCCCCAGGAAAGTATTTGCAGGAGGTCGTTTTTCCTGTCTGCATATAAACATTTCACAACATATTGTGCACAAATGTCTCTACCTTAACCAGCATAACATAGTTTGACTAACTCTAGAGTCTAATATATTCAACCCATTTACATGTCATTAAGTAGTTCAGTGTATTCAGCTACTCTTGTCTTGTCCATGACTCTACTTTCCCAGTTTCTCAGTAATTAGCAATTACTGACCCATTTTATCAGTGGTTTTGATATTAGCTCAAGAAATTTCCCTTGTCGATTGTCATCCTAATAGACTTTGATGACAAGGTCTTTGAAGAATTGATCAAAGTACCATGTCTGTGATGGGTATGTTTTTCTTTGGCTGAGGAAGCAAGAATCAAGAAACAAGAATCTCTTTTAAAATATTTTAACTTCCCTTCTGTTTTTATTGCACCAAATAAACATGCCACATTTTACACGTTTCACTGTCGTCAGTAAAGTGGTCTGAGACACTCGTCACTAAAGCAACCAAAAAGCCAAAACATTAACTGCCAGATGTGGCCCTGCACCTTCAGAGAAGAGGGTTTGAGTCCTGCCTTTGAGTCTGTGTGTGTGAAGTTTGTATATTCTTTATGTCCATGCTAGGTTTCATCTGGGTACTCTGGTTTCCTCCCACAGTCCAAAGACATGCAGATTAGGTTAACTGAAGTGTTTCCCATAGTGTGTGTGTGTGTGTGTGTGTGTGTGTGTGTGTGTGTGCTTGCGATGGACTAGCAACCTGGAGAGGCTCCAGGCTTCCTGCGACCCTGTACATGATAAGTGGTATAGAGTGAGTGTGAGTGATTCTAAAAGTCTATTTTCCTTTTTTTTTTCTTGTTTGTTTTTTAAACTGTGAAGAAACTGTGCACTCACACCTCTGTGGACTCACACCTCTAAGGTTAAGATTTGATTCCTGCCTTTGCATCTGTGTTTGTGAAGTTTGCATGTTGTCCCCATGATTAAAACCCTTAAAACACAAGCAGCACAGATACATGCCAGCAACACAGCATAGGTCGATGGTGATTAAAAAAAATATGTGTGTTCATAAAGAAGCCTTGCCAGGATGTCTTAACAGGGAGGCTTCAGACTTCAAACTGTATATTAGAACAAAAGTTATGATTAGTTTTATAAAGGGAAATTTTGAGCACTACCAGAATATGGGAATAGTGTCAGAAAAATGTTGGTATCTCAAAATGAGCATTTTATTATTAGATTTTGGTCATAAATTATTATATTTGGTCAGAACAAAAGTTAAGATTAGTTTTATAAATGGAACATTTGAGCACTACCAGAATATGGGAATAGTGTCAAAAAAAAATTCTGTATCAACGTTATAGTAAATATTACATGCACACATGGATGTTGACTGTACGAGTGACGCATGCGCACTGAGACTGAGCATGGGAGACGATTACCCACAGTGCGAGAGAAAGAAGAACTCTTGGCAGTCATGATCATTTGACGCTCGGCAGACAAAACGCATGCGTACTACTCCTATATCAAGACCTCGCTCGTTTATTAAGTTAAAAAACTTGTCTTGGAAAACACTCGCAGACCAAGTTACTCACAATCCAAGGTTCCACTGTATATGGTATTTTTGATCAAACAATAAATAAATGATATTCCAAAAAAACTCCAGTGTTCCAACTAAAAATTTATAGTACTTCTAAGCCTGTGAAATCAATTGTTTTGATTACTGTTTAAAATACCCTTTAAAATGATCCTATTCTCAAAAGAACATCTAACAAAGAATCTTAATTTAACATTATGAGACATGTTTTGTGCATGAATGAGCTAGTGGGTCATGATCAGAACATTCTGAATTCTGAATCTAATATCAAATACAGCACACTGACTTAAAAGACGAGTCCTTCTTTTAATATGTGCCAAGTCAAGGGAGGCTAAACTTGTTCAATAATGCAAACCATAAGATGACATGGCTCTCTGCTGCTGTTTTTTTGTCCTTTAGGTGGCTTTGAAGATAAAATGCAGATGTTGGAATGCATGTATGCTTACATGTGCAAAATGCTGTAATTAGTAAAATATTCTTTGTAGCTTAAGTGTGTGTATGTGTGTGTTTAAAGACTGAACGTTCATGATATATGTACATGTTTGGCATTCCTCAGAAATGCTGTGTGTACAGTAGCTGCTAATTGCTGTCGACGAGTGTGCTATGTTGGAGCGGTGCCTTCCCACGGGTGTGGTAAATCTCTTTATTTACCGGCAGGAGGTTGTCTATCATTCAGCGACCTGCCCAGCTCAATATCTCAGTAATCTCAAAGGACAGAGCTGACTCCTGCTTCACACATACTTTAATAATAAGCCCCAAGTCCATACTCAACCTCTTTCACCCTACAGTATAAGGTGAAAACATGGTATGCTGAGAGAGTTAATGCAGGCAGCCAAAATTCTATTGGAGAAATTGTTGACAACTAATTATAGGTCACTTTGTTAGTGTGTGAAACCTTTTCTCACACAGTTGCTGTGTTTGCCAGAATCTCTGGGCAAGATATACTGTTGGACAGTGTGAGCAGGAGGGAGAGAGAGGGAGAGAGAAAGAGAGAGAGAGGGAGAGAGAGAGAGAGGGAGAGAGAGAGATTATAAAAAATAGATAAATGGTTCATACCTATGAGGCAAAATGAGAAGAGCATACGATCACACATTGCATTTGATAAACTAAACTTTGGGCAATTAGCGGCAACCATTTTTGCATGTGACTAAGTTCACCTTTCCAACACCAGGTGTAAATTAGTGCTACAGTATATGCGAAGATAAATGTGTGAACCCATTTTTGAGTCTGAGCAAACAACATATTTTAATACATTGTCTCACACAGATTTCAACCATGGCCATAGCACATAAGTCATGAACATTCCATTTCTTCACCTCCAAGAGAAAAAAAAAAGGTCAACAAATTAAATATAATAAATTGCTAAATTGTAGGAGATGCAAGCAAAAAAAAAAAAAAAAGAACTATGTACTGTTTAATTACACATTTAAAAAAAGGGCAATAAATTTAATATCCAAAATTGTGACAAAACAATGCCCCTTATACTAATAAGATTTTCTTTAATAAATCTATTTTGAAAAAATCTTGTAGCATAATTGCAGTCTAAGGCATGTTTATATGAGGAGTTGCGCCAATGTACACAGAGAAATAAAGTGTAAGAGACACAGGGCAATAGATATAAGATAAATGTAGTGACAGAGTCAGAGGAGAAGCTTAGTGTGAGTGAACAGGGAACAGTAATGATTATGGAGCACTGGTGTCACATGCCAGCAAGTGCAGCTGTAATGGCAGCAGGAGAGTTCAGTCCTCCTCAGTCACCAAGTTTACATGCACAAGCACAGTTAAGTTATAGTTATAGTTATGGTTAGCCTATATCTTTATTAGACCATTAAATCGGACTACTGACCTTGTTCCATTATACAAGCAGCAGGGGAATCTATTTATTTATTTATTTATTTATTTGACTCCGCTATGATAAGTAGCGATATGCCCTCCTATCCTATCCTGTTTGACCTGTTAAGTCACAGACTAAAACAATCAACAAACCTAGGCATATTTCTGTGTCTAATTGAGTTATATGTGTAAGAAGTAGCTCAACTTCCAACCGGATTATATTGGTGTGCAATTCTGACTTTGAGAAGCAAACTTGAGTATGATTTACATCTTGTTTACCTTTAGTTTTTAAAAGCCTGGTTTTAGTCAGACTAACACAAAGTCATTTAAACATTCTGAGTGAAATGCATATGACTAAGCATCCTGAGTCACCGCTGTGCCTCTGCACTTCATTGGAACAGTCATTTAACGTTAACATGCAGGTCAGAAAGACATACTATAAATGCACTCTTATATATAGATATAATTAGAGATATTGGACATCTTTAAGCTTTGTGGCGAATGATGGAATAGTGACAATTTAATTTCATTCTTTTTATATCAGTTTCATATTACACATTTGCTCATATACTGTGACGGTTCTTCACACTTGACGTGCTACACATTCCAGTCATGGTGAAGTTAAAAATAAAGAATAAAGCCTTGCAGTTTGGTCTGAAAATTCTAAAGACTTTTGTTTTCTGGGACTTTTGTAATTGTAACTGAAAAGTATCTTCCTGCTAGCAAAATTAATTATAATATACAGTACATTCACATTCAAATGTACAGTATAGCCAGACAAATCCTTTTAATTTTTTTGCTATACAATTAAAAACATTGGGGAACGTGCTTAAAAAATGATGCCCAAATAGATCAGAATTAAATTAAATTAATTTGCGGATATTTTTAATCTAGATTTAATAACTTCATCATAACATTGTGCCTCACCAAAGTTTTGCTTCATTTTTAGGGAGTAAAATGCTGCTCATTTTGGTTAGAGGTTATTCTCTTGGTTATCCCAAACCTTTTACTTTTTTCCCTGATGAAGTTGCCAGTGTGTTTTGGGTCAATGTGTTTCATGCAGCAACATTCTCTTAAATTTCCTCTAAATTTTCTGTTAAGAGAGAAAAAAGAGAAGTCAATGCCAGATGCACCAATTTCTCTTAACCATCCCTATCTGTTATTATCCAAGGGAAGGTAAATGATGAATCCCACTTGATGATACATTGAGGGTGCATAGGATTAGCGTGTAATTAGCATAGGTAACATCCCTAAACACTGTATAAAGGAGGTGCATGTTGTGCTGTGTGCAAATCAGGCACAAGAATTGGAGAGACGCCACTGAAGAAAGGTAGTGAAATCAAAGTACAGTACTTTATAAACACATGATCTTCCACAGTATAAATCAAAAGCACCGAAATGACAAAAGATCTGTGATGCTGTGAATGCCATGTCAGGCTGAGGCTGACACACAGTTAAAGAAATAATGACTCATAGAATGAGGGCATAACCATCTATGTTAAAGTTTTTTAAGGGTTTTTCATGTTATTTATTTTTTTAATAACAGTTAAACTGGATAGTGTTTTTTATAATCCATTATCAAACATTCATACATTTCAAGAAATCTGTGCAATATCTAAAAATGCCCTCTCTGGATGGCCAAAGCATTTACAGCACCTAATGTAATCCATTCAGAAGCAGAACACACAAGCATCCAAAGGTTTAAAATAGGTTTAATTGAGATCAACTGACCAAAAGGATTTTTTAAGTCTACAAATTCAATTATATTATAATTCCTCTAAAACATATAAAAATCTTTCATTATATTATCCATTTTTATGGTTTAAATTTTTTTTAACTGTTTCTGTGCATCCGGTAAACAATTTGCAGACTGTCAAAAAGGATTTGGTTTCTTATCTTTGTAACAGTGCTCTCGACCACAAGAGCAAAAGTAAGAATACATGGTGAATCTCAGAAATCAATGCGTAAGAAAAAAATAAGAAAAACATGGATACAATCTAAAATAAGAGAGAATTTAAATTCTCACATACTGTATGACTCGCTGTCTTGCATGATGAAGTTCCTCCTTATTAGACTAGATTAATTTCTCTGTAAATTGGCAATAAGAATGTTTTTGTAGACTTCTGAATTCATTTGGTGCTACTATCATGAATTGCATCATTAATACACATTAGTCAGCCCATTTAGCCCAAGCTGTGACGCTACCTTCACTGCACTGGACCAATGAGCTTGTCTGTTTTGGTTCAAGTTTTGCTTCCTTTTTTTCTCCACACTTGGGCTTTCACTTTTATAACTTTTCACTTTTGTATTATTTTGTACTGCTAATGAATGGTTTGCATTTTATGGTATTTTTCTTCAAACTGTGGACTGTGACACCTTCAGCCTTGTCATATGTAAGTTGTTGGTAATGCCTCCTATTGTTGTTTTTAGGTTTTATTTTTATAGATCTCATGATGCACAATGTTCTGCGATCACCTGCTGTTATTTTCTCAGGGTGACTTGTTCGATACCTGTTTGTTACAAGTGGTTTCTTTCTTTTTCCGGACATTCCAAATTGTTGGATTGGCCATTCTTAATGGTTGTGTAATGGCTTTGGTAGATTTAACCTTTTTTCTCACCTTCACAATGGGTTGTCCCTTTAAACAACAAATGCAATCTTCACAGGTGAAAGCCAGGGATCAAACCAACCATAGTAGATATTTAGAGCTATTCATAGTTAAAACAATCATTTTCGTTCCGCACCTGCACAACAACAGTCACCTGGCAGACACATCTCCTAATATTACTGATCACGTGGAAAATAGGTGCACACATACGTCCTTGTGTTTTATGTTTTTAACACATCTACTGTAGGTGGGAATATCAAGAAAAGAAAAGTAAAATTCCAATATGTTGTCTTTTATTCTTCTTTTGATCTCAAACCCAAATGTCCTTGGCTTGAACTTACCACAATAGAATTGGCCTTGGTGTTCCAATACTTTTTAGAGTTACCTTTTGACTGTATGAACCAAGATGAGACCATCAATCCAGCAGCATTTATTTCATGATGCACTGTTAGATAGATTTTTATGATTCTGTCCCAACAAATCCTCTGTAGCCTGTACCTGTAAAAGTATCTCTTTTTTTCTCTCTCTCTCTCACACACACACACACACACACACACACATTATCATCCCTCTCTGAATAGTAGTGTTCTTTTAGATTTTCCCTCTCAGTTGCTTAGAGTGATGCTAGCGAGTAGCGCGTGAACAGATCTAGCACGACTGTCCCGAAGTTAGCAAACAGTTTAAACAAAAGCACTTAAACTATACAACTTTTAC
>JAQMYJ010000002.1:18545008-18565375 GCA_030014305.1 Clarias laeviceps | reverse complement strand
TGAACATCTCTGAGACAGTTCAACAAGGTCTGAATAGATGGATGACTATTTGTTGGGATAGACAGATAGATTTGAAGCTTTGAATATCTTACAGAGCATTGCTCAATCCAAAAATGAAAGAGTATGGCACAACTGCAAACCTAGCAAGACATGGCCATAACCTAAACTAACAGGCCAGGCAAGGAGAGTATTAAACCGAGAAGCAGCCATTAGCCCTGTGGGATTGGAGTAGACAGGCTAGACTTTGCTCCCCACAGCCATAGATGAGCCTTTGATGTAATACTGTAATCAGTTTACTGTTATATAAATAATCAATGATAATGTATTAATGTTATGTGGTATTAATGTTATGGCTGATCATAGTATAATTGCTAGTAATAATTAGAACTGCTAGTGATAATTAGAATTAGGACTGCTCATAGAATAGCAATATACTGGAAATACTGCCAATCAATGTTTATTTTAATGCTTGCCATTTTCTCACTTTTCTTTGTTTTTTGTATTTAAAAGGATCCTTTGCTAAATTTACTGCAAATAAATGGCTTAAAACAGTGTGTTTAAAAGTGAAAAAGTGGTGATATAGACGAAACACTTGACATATCTTCCATGACATATCCGTGACATATCTTGTAAAAAGATACACAGCAACCTTATATGTGTCTGCTGCTCAGGGGTGATTATAGTAATCTGAATGATTTGCAGCAAAATACATGTAATTTTCCACTCATATATATTGACATAACTATTGAAATTTAGTCAACATTTCTGAATATGACCCAAAATATTTTACTCTTCTGTGTTTAGTTGGTATTCTACTGAACTACCTTCTTTATCCAATTTGGTGTTATATAAGTAGTGAACATAGTTAAAGAGGTTTATTTTCCAACTTTAGTATTTTATTTCCAGCTTTGGACTCGGACCATGTTCTGCATTAGGCTTTACACAGAGTGCTATCTCCCTGTAAATATTGGTGATAAAGCTGTGGTGTGCAGCTGCCAAATAAGGCTCCTGGGGATTAGAGGCAACAGTTCCCTCAGCACCAGCAGGTGCAGCCGAGCCCAAAGCTCCAGAGACAATGCTCTGGCAGACCTAGGCAGCTCTCAAATAATTTCTGTGGCAGTGCCTTCTCTCATTCTGCTCTTTCTTGCCCCAGTCTCCTTTCAGAATCTTCCTGCTGCATTTTATCTCAGTGCATGGGTCCAGCAGTTTCTGCCAGACTTGGATAGAGGCACTGATGGCAATGTTATATTGCAGGAAAAAAAAAAAAAAAGAAAAGCAGCATAAAAAAGTTGGCTATTCTTATTACCCATTTAAAGTTGGATAAATTTACTATAAAAGTTGCTCCTGAAAAAAAGATTCTTTATTGATGTGTGGCCCCTAAGAATAAACCCATGAATTTATTTCTTATGAAACATTTCTGCTTAAAATAAATGGGCAACTGCCTATGCAATACTAGCATACACATTAAGTACCTTTTTAAATTTCCACTTTAAATTGAGTTATATTTTAAAAATATTAAGTTATATATACAGGTGTATGTCAATAAATTAGAATATTATTGAAAAGTTAATTTGTTTCATTAATTCAATGCAAAATGTGAAATATATTATATAAATTCATTACACACAGACTGATATATTTCAAGTGTTTATTTCTTTAAATTTTTATGATTATGTTTACAGCTAATGAAAACCCAAAATTCAGTATCTCAAAAAAGCCCAATAGAAACAAAAAAGATTATTTAACACAGAAATGTTGGACAACTGAAAAGCATGAACATGTACAGCACTCAATACCTGGTCGGGGGTCCCTTTGCATGAATTACTGCAGCCAAATGGCATGGAATGGAGGCAATCAGGCTGTAGCACTGCTGGGGTATTATGGAAGCCCAGGTTGCTCTGATAGCGGCCTTCAGCTCTTCTGGGTTGTTGGGTCTGATGTCTCACATCTTCCTCTTCACAATACACAATAGATACTTTATGGGGTTTCAGTCGGGCAAGTTTGCTGGCCAATCAAGCACAGGGATACCATGGTCCTTAAACCAGGTAACAGAACTTTTGGCAAGTCCTTTTTGTGGGCAAATCCTGCTGAAAAATGAAATCAGTGTCTTCATAAAGCTGGTCAGCAGAGGTAAGCATTAAGTGCTTTAAAACTTCTTGGTAGACAGCAGCGGACCAACACCAGAAGATGACGTGGCTCCCCAAACCACCTGGACCTCAAGCAATTTGGATTCTATGCCTCTCCTCTCTTCCTCCAGACTCTTGGACCTTGATTTTTAAATGAAATGCAAAATTACCTTCATTTGAAAAGAGACCCACTGAGCAACAGTCCAGTCCTTTTTGTCCTTAGCCCAGGTAAGACGCCTCTGACGTTGTCTCTGGTTCAAGAGTGGCTTGGACACATCTGTGCCTGTGGATCTTGGTGTATCAAGTCTCACTGCAGTCCCGTTCTTGTGAATCTATCCCAAACTCCTGGATGGGCTTTGTTTCACAATCCTCTCAAGGCTGCGGTTATCCCTGTTGCTTGTGCACCTTTCTCTACACCATTTTTTCCTTCCTTTCAACTTTCCATTAATGTGCTTGAATACGGCACTCTGTGAACAGCCAGCCTACTGAACCAGAGTGAGAGACCATTTAAAGGCTCAAGAAACCTTTGCAGGAAATACCATAAGTCTCCAATATTGAACTTATATTCAATATATATCACAATATTCTACTTTTCTGAGTTACTGGATTTTGGGTTTTAGCTGTATTAGCTGTAATTATTAGCTGTAAGCCATAATCATCCAAATTAAAAGAAATACAGTAAACATTTTAAATATATCAGTCTGTGTGTGATGAATCTATATAATATGAGTTTCACTTTTTGAATAGATTTACTGAAATAAATCAAATTTCAATGATATTCTAATTTATTGAGATGCACCTGTATACAAACAAAGAAAATTATCTTAATCTTCTAAATAAATAAATAAATATTTCAATGTGTTAGGGCAAAGCCATGGGTAATAAATCTATAACTAATAATATAACAGAGAGAAAATCCAATTTGTTTTAATGCCCTCCATCTTGATCCTGTAGATTTACTCTGGCAGTGGATAGCCTTGAGATTAATCCTCTCTGTACAATAAAGTGATGATGGTGACATTACCTGACATTAAAAAAAAGAAAAAAAAAACAGGTTTAGACAGCTTCTCTATTATCTTACTGTGAACATGGATGGAGCAGACTAACAGGCACACAGTGAGGTATGTGTGTGTGTGTTTTAAGTTAAGTTAAGCCTTTATATGTCACATATACTGTACATTACAGCACAGTGAAATTCCTTCTTTGCATATCTCAGTGTAACTGGGGTCAAAGCGCAGGATCAGCCATGATTCAGGTGGAGCTGGGGATCGAACCGTCGATCAGTAACTCAGTGTGTGTGTGTGTGAGTGTGTGTGTGTGTGTGAGAGAGAGAGAAAGATTGTGTCAGTGTAGCATGGGTATCATCATAGGATAGGAAATTGTTTGTTCAGCTTTGAAAACAAAGACAACCTCTGAATTTGGCTAATGAGTTGGTTTAACCATTATTTTAAATAAGCGTTATTTTTTCTCATTAGTACTTTACTAATGAGACAATTTATCCCAATTCTGTTCTAAAATGATTGCATCAGTGCAACTGCCCTTTTCTGGTGCACTGTATAGTTTAAACACTTTTTAGATTACATGAACATTTTTCTTTATTAGTTTGTTTGTTTCTTTGTTTATTAAGGGGTAAGTGAATTTTCAAACACTCAACAACATATCTCTATTACCTATAGTCCAACAACACACCTTTGTTTACTGATGTCTACTTTAACCAATGAAGTTATTGCCAAACTCAACTGTATTTGCTAAAGAGTATTATAAATTGATATTTATTTAAATTTTAGGAATAATTACCGTACCTTACCTTCTATATTGACTAGTGTTCCATTATTTACAAACTTCCATACACATTTGATTCAGTTAAGTGAAATTTGAGAAGCACCTGAATAGGAAAATTGACTTTATATTAAATAAACACTCAAGTAAAATGCATGATCAAGTTTGAAAATGATAGGTTGTAAATCACACTTTGATGTGTACTTTCCTGACTTCTACCCAAGTCAGGATCACAGTGGATAGAGAGCCTACCCTTGAGAGAACTGTTTACAAGGCAGAAATTAGTTATACGCCACTGCTTCACTGAGTTACTGTTTCAGGTTTGCTTCAGGTTCTATAGTTTCCTGAAACATTCCAAAACCATGCTGGCAGGTGACTTGGCTGTGATAAGTACAACACACTCTAAAGTTAAAAAAGATAATACTATATATGAATATTGATTCATATAATCCCCACTTCATATCTTTTAATGCAATTGCATTTCGTGTTTATTAGTGCTCCCTTCAAAAGTTTAGCTCGTAGCGTGAGTGCTTAATGCCTACCAATAGCTTTTTCTACTTGATTGCTTCCTGAGGCAATGTCATTTACGACTGCATACTCAGTACATTCCAGGATATGTTCTTTGATTGATAATTGGCAGCAACTGTAAATTGATTTTGAGTCTAAGCTGGCTTTGATACAGACTGCTGTAGGAAAGGAGGAACTATGAATCAATTAGCATCGTATTAGCACAAAGCCAGCTGTTGTGCATCAGACGGTTATTGACACGGAACTTGTACGTGACAGCACGATCACTTGTTTTATGAACCCGGGCCTGACAGGATGATATAGTGGATATGTCTCAGTTGAGTTTCAGGATTCTGAATGAAAAGAGTGTAGTGTGACAGGGAATATGCTGACATGTTGAGAGACTGACATCAGAGCTTGGAAAAAAAGTGAATACATACCCAAATCTACACAACCTAACTTGCCAAAGATGCATTTTTTTTATGTTGTGCAAAATGTACAATGAAGCATGCTATACATTTTAGTATAGCTGTCCTATTATATGTAGTATCTGTGTCTTTTCTGTTATGGTTACATACAGGCAAGATTCTCAGGATGTTTATAGGGAGCCTTTTGCACCCGTCTTATCGGCAAGTGTTCTCCTCTTCACATTTGTTGTTTGTTGATTTGTAGCTGTGTGCCTCCCTTTTCTGCCTCCAGGCAACAAGCAAAAAAGCCTTTATTGAATTAGCTGATGTTGGAAAGCATTTAAGCAGACTGTTGGGTCTGTTTTGGGTCACCAGGCAAAAAAAAGAGTTGAAAAGAGTTTTGTTTTTCCTCCAATATGGATAGGTCCATCAGAGGCACCAGACAAATCAAAGAATACAAATACAAATTGCTATCTTTTTTTCCAAAATACACCACAAACTGAAAATATAAAAGGGACAATCACACTGAGTTAAAAAAAAAAAAAAACACCTTATGACATTTCTTTTCATCTGCCTACTACTGATGTTTTTTTTGCATATATCTATGTATAATTCTATCCTTGTTGTTTTAAACAACACATAACACAAAATATTTCACACTACAGAGTTAATAACAAAGACTATGCCATTAATCTCAATCCTCCAGGAACAAGATAGATTTCACCCCTGTTTCCAGCACAATGCCTTATCGTAATGGTTTTCCCTCCCCTGTTCACTAGAAAGATAAACCTGACAGAAGGGTGAGGTATAAAAGGATTCGTCCATGCTCAGAGGTCATTAGATGAGCAGGAGCTATCAGGTCTGACCTGGTAGGCTCCAGGGATCTGTGATTCAAGATAAAAGCTGATGGTAATGCTGCTTGACCTTGGCATGCAACCTGTAGTCAACCATTAGCTAAAAAAAAAAAAAAAAAAAGAGAGAGAGGTAGCACATACAATATATGCACAAATATGTTTTGTTGTTACTGGGTCAGCTTCACTGTTCTATTTGTCACTGTTAACCTAGCAAAGGTTTAGGGATTAATACATCTCTCACCTGAATGCTCGACTGTTTTTTTTCCTCTGAAAAATTTTCTCCATGTACTAATGTGTCATCTTCTGAAATGTACTATTATAATATTCAAATGTGCAAATCCATTCACTGAGTTATTTCTCTCATATACAGAGCTTTTCACAGATTCAGTTTTTCCATCTGTTATGCACCTCCCAGCATCTTGTGAGTGCATCTTTTGTCTTCAGCGTGATGTCCCAGGTCATTGCACTCCATGACTCATTACAGTTTGGCACTTAAATCCACTTTCTCCATCCCTCTTCTTCTCAATTAATGAGAAAACATCTGCTTTGCTTGTTCTCCCAACTGTCTGCCTCTCTTTCCCTCTCCCTTTCAGTCTTAATGCAGCTTGTTATTATGTAAGCATCTCTCAGAAGGCAGGCTTTCCTATTTCTATCATCACAAGGCAGCCAGAAGCACAAGCTTTATTAGGCAATTTTTGCTTGAGGGACTGCTCTTAAAACTTACAACTTCATATTCACTTTATGTTTTAAAGAGAGATTTGTGAATTTCATTGCCTAGTAACAAAGCCTAATGTGTCAGATTAAAAATACAAATCAGCAGCGACTTATTTGAAAAGCTATGCATGCCCATGCATACTGACTGGACCTCTAGACACTTGTCCAAACCTAAAAAGCAGTGGACACACTACATTGGCATAGAGTAGGGTTTTGGGAAGATTAGAGAACAGGTTTTCTGTTTGCTTTAATTTTATATTTATACCTAAAATGGAAAATGATGCAGGAGTACATGGAGGAAGTAGAAAGTGTATCTTTAAGAATTTAATAAGAAAAGAGATTGTGATGGATTACAGATCCCATCCACATCGAAGACAAGTGATGAATCACAAAGGAGCACTCTTCTTCTCTTTTCTCCACGATTCTGGAAGGCAGCCTTTCATTTGAATGAGATTAAAGAACCATGGCAAAACTAAGTCCCAAAGAGTTTTTTTTTTTTTTTTTTTTTTTAATGAATATTTAATATGCATATAAAACAAGCCAGACTCAGTGTGATAGCAGCTGGTGCACCTCCTCCTGGTTGCGTTGCATAAGCAGAGCACTGTGCATTTTCTATGTGGCAAAGCTTTTGAATGCTTTGAGTACCATGGAATATCCTCATATCATCAGAGTAGTACAGGTGCTCGTGTGTGAGCGTGTGTGTGTGAGAGAATGTTTTTATAATGGGCTCACCCTAAAGGTTAAAATAAAACAGTGTTCTTCAGAATATATGGAAGTGTTTACTTGCCAGCAAATCAGGCCCTGTGCACACCTTGATATTGCACAGCAGAGAGAGAGAGAGGGAAAGAGAGAGAGAGAGAGAGAGAGAGAGAGAGAGAGAGAGAATAATCTCTCATAAATAATAGATTACTGAATCTTCTAAATCACAGTCATGGCCTGGTGGAAGCAACACTCACACTGGCTGGGTCACGGCTCCATTAATACTCAATTACACTCAGGAAACAGGGTTCAACCGATGACCAGTGTATCTGCTAAGTGTGTGAGATGGACAAAGCTTCCCCAACATCTGATGTCACTGGACTGGTAATTCATTTTTATCTCATGGTCTAGTCTCCATTTCTCTAAACTCCTTTTTTCCACCTAATGCTAACCAATTATCTTGCAGAACAGTCAGAACGGTACCATGATCATTCTTAGTCTATATATTCTCATTAGATACAATTGGCCAGATCGAACAGTTTTGAACATCATATAATTTGATAAATATCACTGAATGGCCATTAGTGTGTACATGTCTTGCTTACATTATTAACCTGCAGTGGATGGCTGCCTTGACTGAAGTAATTATACAGTATAATTATAATTTAATTATTTCTCTAAAACAATTATTTTACATGGGTAGGCAAAAATTTACTTGCATCACTTGTATCTTCTTTTTTTGTGAGTGTGTAGCCATTGTTTTTGCTTGTGTTTTTGCTTGTGGTAGGTTCACCACCTTTTTGTAGTTCCAATGAGTAAACATACATTGCCCATAGCTACTCTCTCTCTCTTTCTCTCTCTTTATACCACTTATGCTGTACATTATGCGGGTGGGCCTGGAACCTATTCTATCCTATTGGGGGTATGCCCTGGATGGAGTGCCAGTCCATCACATGGACTCACTCATACACTGTACATTCATACACTATCCTGTGGGTAACCGGAGAACCAGTAGGAAACCCACCAGAGTACCGAGTACTCTGGATTCCCTTCACAGTTTAGTGACATCCACTGTAGGCTAACTGCTGTTTGCAGATTGATCACAGTGTGTGTGTGTGTGTGTGTGAGTGAGAGAGAGTGTGTGTGGGTGTATGTGTGTGTGTGGGTGTGTACAGTATGTGTGGTGTGTGGTGTGTGCGTGTGTGTGTGTGTGTGTGTGTGTGAGTGAGTATACGCTTGTGCCCTGCGATTGGTTGACTCAATCCTGTTTACTCTTGTCTCCAGGGTTGGGGGAACCAATTTGACTCCAGCCTGTGTACATGGAGTTAGCTTGTTCTCCCTTTCCTTAATCAGTTTCCTTTGGGTATTATTATTATTATTATTATTATTATTATTATTATCATTATTATTATTATTATTGTTATTATCAGAACACCTTCCGCCTGTTTGACTGTGCTCTTGCTGATTGTGTTTTGAATTGTTTGCCTTGAATTAAAGTTTGTATAGTTTTAACTGCATTCGCATCCTGCATCAGCGTCCTTTTCTGACAGTTTTATGTTTCTGCACTAGTTCTTTAAAGCTCTCTGATGGTTTTAATATCTCACGTGTTCAATATGTACCCTGATATTGTGCCTACTTTCACTTAATGTGTGAAACCTCTAAATCAGGTCACTGATGATTAATCACACACATCTAAAGGGGTCATTTATCATTGATCTACTTTAAAAGTTTTCGAGGTGATACTTTGAAGAAGTAGTTTATGGTGAGAAAATGCACATACAGTACACAGCATTTACTTGTGTCAAAGACTTTAGAAAAAAAAACAGAAAGTAATAAAGGTAAGAATGTAACTCTAACAAACTGTAACATGCTGCAAAGAAAATCATACAGTGAAATACACGTAGTATATTTTAATGAAAGATTTACACTCAGCACACAATCTAAAATAGATCTGCACTGAATCAAATATAAAAAAAAAATTAACAGAACTCAATAAATGGATTTATTTGAAAAACATGCATCACATTCCTGTGTTATTTATTTGATTGTTTGACTTGTTTTTGTTTATTATGTTTGGAAAAGAAAGGTGTTCTTGTGTATGAGAAAACATTTGCCTTTGTCTTAAATTAAACACAACTCTTGGCAAAAATGATGAAATCGCCAGGCTTGGAGAATGTTCACCTTGCTTTCATCGTATCTTTTTTCCCCATATCAAATAAACAAATCACAGATATGACACAAGACAAATTTTGTTTAATAAATAAACATACCCATTTTCAATGTTGAGGAAAATACAATATATACGTATATTTTAAACATTTTTAATACTGGTGAAAAATGTAAGTCTAAAATTCAAATTAATCTGAAATGAAAAGGAGAGCTTACAACTAAAGAGAGTAACACTAAAAGATGCCAGATGTTCTCAGTCAGTGGTGCCTTTTAATGTGGGACAATTATAAATAAAGTTTTATGGTTTAAAATGGAAAACGTAAGGATAGAACAGGGAAGACATCAAAGCATCAGGATAGAGAGCCCAAAGAAATATGTCTTGATAATAGGAAAAGTAAAACAAAACAAAAGAAAATTAAATGGGCAAAAACAAGAGTAGATATTTGTGACAGAGCCTTAAGAAATCAGCTAAATGAAATGGGCTTTACCTAAAGAAATGGCAAAAGAAATGCAGTAATAACACCAGAAAGAAACAGAGCTACAGATGGCTAAAGATATACAATCCTGGAGGGTGGATGATTGGATGAATCTATAATTCAGTGATGAATCACAATGATGATGCTGAAACTTTTACATGGTGTCTTTCTTAAGAAAAATATACAGTAAAGATTACTACGTAATAAAAACAATACAATTTACACATTCATTTAGAAAGACATGGAGCCAGAATCTCAATCCAATGAACCATTCATGGTTGAAAAAAAAATGCGCCATGATAAGGTTCCATCCTGCCATCTGTGAACCACTATTTGAGAATGTTGAAAAATATTGTTTGCCCATGGTTCAAATGATTTCAGGCCACCATAAACATCACAGGTATTAATTATAATTGTTTTTGTTTGATTCCTCTTCCCCCCAACCTTAAATGATTTCATTTTTTTCTCTACTTGATCTGGAAAAAGATCCACCATTAATTGCAAGAATTTAAATTAGTTTTATTTTATTAGGTTTGAGGTATGTTTCACAAAGCTAAGACATTCAGATACTTTTTAAAAATATTTGTGACTAGTTTATTCCTCTAAATATGGTGATTCCATCATACTGTACATACAACAACTACTGTATACTACTGTTATTAAACAGTTTGGAATAGTTTAATAGGATTTGTATAGTGTTGAGATTATTTGTGTTAGCCCATTCTAAGATTTTAAAGTTTGACAGTTAAAGAAGAAGAAAAAGAAAAAGAAGTAATGAAAGAAAGAAATGCTTCCTGATTAGAGAACATCTAATTGTACATCAGAATCAAATCAGTGACTGGATTTTGAGTCATTAGAACCAATTACATAAAGATCATTTTGAAAACTGCCTTACTGTGCTTCACTAGTCTTTCTGTAGTGTGTGTGTGTGTGTGTGTGTGTGTGTGTGTGTGTGTGTGCGTGCGTGTGTGTGTGTGTGTGCATTTGCAAAATGTCTCTGATGAGCATTCACCCAGATGGACTGTTATCCCAGGAGAGTTCATGATGAGATTTGTAGCTGTTTAACAGTTAATCCATCAGTGGAACACACACACACACAGACACACACAAACACACACACGCACACACTTACTTGACAGGGGTTGTGGCCCTCTGTGCAGGGTGCAGGCAGGAGACTGATGATCCGTGCAGGCATAATTAAGGACAGCTTCTCCCTGGAGAGGGGACCGAAGGCCAGTTACTTGAGCAATGTGGTGAGTGGCGATCACAAATATTATTTCACTCAAATGGATATTATTAAATTGAAAATAGGAATGACAAAAATATAAATACAAAAGGGAGAAAGATAAGTGTTTTTTTTTCTGTGATTACACTGTTGTGCTTGTTTGCATGCCACCTCTTATGACTCCAAGCTAATTGTGTGTTTAATCTTTTCCTGACAATGGTATTGAATTTTTCCTCCAAACCTTGCCAGCTAAGCCCCTCATAATGATTGTCAATTTGGCATTAAGTATTTAGCAGATTAAGGATTAAATGAAAATCAGAGTGCAATAAATGTCACACTGTCCCCACTGCATGCATCCAGAAGCTGAGTGAACATAAAAGGTGCTGTGTTCAGACTCAAAACAAAAAAAAGTGTAAATCCTATTACAAAGGGCACTATAATGATGCACGGCTCTCATTTTACTGCCCTGTCTCTAATGATGCCTGGGCCTTGCATCAGCAGTCACTGGAGCAGTGCTAAGCTGAAGTTTGCTTATGATCGATGGGACTACAGGTAATAGTGGTGCTTGTGAATGTTGATGTAATGCTGGTCACATAAGCAAAAATTATCTCTTCAGGCAAAGTCACAAACCTTTTTTTTTTTTTTTTTGATGAATAGTATCAAATATTACTGGCTTGCAATATGTGTCTGTATAGGGAAAACAAATGAGAAAGCGCACATGTCTTTCTACACCTAATTGACCCATCAGCAATCTTCAACACTTTCAAAGTCTCATTGTCATCACCCTTATACGTATATATACTGAACCTGCAATTATCAAGAAGGCTGCATCTGATTACTTCTTTATAAAGAACATTTTTTTCTCTAAAAAGTTTTACATCACTACACCTGCACACTGTCCAACACAGACATTTACACACAAATAGAAACATACAAAAATTAAAGCATGGCATCACTAAAATAGCCAGAGGTGGCAAGTAACAAAGTAAATCTACTCCATTACTGTGGTTAATTACATAAAGTATCTGTACTTTATGTAACTATTTTCCATATTTGACGTTTTTACTTCTACTCTACATTTTTAATAAAAAACCTGTATACATTACATACAAAACATTTTAAATAGAGACTTGTTACATTTTCAGCTGACAATCAATTAAAAGCACATTGATTCTCTAATCCAAAAATGTGTTAACGCTGCCACTAACACCATATTAACCCTGAGCTACAATCCACATCATAAGGACAGAAACAAAACAATTCCACCGGTCCAAGTTTACAAAAAAGAAAGGCAGATAAATATGAAAGTACAGATTGGTTAGTACACCAATGTGATTGGTAGTTACCTGGGCAATGGATCCATCAATCTTGTCACTATTAATGTTTGTATTATCATCAATAACTAGGTCATATATATATATATGAGCATGCACTGGAGTACATTTTTAGGCAAGTACTTGTAATTTCACTTAGTTTTTTTAGTATTGAGTTTGTGTACTTCTGCCACCTCTATAAATAACCCAGATGACACTTTATCATTGATTTATCTGCTCTCTGATACCGGCATGTACCCTCGTGCTTTGTTGAAAATTAGATCTTGTCTTGTGGATATGCTTCAGAGCATAACAAGCTTTTTACTGGTTCCAGTGGATTGTTTTATAGGTTACAGAAAATAAGAAAAAATAAAATAAAATCAATAGATTAAAAAAAAACAAAAACATAAACAAAACACATTTCATGGGCTTACCATATCTAATTCCTACAAGAATGGCTTCTTAAAGGCAATGGCGTTTACGGGCATACAGGTCCAAATATATTACACATTAAACAGTATATAGTGTTCAGTAAAATGTGTCATCGCAATTGATCTCTCCAAAATCATGTTGTTATTGAGGTGACAGCAGCTAAGACCTTCCAGTTTATCAGAACTTCAGATTGTATCTAGCATTTCTAAGAACTCTATATATGGGACATTTTTAATCTCTTTAAATAATGTATCTTTAAGGTGGTTTGGGGAATCATGTCAAATGTCATTGTGGATGAAGTCTGGCAGACAGCCATAAACACACAAAATCTGGGTAAACTTTGGGAAAATGTACATACGTTTTAGCAAAATGACCTTCTACTTTTCTAGACTTTCTAGCCTTGCTAGTCTGCTTTATTGTTCAGTCTACAAGGAGTAAAACCTACCCAACCAAATGTGCTTTTCTCATGTCATAAATGTCACACCTTGGATTTGTTGGATAAGCCATGTGCCAAATTAAAGTAAACATAAGCCTAATCTATTTACAGTGTGGCTTAGTGGTTAGCACTGTTGCCTTATACTTCTGAGATTCTTATACTTTTGGTGTTTGAATCCTCCAGTCCCTTGTGCATTGGGTTGGATTCCTTTTGCTTGGTGGGTTTCCACTGGTTTCCATCCACAGTCCTAAGATATGCACAGTCGGTTAATTGGCATTTCCAAATTGCCTGTAGTGTATGATGGGTGTGTACATGTTTTGTGTGCTTGTGCCCTGAGATGTGTTGGTACCCATTCAATGTGTACCCTGCTTTGTGCCCATATTTCACCGGGATTGGTTTCACTGTCCCTGAAACTCCGCATAGGATAGTGATAGTCGTATTGAGAATGAAAAATAAAAATATTCAGTTTGTTAACAGGTACCGTCATCACAAAAAATGTCATCACTTTGAGATCACTTTCAAACTCTATATTGTCCCCAGACACATTGAAAATATTTACCCAACATTAATACATTAATAAAAAAGAAATATAGTCAACAGAACTGACTGAAATACTCAGCAATTATTTTCCATATTTGTGTTGAAAAGAAATCAGTGGAGTGAGATTTCTATCAGAGATTTCTAGTCTCTCAAGGAAGGACTAGAGGAGGTACAACACCAGCCAGTCCGAGATGACCTGTTTCTGACTGGCTCCTTCCATTGTTCTCCACTTACTGTATGATGTTTTAGGCCAAGTATATACAGTATTTCATACTAGTTCATAGTGCATGTTAGCTTATATCATTATTATATTATTTTTATCAACACATGGGAAATTTCACAGTGTCTGTTTGTTACTTTAAAATTAAACACATACTGTAGTTTTTTATAGATTTCATTGCTAAATCTTATATACCGCTAGTATGCTTCTAGCAGAAGTTCACTTTCACCCTGTTTTCAAAGTCTCTGTGTAAACGTTATAGTCCAGGTTTAATTAACTAAAAGAGTATGCGATTTACTTTAGGAGTGACAAGAATGGACCGGATTAGGAATGAGTATAGTATATAGTATAGAGTATGAGTATAGAGTATGAGTACAGTGCAGGAAGGACAAAGTTAGGGAGGCCACTTAACATGGTGCAGAAGAGGGATGAGGGGTTTATCGGGAGGAGAATAGTAGAGATGGAGCTACTGGGCAGGAGCAAAAGAGGAAGGCCCAAGAGGAGGTTTATGGATGTAGTGAGGGAGGACATGCAGGAGGTTGGAGTGAAAAGGGAAGATATAATAGGCAGAGTTAGATGGAGACAAATTGTCCACTGTGGTCACCCCTTACGTGTCAGCTGAAGGAAAAAGAAGAAGAAGAAGAAGAAGAAGAAGATTGGTAAGTATATATTTGTGAGTATATACCAATTAGAATGTTCAATGGCTGTCTCTGTTCATCTCTGTTCTATGTTTGTTTGCTGGTTTATTTATTGTTCTCTGTTTTTTTTTTTTTTGCTTTTTTTTTTTTTGTGTGTGTGTGTGTTTGTGTGTGTGTTATCAGACAATCTGAAGTTTTGTTGAAGACATTAATGACCTAAATTGTGTTATAAAAAAAAAGTTATAATATAAAAGTTATAATAACTATGGGACTCTTTCATTATACTTTCTGAACTGAACAAATTTGAACTTGAAGAGATTTAAGAAATTAAGTTATAAATGTAAAAGTTCAGAAGCTTCAGTGGCAATGAAATTAAATATTTAAATCCAAGTTTCTCTTTTTTCATTTTTAGACATTTAAAACAATTGCTTCTCACGAAGATAAGATGTAAAAAAAAGGCATTTTTGTTTGAGAAAGTTTGTAGTTTAAAAATATATATACATATATAGTGAAAGCTGTCCCTAGTGGACATCATGGTGGCTTAGTGGTTCACACTGTCACCTTGCACCTCTGGGATTCGTGTTCGGTTCTCACCTCGGGTCTATTTACATGGAGTTTGCCTGTTCTCTCTCTGCTCTGGTTTCCTCCCACAGTCCAAAGACATGCAGGTAAGAGTAATTGGAAATCCCAAATTGCCCATAGTGTGTAAATGAGTGTGTGAGTGTGTGTATGTGTGTGCCCTGCAATGGATTTGCACTACATCCATGTAACCCGCCTTGTGCCCTCCATGCTCCCTGCAACCCTGTTCACAGGATAAAGTGGTACAGATCAAGAGTGAGTGAGTGATTGTCCTTGGTGATGTCCCATCTATTTTCACATTCTAACACATAAAAAAAAGGGACAAATTTTCTAAAGTTACTCTAGACACATTTCTAAAGCCCTGCTGTTGCACAGTGATCTTTATAGGTCTTGTGATATTTCACAGTCTAAACTTCAAAACACCTGGAGCCCTGTGTGTGGTTTGTTTAGTTCTTCACCTTGCTGGACCACTGAACCATACGGCCGCTTTATTTTGTTAGCTTTTAAAGATTAGTCTCTAAACACATTTGGCCAAGGATAGCAAAGGAACTAAATAATTAAAAGAACTCTGCTTAATTTAAGGCACCTGATACTGGTTAGCTAACTTTATTTAGAGCTTCGGAGAAATGTCTGTAGGGACAACGTATGTTCAGATGGTGTATGTGTGTCAGATCTGCGAGTGAGACAGAGAGCAGCGCTGCTACACGTCGCTGTGAAATATTAGCTATCATGTGCTACTATAGATTTTGAGAGCGAAGCAGATGTGCAGTGAGAAGAAGCTTTGCCGTTGGGAGATTGTACGCTAGGAGGCTGGTTGAGTCCTGTATCACAATGCAGCAGCTGATGACATTGGCAGGCTGAGGTACAGGGAACACAAGAAGGACAAAGCGAAATACAGGGCTTTGTTTGGCACTGACTGCTTTACGCCCACTGAAACACCTACCAGCAATCCTCACTTCCAAATACATCTCCAGCAAAATCACATTAAGCTCAGCCTAAGCCTTAGCGCCATTCACCCGAAGCATTACCGATCCTATATTCGCTTTTTGTCCTCTCCATGTCCTAATCCACAAGAACTCTTTCTTTTGTTTGGTCAGCTTTTGGAGAGGATTTATCTAGATTAGACGAACTGCATTCTCTATGCAGACTTTGGTTTGGTCATAGTGTCTGGTGTGCGCTGGAGCTGTACTATATTTCCCTTTAGCATCAGCTGAAGCAGACAGTGACTGATAGACTAAAGCAATGTAATGCAGCACAAAGCCGAAAGAGGTCATGTGTGTTCTTTTTCTCCCTCACATATGTATGTGATATATGTATATGTCATGAACATACCTGTACCCAACTCTCTCTCTCTCTCTCTCTCTCTCACACACACACACACACACACATGCTTACTTCACTATTTGTCTTCTCATGTGGATTTGATGGATGAAATAGGACAAGGACTTTGTAACATTGTGAATATTATGAGTTTAACCGAAATGTGATGCTGGCAGCCCTGATGAAATTTGCTTACAGACAGACATCATTGATGTGACAGGCTGCATATACTTTATGATGATGACCACTCTAGTCACATTTTTCATTTGAAGCAATGACTTATGTCTATGAAAATATCTCAGCACAGTTGCAGCCTGAAACATTATGCTGCATTCCACATGCAGAATTTATTTATTTATTTTTAAAAAGCAGAGCTACTGTAGAAAGCTGAGAATACAAAATGTCTTTTAAGTAAAAATGATTTATATACTTAAATAAATCATTTTTACTTAAAACATCTTTTAAAAGTTACAGTAGGTTGACCTTGTGCAGACATGTGACTACTGTGCCATCAGTCACAACAGTAGAAGACAGAAGCACCAAAAAAGGCGCCAAAAAAACTATTGTTTAGAAGGTTAGAAAGCAAGATTTCTTGTAATTAGCAAATATCAATCTTTAATTTGAACCGCCAACTTTACTAGCATAAAATAGTTTTTGAAATTGTCAGGTTTACAACTCCGGTTTTCGGGGTTTGAATATAAATCCTGAATTCCTTTTAGTTTTAGTATTAATATTCATAGATTTTGTTCTTTCAGATTTAACTGAAGAAAAATAAAGAAAATTACTTATTTGATTTGTAACAGGGCACTGGTGGCTCAGTGGTAGGTGTTTCGCCTGCCACATGAAAGGCCAGGGTTCGATTCTCAGCCACTGGATAAAGTGCCTGTCCCAAGCCCAGATAAAATGGGAGGGCTGCTTCATGAAGGGCATCTGGTGTAAAACCTGTGCCAAGCTTGTGTGCGGACCGGATGGTCCACTGTTGCGACCCATTGCCGGGAGCAGGCGAAAGACCAGCAAAAATTTCTTTGATTTGCAACAACTAAAAAAAATTATAATTACTATTAAATAGTATGAGTTAGGCTACCCAATAATGCAAATAAAGAATGAGTAATATGAATGAGTACAACAAACTCAAAAACTGATAGTTCTGTTTACTTAAAACTGAAAACATCATTACTCAAAAGATTTGATGTAACTGATTATCTTAAATTTTTTGAGTTTTGCCAACTTATTCGGGTTTACAGTGTAGGCAGAGTTAGATGGAGACAAATTGTTCGCTGTGGTCACCCCATACTGGTCAGCCAAAGGAAGAAGAAGAACATTGGTAAATATATATTTGGTAAGTATATACCAATTAGAATGTTCATCTCTGTTCTATGTTTGTTTGCTTTTTTTTTTTTTTGTTCTCTGTGTGTGTGTGTGTTTTCAGACAATCTGAAGTTTTGTTGGTGACACAAACGACCTAAATTTCAAATTGCATGGCACGAAAAAAAGTCTGTTATTATAATAACTCACAATTTTTTTTGTACCTTTATGTTTGGTATTTGGGTGCAAAACCTCTCATAGGCATATGTATTATTCTATCTATCTATCTATCTATCTATCTATTTTAAAATTTTAACACTTTTTTTTTTTTTTTATAGAAAATAGGGCCTAATTTTCTTTTATAATCATTAAAGCTGTCAAAAGCTGTGCTTGAACTGTTCTCTTAGCCGTTGTGAAAATGCGAACAGCTGATTGGCTAATCACCGTTATTTATAGTTTGTAGATGATCATACATATAGATTTTTAATATTTCATTTTTCTAATTTTACATAATACACAACATTATTAATCTAACGGGGATGGTAAGGGGGATGTTGGTTTTACAGAGGGGATGTTTTTTGTAATTTTTTCCATACCCCCTCCCCATCCCCACTCAAACCGAGCCCTGGTTGTGGTGGACTTCGGAACTTATTCAACAGAGAAACAAGTGTGTGAAAATGGATGAAGAAGGCAATAAGCATATAAATTTGCAGGAATTTAATTTGTTATCATAATGTGAATACCTCAGACAGTATACAGACAAGATTCTTCCTGAATTTGGTGGAATTTGCTAGTGACAGGGTTAGCTCAGTCAGTGCTTCTGTTGCAAATGAGATGATGCTAACTAAAACTAAAAGATGTCAACTAAAACTGACATTTCAAACTTCCTATTTAATAACTAACTAACTAAAGGTGGAGGTAATGGTAACATTTTAGACTAAGGTCTCCTTAACTGACTTCATATATTGTAGCACATTAGTTAACATTAACAAACCATGAATTTGAAGGGATGTTAACAATCTTACGAGATAAGTTAAACAATAGAACTGTTAAATGCTTGAATGTGATAGTTCTGAAGAAGTTACAAGCCATGACAGTAGCTCACCTGCATGGTTTAAATTAATGCATTCTGGATGTTTTCTGCCTTACTAAAAAACTGAAGAAATATTTTTTTAGCTACCATAACATAATTGAGAACTAACAAACAGACAAACTACCATGTTTTTGGGGAATTTCACCATTTATAACTACAGTAGAAATGGTTAAAAACATGCAATTGGCAAAGTGCTGTGTTATATGAAATATAAAAATTTCATTGTATTAGAAAATTGGAAGGAACAGGCTCAGGATGCAAATGTAGCTCAATAAATCAGGCAAACAAAACAAATAGGTAATCAACATGTAATCAGGTACAAGTCAGGCAAATGAATAATATCAAGAGGTAAAAAAAATATATATATACTGTATGTAATCAGTCAATCACACGGCAGCAGCTCACTGCATTTAGGCAAGGTCAAAATGATCTACCAAAATTCAAACCAAGCATCGTAATGGGGAAGAAAGGTGATTTAAGTAACTAACATGGCATGGTTGTTGGTGCCAGATGGGTTATTATGAGTATTTCTGGAACTGCTGATCTACTTGGATTTTCTCAGAATTTGGCATAAACTACATGCATGGTTGGACCCATCCTGTCCTCTATCAATGGTTCAGGCTGCTGTTGATAGTGTAATGGTGTGGGGGATAGTTACTTGGCACTTTGAATATGTGAGTATTGTTGCTGACCATGTCTATGTCATATACTCTATGTTGTAGATTTATGTTAATAATCAACTTTGATTATATACTAAGTGCGATCTTTATTGCAGAGTAAGAGTGATCAAGAGGACCATTTTATAAAAGTTGTTACAGGCCACTTGTTACAATGCTAAGCCTGTTAGACATTTTGATTAATGTGAACAAAGTTCATATACCTTATGTGAAATCTAAATCTAATCCTCAATCTTTTCATTTCATGTGGTCACATGTACTAATTTACATAGATTGAACAACACATTCTTAAGAAATGTTCAGCATGATTTTAAAATTTCACAATGTTTTAAATTGTGCTTGCCCGTTTATAGTCTACATATCACACTCTACTTGGTTGCACCTGGACTGAAAATGAGTTCATAAAAATTTTCAAGACAAGATGCCTTGAGGTGTTACTTGCAGTAATTAACGCTTTACATTAAGGTTTCCAGGAAGTTTGAGTTCATAAAGTTATACACACTTAGGAACATGCTGAATTTTTGAACATTTTTAGTCATGAACTAAAAAAAAAAAAAAAAAAAAAAAAAAAGTATATTTTGCTAAGATTTAAACAAATGTCAATTACTTAATGTGTTAAGTGTCATGAACTGCTAGGTGTTGGACTGTGGGCATGGGTGTGGCAAGGCATAGGGGGATGATGTTGAACCAAAGTCTTTTAATAAATGAACCAAACCAAACAAACATTAACAAAGGAAGTTGGCTAGAACTGTGGAGCAGACTATAAACAAAACCAATAAACAACTAATACACAGACTAGGGATTACACACTACTAGACAGTACAGACATGGGATACAAACCAGACGAGACAAGACACA
>JAQMYJ010000002.1:18532007-18542602 GCA_030014305.1 Clarias laeviceps | reverse complement strand
TGTGTGTGTGTGTGTGTGTGTGTGTGTGTGTGTGTGTGTGTGTGTGTGTGTGTGTGTGTGTGTGTGTGTGTGTTGACATAGGACATCAACAGTGTATCATCCTATTTAATCTATTTCATTGTTTTCTACCCTGCCCTCTGTGCACAAACACACACACATACAGTTCACACACAAATCCCTCATATGTCAGACGCACCAGTCCATCAAGCAGCCACCTGCCAATGAGGCTGCTCTGTAATTGGATAGGTGTGATGAAGGGTGTGTGGCTGCTGACAGTCACAGCTACACTACAGTAAGTAAACATCCTAAAGAACCTGAAGCTGCTGTTTCACAATAGGGATTGTTCTAGGGCAATTGGCTAGCTAACTTTATGAATCGCTATTTTAAGTATTTTACATGCCTGCTAGTTTTGAGTGACAAAGCTATTGTCAGTTCTGTTCAACTATAAAATTTGATTAATTATAGTAAAACATCTGGTATCTTGATTCACTGTAGATGGCATATTATTTATGTGTCATAGCTTACAAATATGACATACTTACCTTTTAAATACTTGGTGGGACATTCTCTTTGATAGGGGTCATAACATTTTGGGTCATATCATTTTTGAAAAAAGAAAATCTAATCATTTTATTTCTGATTACTGCATCTGATAGTGAACTAGGTAAAGCTTCAAGAAAATACATTTTCCCACATCAGGCATGAAATTTCAGTCATCATTAGGCATTTCTTGCTTACTAAGAGTGTACATGAAATCAAATGTCTCACAGATAACTCTGACCCAAAAAATATACAGATGCCCCATGTTTAAAATGACTTATTTTAAGTATAATCCATATATTTTTTTAATTATTATTATTCACTATTTGACTGGCAAAACAAAACAGGTTATGAAGCCTTAATCTAACATTAGCATTCAACTTTTATTCAAAACGTCTATTGACACTAGGATTTTATTAGAATTAAATATTATTTTTCGATCTTGTAAATTGTACAAACAGTTTAACAAACATTAAGATCATATTTCGGCTTATCATCAAAACATTAACAAAACCCTATAGTTAATTAATAATTTAAAATGGTATGAATTTATGTACCTGTCAAATTGATATCGCATTCAGTAAAAATTGACTTAAGATTTTTTTTTTTACAATGATGACAGATGGCCACAATCATACAGTGGGGCAAAAAAGTATTTAGTCAGCTACCAATTGTGCAAGTTCTCCCACTTAAAAAGATGAGAGAGGCCTGTAATTTTCATCATAGGTACAACATTTATTAAAAAAATCTGACACACACCTCTTTCTGCATTTCCATAGGTTGTGATGTCACAGGATTAAGGGCATTTCCCACGTTCCAAAACCTCGAGATTTCCCTTTAGCTAGTGCGTGCTGGGCCATTGCAAATTGGACTTGACGGTTCTTGGTTGCTCGACTCTGAGATGTTTCTGTGATTGGACTATGCATTAGTTATAAAATGTTTAGATGTACAAGAGGCATTCAAGTCAAACTGGGACTTTTTATTGTGCAGATTAACAGTAGGGCAGAGCAATGATCAGACTGACTGCTTCACGTCTGAAAATCTGGCCTCCCAGGAACTCCCTTAATGGCCCAAACATGTAGAACTATTTGGGTGAGGTGACAATAACTCCCAACCACGTTCCTGTAATATGCAATTAGTGGTCATGAATGACTGTGTTTACAGTTCCCATAGACAGATTCATCTCTTCCACAAGCTGGCAACAAGCTATTTGTTGATATTCAAGGAATGAGCCACCTTGACTGGGATAATCATTCATGGTTGTATAGCCTCCTTTTAAACCTTTGAAACATTAATTGTTTGGTCTTTTTTTATTTTTGATGGCTACATATCTTCCACATTGTGACGAGCTGGACTGAACTCTCTTAAACCTCCTGATAAAGGTTCTTAGATTTCCTGTGATCTCGAGATTTCCCTGATTCTGGAGCGAGATTGCCCTGAATCTGGAGCAAATTTACGAATGTGAGAAAGTTCTCTTAGGAGACAGGATGAACTAAACCACAACATCATGAGAATATCTTTATAAGCAGGCCAAAAGACCTAGTTCAACAGAGTATGCTTTTTACATGAAGATTCATCGCATTTCATCCAGAGCAAGGATTATTCTTGAATACAAATCTTTCTATGTGATTACACTCCACTGCCCTAGTCATCTACTAAGAATGATTGAAATTTAATCATGTCATAATGGTTTACCTCTGTTGAAATAAAATATGTAACAGAGTTGAATTTGGTGGAGTAGTGATCTTCGGCTAATAGGGGCACTAACATGTAGATTGAGAGATATACATGCAGTTACAGACACATACAGTATATAAATACAGATAGCAGTACATGGTAAAGCATTGATAGTTTCAACTGTCACATTGTTCTGAAAAAAAATATAAAAATCAACTACTGTGCCGGTATGTGATTTCAATGACAAACCTCATACTGTATATTCCAGTAGGTTTTTAAATACTGTACATTCATTACGTGTATTCCAGTAGGATTTAGACACATGACTGGAATGTACAGGAATTTAAGTACTTGAGTAATTAGATACAGTTCAATGCTCCTTTTTCAAACAACATTTTCAAAAGAACTCTATCAAAGGGATGCATTGTTTTCAGGTAGGCTGCACGTGTCTTGAGGCAATTGAAAGCACCATGTGAGCACTGTGGGAGTGCAAATGCAGAGAGAACAGATGTTTGCACTGAGTGGTGTTGAGTGGCTTTGTTTTTTTTTTTTTGTTTTTTTCCTATCTCAGATGCTCACAGAAGAGTGGGAGGGATGGACAGATGGACGCATGGAAAGGTAACTGTGACGTGACTATGTCTGTCCTGTCTGATAAGAAGTATGAGAGTTGGTGGGGGCGATTCATCCCAGTGGGGGTTGTGCAAGGAAGAAAATAAATAAATAAAAACACACTGCACCCATTTCCACAACCTCAGCTGGGGGCATTTCAAGAAAATGCCAGTGTCTTAACTTTCACATTTTCACTGTGTAAAATGCTTTTGGAACCTGCTGCTTCAATCAGTGCTTAACACATGAAAACAAAAAAACAAAAAAAAGAAGAGAAAAAAAAAGACTTTGCATGCCTTCAAAGCACTTAGCAAATTACATGCTTTTAGCTTTAGAGTGATGATTGTGATGATACATTGTACAGTATATTGGTTAGAAAAAGTTTTTTAATAAAAAAAATTATTTATTCCTCAAAATAATAATAAAAATGACATCCCAACATGGATGGCTTGGACAAATAAAAAAACAGTAAATCTGTGAAGACATGAAGTCCTGGCCCAGAATCCCAGAAGAGAATCTAAGCCATTTTTCTTTTTTATCATTTGTGTCCTGGTTTTCTGCTTTCAGCCTTATTCCTTCAGTTAATTACTGTCAAAAACAGCTTTTAAATTAAAGGACTATAATGTAACAACATTCACATAGAGACCTAAGAACAAACCTAATATACTATATGCAAAGTTAGCAAATAAGCAAAATAAGTAGATAGTCAACTGGCCTGTATCTATCTGAGCTATATTTGAGAGTTTAAAGTGTTTTTTTTTTATGCTTATAATTGTCTGATCCTTCTTTATATTCTCAATGTAGTCCCACCTTTGTGCAAAGATCCTTGAGGATTTCAACACTAAAGCTGTTTGAAGGTCATTATTAACACAAGGTTGACTATACATTTTCTGTTTACTCCCCCAGACTCTGGAAAAGCCTACCACCAGATTAAATAAACCCCTTTCATTTCTGAACGTCTGAACAGGCTCTCAAGAGGTGCAGAAAATATAGTTTATTGTGTGGAGATTTCACATTTTAACTACAAAGCCATCCGTAGCCAGGAGTGTTGGAGAGCAAGTCTGGTTGTGGTCTCTGGGTGGGAGGGATGGCTTACATTTTTTTCTCTGTCACCCAGTAAGACACTAGCCACTCATGGATGATGTTGTGTGTTATGCTTGCCCTATGATGTAGCATAAGGGGTAGATTTAGTCTACAGTTTTTGCCTACATGCGATGACGAAACCTTCAAATCACTTGTGTACAGTAAGTCGCTCTGGATAAGACAATCTGCCAAATGCCTAAATGTAAATGTCTAATTGCCTGATGTTGTGTAATAGGGGAGACCTGGCTATTAAATGGAAGATTGGATGGACTGGATGGATTGTAAGAAAAAAAAATTAACAATTGTTTTTATTTGTCTTATTCTATGATATATTTCTATTTATTACCTTATATCTAATATTTCTTTTCATTTCAAATGTTGTGCAGAACAATGAGGTTTTGTTTTAAATAGGCTTTATGAATAAATCCTATTTACTGTCTTCTTTATTTACTTCCCTATATTTTTTTATTCATGACTTATTCCTACCTTCCTGCAGCTGCATCGCAGACGACATCTTGCTTTCTTTATCTGCTGGGCTTGGCTCATGCCACTCTGCTCTCTTTCCGCGCTCTTCAATTACTCTGTCTTCCCGGAGTGAGCACCGGTGTCAGGCTACTGTAATGACTTTCAGATTATCTGTCCGTCCATGATGAATGAGATGGAAATGTGGCTCTGGCGTTCCGAGCCCTGGCTTTACTCCAGAGGAGCACGTGGGTAGGCTGTGGCACAGACAAACAGAGCAATCTTAACTATAAATTACATCACACACACACAGAGTCTACGAGAGCTCCCTCTAGTCTAATAATATACGATGGAGAGTTCGGTTGGCTCAATATTGACCGAGGGTCGAGTATAACAGTTGATCCGATATGCTAGATGCAGGAAATTCAATCCCAAGAACAGACACGCCAAAGACAGTTCTTATTGTTATTGTTGATAATTGGGGTCCAGAATCCACTGCATTATGTATAGTACCTGTGCTGAGAGAAGTGATTATGAAGATTGGTCCTGTCAGTGACCTTTTTTAAAGGCTATGCCAACAGATGGCTTTGTGTAACTGACCCTGCTGCAAATGATGGCGACATGAGATGGAGGAGCGGGCTGACAGTGACAAAGCTACCTGATCAGTGTGGCACGTCTCACCTGTCGCTCAGCCTGACCTTCTCCTTCCCTCCTTTCTTACCTACCTCCCTCCCTTCCTCCCTACATCACCACCCATTTTTCTTTAGTTTATTTTTGAATTTTCCCATCCGACCTCTGATGTCGTTCATGTCGCTCAATTACTCCTATGTCTGCCCAGCGTGAACGCAGTAATGCCGTTCTGATTATCTGTCGGCAAATGAGCAATGAAATGGCCATATGAGGAATAGGGACACACTCGAAGCTATTTAGTGCGGAATGTGGGTGGGGCTCCTCAATGCCACAAAGTGACAAGAACTTTAAAGTGTGAAATATTCAACTCCTGTGAAATTACATTGCAAGACTTAATTGACCCACTTGTTAAAGATGAGATAATACAGTGGTATGTGTACGTAGCCCATCGCCAAGTATGTGGCTATTAAAAGCATGTTCTTCGGAGCGCTGCAAAATTATGACAGATTCCCTTTTCTGTGTTCTTTTCTATCGAATGCTCAGATGACTGTTCACATCTGTCCTCTTTATTGGCAGTGTGATTCATTACCTTTTCAGGCTTTTGTTGATTTTCTTTCTGCTTTATTCCAATTCAGCCATTAAGATCAAATTCTGACACAGCCTTGAGCTAAGAAAGCAGAAAGTATAGACAGATATTTGCTGCATCAAAGAGAACATGTAAAACATGTACCTAACTCGAGTCAATATCTGGTTGCAGGACCGAGTTCATGGTTCTTGTTGAATTTGAATGCAAAATAATTTTACATTTTTAATTAATTGTTAAGAGGAACTGTACTCATGGAATCACTGACTATGATGAATTTGATAGGCATAGGCAATAAATGAATAAATAAATAAATCCTAGGAAATAGGAACATATATTTATTTATTTTTATAATGCTGTCATAAAGCTGACATTTTGCTAATTTGGTGGGTGCCAACCAGCAGTGAAAAACACCTGCGCTGTCATAGGCGGAGCAAGGGGTCGTGGCCTTGTTCTTTAATTTTCTAACCATTCCTCATGGAATATAAAATGCACTCTTAGCTGAAAAGCACAAAACCTGTATTTCCCAGACTTCAGAAAAAGCCTGGAATTTATATATTTATAATTTTTTTGAATAAATATATATATAATAATAATTGATTTTTTAAACTATATTTTGTAGACATAAAATAAATATGTCACTTACATAAATACATAAATACGCCAGTTCAAGTACAACTTACATACAAATTAGAAAGAAAAAAAATAAACATAATAATGAATAAGAGCTAATCCTACACACATCAATATTCTTCACACACAATATAACAATTTGTGTGTCATAGTTATACAATTTGTATAACTTATTAAATAAGCATCCCTCTCCCCTTTTTTTCTTTTATAGCTTAACTGCTCTTCTCCAGGTCAAGTCATATAACACACTGAACACATGCCTTACTCTTTTACACATGGGCTTTATATGTATGAATTACTGAGGCTATATCTACAGGCCCTGTAATCACTTATTAATCAGACTCGATGCTTTAAAGCTCTGCACTCTTGTTTAATCAGACATTAACATTCAAATCAATCATGTTATGTTTAATTAAGCATTAATGGCCTCAAACGTTAGCTGATATGATTGGGAGAGAGAAACTCAAATACCCACTGGCTTAAATTGCTCCATTATTAATACTGACCAGGCTACAGGCTACAGCATACGCACAGTAAATTAGACAGAGAGGGGCACTTGGCTGGTCTGCTATAAGTCATATTTTGACACACCGATAGCCTGGAGCTGTTCCATTGTTTTCCAGCTGCTGTCACCAAACAGTTTTATACACCTAGAAGCAATTGTGTATTCTGCACATGTCAATGCATTGTAAGTCAGAAGTATATATAACATTTGGACAAAATTGTGAATGTGAATCTAAGGCAATTCTCAGCACACAAGTGAGCAGAATAAAATGTAATGTTCCTCATCTGTTTGCCATATCTGGCTTTGTACACGCCTTGCCCTGTTATTGCAGGGTGACAGCACAATGATCCATGCTGGACTAAGGCAGTGGAGCCATATGGTGTTCTGTGTAGTGCCATTAGTGTAGAAACTTGATGGGGGAACACCAGTGTCTTAATTATCTCTGCTCATTCCGCAGCCCACAGAGAGCAGAGAGCAGAACCTTTTTATCCTCTGTTCTCCCAAACACCCTTGCGGCCATTAACGTGTGCCCCATGCTGCAAAAACAAGTGAAATATGTTACATCCAGAATAAATGACTTGGTATAGTGAGACCGAATTTAATTAGCCCTTACAATTATCTGTTTGCATGCATTTTTTTTCTCCTGGCCAAATGACTTTTCACCTCTTCTCTCGAGAGACAAGTGGAATCTTTTGTCCTACTATATTTAAAATAGCAACCTTAATTAATTGTGTGTGTGTGTATTTGTGCAGTACTGAGTTATTTTGTGCTTTTGTATTGATGTGCAGAAGCATTTGGGCAATAATGAGGAAACACCTGTAGCTAGACTCATCAAGACTAGTATTAACTACATGAAGCATAATGAAACCTTCTCATAAAGCATGATATCAGTATCATGGTTGGTGTGTTGGGATCACACTGAAGTTGAATGATGGTGTACTTGGAAGGAATTTTTCTTTTAAGTTTTCCCACATTAACAGTAGTTTTAAATTTATTAAGCTAAATTTTTAGAGTCAAATAACCGTAATTAAAGCTCATTAGGCCTAATTACATGATCATGAACATGCAAAATAATTTTCTTCTAAAGAACATGCTGCGGCATCATTTGTCACAGAGATGACTGCATTTTTCATATACAATGCATAATCATGTCTCATAGACAATAACAGCATTCAATAGCCGAACTGGCGAATAGCTCTCGGTGCCGTTCAAGTCCATTAAGACTACATTAAGGATCATTCCCATTGTTTTTTCATTATTCCACTTTCTGTTTGTCTGTTTTCTCAAGTCAGCAGCATTATTAATTCTGGCCATTTTCCCATTTTTCAAGGTTCTAAATGATTCTAACAAGATAAATTAATCTTTTTGCTCCAGTAGAAAAAAACATTACTTATATTACATTGAATTATTGTAGTGCAGTTCTCTAGGAATCATTATTGTGGGTCTTTTGTTTCCAGCAGCCATTAGACTGGGTAAAGCCTCCTCCAGCTATGACTCCCCTGATCTTACTCTGTCATTCTCCAACATCCATGCTTACCAGTCAGAATAGTATGAGTATAATATCACTTGGAATGCAACACTTATTTGTTTGTTTGTTTGTTTGTTTGTTTTGGCATTGTTCTTTCATGTTGCACTTTGCTATGTGCATTCATATATTATTTGTAGCATATAATTATTTTCCACTCAAACTCTCATTACCATTCTCAGTGATGTAAATGGTACAAAGGCATTTGTAATCTAAGTATTAGAGTTGGTACCCAGGTTTAATCAGTTCTATGCAGCTTTGACACTGCTAAAATGGCTTCCACAGCCATCATACTGTCGTACATTACCAGAAGCTCAATAGAAATATTGGTCTAATCCTGATTTTAGCCTTCTGTGTGTGGAAATTCTGTGCATGTACCCATCATGCCTAGATGATATTTCTTTAGATCTCCTGGTTTCCCCCCACTCCCCCACTGAAATCTATCCTTTGGATTGAATTGCTCAAGGTGTGAATGAGTTTGTAGATAAGTGCGTACAAGGACTGAATCCTCTCCACGTTGCGTCTGCTTCACATCCTATGTTTTTGGTATAAGTTCAAAATCCACCCTGACCCAAACCAGGACAACATACTGATTGATGTTGAACGTCACACCAGATTCTACCAATAATTTAAGAGCCAACAATATCATGCCTAAATCTAGTTTTAGTTGCGGCCCCAAACAAGCACTACCCCACCCCTTTCCAACAACAACAAGGCTCTGTGGCCAGGGAAAATCCTTGGTAGTTTACAATTTAAATCACAGTTTAAACACTTCGTCACAATCTGTTCTGAATTCATACCCAATGTGGGTATTTAGCCAGGGCCTTCATGCATTTAACCCAGGCTGATGCCAGTCATTGCTATGGCTAAAATATACCTAGGGTTAAGAAAGATGAAAGATGCGTGGTTCACAACCTGAGATGTTTAAAATAGTTACTAAACAAGGATTTGCTCCACCAATGGAAGTCTGTTGCTCTGATCTGATTATAAATTTAAATGGGAAAAGATAAAATGGTTACAAGCTTATTAAGAAGAAGAAGAAAATAAAATATTTAAATATTTATAAAATGAAAAAATAGTAAAATTTTAATCAAGTAGAAAACTGGAAAATACCTGGAGAAATTGCAGAGTAGGGGCACAATAGATCACCACCTTTCTTGTGCAAAATGCTGAAAATGTTTCCAGCCCATACTGTTTCAAAGACATGAGTCAGTATACTGCCTGTGTTTTCAAGGAGTGTGAAACTTTGTGTATGTGAAACTTACAGGCACAGAGAATGCAAGCAGGGTAAACTTCAAAGGCAATACCATTCCTCTACTTACTTACTGTATATCAGATGAACTGTAGGTGCTAGAACTTTTCTTGGATTGTTTGAGAGAGGAGGCCTTCAAATTCTGGGAAGGCAGTTCATGGGTGTATTGCGAAAATTGAGCATGGGATCACTGTTTTTCCTAAGTGGTCCAAAAGAGAAGTGGTCTTTTTTCAGTGTCTCCACTTTACAAACCCCATTATATCTATGAAGTGATTTTTGCAGGGATTTCAGGGGCATCTTTGTAAACGTGAATTATTTTTGCTCAATATGATTTTTAGCCAAGTAGTATAGTTTTTTGAGCCTTTTGATGTGCCATGTTTCTTTCCCTGATCGGACCAAAAATGAGCAGGGCAAGATGTAAAGGATGCAAAGAAGTTTGGCACAGGTACTGTACCAAACAATTTCTTATAACCTGAAAACGGTGCAAATTGGGTCTAGATACTGTGTCTAGATATGGTCATGCAACTTGAATGAAAACAGGCCGATTGGAATTCATGCAACTTTTTGTCTCTGCACATGCGTAGGGTGATCACAGACATCAGTCGGCATCAGGTGGAAGGAGGTTTTGTCGCAGTAGTTGCTTAAACAGCTGTCTGGTGAGGTAAGGTGTCTGGTATTCTTCCTTCTTCTGTACTTCAACAAATACTGCTGACTAATTGATTGCCATCCTCCAAGGCAAAATCTCAAGCATATTTTTATTACAATAGCATCCATTGTTTGAATTGAATGAGTGATCGTACAAATATAACATGTTTTAACCTAAATGGCGCAAGCTAAAGCAGAATGTGCACATGCATGCCATTTCAGAAGACAGACGTGTCCACATTAGCGTCAGATAAAAGTCTCTAGCAATTATGGATATGATCCGTCAAGACATGCAAATCCATTCTGACCAAAATATCAGTATCGAACAATGTGGCTAGTAATTTTAATGTAACCTTTGAGATGTATAATTAACTACGTCATATACAGTGGGGCAAAAAAGTATTTAGTCAGCCACCAATTGTGCAAGTTCTCCCACTTAAAAAGATGAGAGAGG
>JAQMYJ010000002.1:18493515-18531907 GCA_030014305.1 Clarias laeviceps | reverse complement strand
TTGACAGCTCTTTGGTCTTGGCCATAGTGGAGTTTGGAGTGTGACTGTTTGAGGTTGTGAACAGGTGTCTTTTATACAGTACTGATAACAGATGCCATTAATACAGGTAACGAGTGGAGGACAGAGGTGACTCTAAAAGAAGAAGTTGCAGGTCTGTGAGAGCCAGAAATCTTGCTTGTTTGTAGGTGACCAAATAGTTATTTTCCACCATAATTTGCAAATAAATTCTTAAAAAAATCCTACAATGTGATTTTCTGATTTTTCTTTCTGGTTTTGGCTCTCATAGTTGAGGTTTACCTATGATGAAAATTACAGGCCTCAATCTCACAAAAGATCTTGCACAATTGATGGCTGACTAAATACTTTTTTTGCCCCACTGTACATGCTAGACCAAGGCTCTGGATCTATCCGCTAAAATTAGTTTGTAGTAAAATCTCAAATTCTGACATCACAGATGTCACAGACATTCTTATTGTGGTGTATATACTAGCTATGGTCATAAGTCTTCTTATCTTTTTAAAGGGACTCCAAGTTTTTTGAAAATCTCTCTGAAATGGAAGCACTCTGTTAAAGGCTTCTGCGTAGGAACTTTAATAGTCTCCCGAGAGAGAACCCCCAAAAATCTTTGATGGATTCTGATGTATTTTTAATGTCAAAGGTTTCTGAAGGTTTCTCTTTTTTACTTTCACTGGTTTTTGTGCTTTATGCAATCACAACTCTTTTTGATTTTCTTAAATAAAGCCAAAGACATCCAATGTATAAATATCTATATATAGTCACATGTAGGACACATGTATACATGTATGTTGTATGCTGTCATACAATGCCCTTAAAATTTCCACAAATCATCACTTATTTGTCACAAGGCTTCATATCATGCCATATTCATAACTAGTGCACTTATGTTTAGTGTATGGCTTGGGACAGGGGTATGTTTTTATACATACTTCCTGAACTAGCATAGAACTAGTAATGCAATGTCACATCATGAAAACCACTCAGAGAAAAATGTCAACATTATTTTTGCATTTTTTTCATGAATTGTATATTGTCAGTGCTGTTAACAGTGAAGGACTACACCTCTCATCGACCTCAGTAAATCACATGCCCTACTGATTATGCAATCCTGTTTTGTTTTCCTCCTTTACTAGTAACACTATTTAAATTGAAAATGTAAAATTTATTGAGTGTTTTGGTCTGTGTTGTTGTTGATCATACACACACACACAACCAATGTTAGAATACAGGCAGTTTAGAAACACCATTTAGCCTATAGCACATGTTTTCAGAGTTGGAGGAAACCCAGCAAACAAACAGAAAACACGCACAGCACCTTCAGCATATTGGGCACATTGTAAAGACTGCACATTCATTAGATGTGATTGTGTTCCACCTATATGCAAGCAAGGGTGACAATGCTAACCACTAAGCTACCATGCTCCTTGAGAAAACAATGTTCTTACTGTAAGTCAGAAAAAACAACTATGTAGAGGTCAGATTCCATTGAGCTGATTTATTTTCTGTATTCTTTAGTTTTAAGTGTATTTTTTAGGGGCTGTCAGATGGACTGGATGCAATTACTCAAGTTTCTGTCCATTAACAGTAGATATGGATGATCCATATTACCATGCTACAGTGTTATTCTGTTCAAAAACAAAAAGGACAGATTTTACATACAGAGTTGACATACAAATATTACATGTATAAAAAAAAACAGCAAAGCAGGCTGTTTTAACCACAACTGTGTTTTTATATGTATAGACCAAAGAAACCGTTCAGCACCACGGTCAGCTCCATGGCTGGTTTAGGAGAGGTGAGGTGCCTAAACTTTCATGGGCTAGCAGTGCATTGCTGTCACTGGCTACCTATAAAAGGCCAGATACACATAGTTGTGGTGAGAAACTGGTCTCGGGTACAAAGCTCACAATTGTTCTGTCTTTCTACACTTCCAGAGTCCAACCATGCTGGAAACTCTCCCATATGTGGCACACCACAGAGAAAGGGCCAACCGTCCCAGACTTCAACTGCCTCCTCTGATTCCTTGTCTTCATCTTCTGTCAGCAGCGACCATTCCTGTCTGTTTGGGACGTCCCCTGCAAACTCCAGAAGGACTGCACTATCTGCACCTTCTTCACCGACTGTCACTTCCCCTCCCCTTTTTCCCCCTCACTTTAGTTTTAAAAGAAAGAGACCTTTTATTCCTCCACCTATGTCTCCCGGTGTCTGTGTTCGGTTTGCCCTGCTCAAGGCTTTGCTATAAATTATTTAGTAAATTGCTTTAGTAATAGAAAACTTAGAGTTGTGCTGTTAAAGGTTAAAGAAGAGAAGAGGGCAGCATGCCCTGTTATGTTTTATTCCTTATATTACTACTACTTAGCTTGTAGCGATTAATGATTCAGCTATGAAGCTAGTTGTTTTTATCCATAATCTCCCTGGTATAGGATATATACTCATGCATTTGTGCAGAGGCTAGTTTTCTGTTTACATTAGCACACACACACACACACACACAAACACAAAGTGTGTGTTCTCATTTAATACCACCATTTGTAATGAGGGTGTAATTTGCCTGACAGACTGACCTATGGTCTGAGAGGGAGCAATGGATTTGCTAATACAAAGCTCAGGAGAAAGCCCTTGTGCTGGACATGAAGCACACCTGAGCCATGTTCTGTCTCTGATGCAAGTGCACAAATTGGAGAATGGTAATTATTACGTACAGGAGTATTATTAAGAAAGAGTAAGGATACAGAGTTCAATAGAGCTCAATTTACATTTCAAATATGCTTTTCTTCACTACAAAAAGGATTCAGCCTGCTAAGACAACTTTGCATGACATGACCGAGTGAGGCTTTCTCTTTGTTAAGGTAACAGAGTTTAAATATCTTCTCTTTATCCGTCACTCTAAAGACCGTGACTGTGACTGTGAAGTGTTTACAGTAGGAGGGGGGAAAAAAGCAAACTAGTTTTAAATAGTACTTTTATTATTTAAATTGTAAAAATAAATAAAACAATAAAACAAAAGATAATACAACAAAAATACATGCCTTGTGTTGATGCAGTAACTGCCATGTTAAATATGGACAAATATGGTTACAAAGGACAGCCTACCTACCAAAAATCTAACATTAATTCATGTTAGACACTAATGATAAAAATAAAAAAAATAAAAAATAAATATCTAATCACAAAAGTGTTATCCTTTATTATGGTTGATGCTTTATTCATTAATTAATTTGCATCAGACGTTTGAACCATAAGGATTATTGGAAAAGTCAGTAAATGTATTTTCCTTTTGCAACCAACAGACAACGAAAATGGGCTCTCATTGAAAACAACATGATTAATGAGCATGTTAAAATAGTAAAGCAAAGCAATGACCCCAAAGGTTTTTAAACATGCTTCAATATATGGCACAATGGGAATCTCAAATTAAATTAAATTTCATTATATTGAGCCACCCCTCATTTCTTCATATCAAATTGAAGTAAATTGTATAGATTAATTTTGAAAATGTCAACAAATGTTATACTCTAACAGGCTACAAATTCCTTAGTCCCTAAAATTGAACAATTTAAACAATTTAAAAGTTGGTTGTTTATGTAACAACCTCAAAAGCAACCTCATTTCCCCTCTTGTCTGTTCCAGGCACTCAGCATTCAGCAATATACCAGTCACATGCCTGATCGTCTGTCATCATCTGCACCTGTTTCTCACTGGTTCATGTCTAATGTTAGTTGCTTTTATGTTTGGATGATTCATTGGTCACTGTGTGGCTTAACAAGCAAAAAAAAAAAAAAACATTTCTCTGAAACTGGTCAGGTACAGGGACTGGACCAAAACTTTAAGTTACAAATTAGCCAAAAATTAGGGCAATAAAATGGAAGCCTGGAGAACTATTTCTCAGGACTGCAATTAAAATACAGGAAAATCACGCTCTTTGAAAACAAAATGTAAAGAAATGAGGGGTAGCTCAAGACTTTTGCACAGTATCTTATACACACACACACACACACACACAGATGCACACACACACACACACACACACACACACACACACACACACACACACACAGTATATATGTTTATGGGTAATGAGTTTTATTGGGTCACAGAAAGAAACAAAACAAAGGCGAACAATACAACTCAGTCTCATTGGAAACATTCTCTTGAAAGGTAGCCTTGATACCTTTTTTATAGATACATTTAATACATTTATACAATATCAATTTTCTTGCACAAGACTATTAAACTTTCAGTCAAATGTGTGGTGCATTTTGCAGCAGGTATCGATGTACTAGTATATCAGTTTTATAATTCTCTCTGTTTTTGTTAACATAACAAGCAAAGACCACTATGTGACTTCTCCTCTTCTCTGCAAACATAATCAGGCTTGCATTGGTAAGGCACTAAATTATGGGCACTATTTTCAAAAAGAAAAAAAAATGCTATAAATTTCATATTATTATTATTATTATTATTATTATTATTATTATTATTATACATAATCTGGGATCCAATACAATAAGGGATGACGTCTGTTACCCTTACACAAATTAACTGTAATTACAAAAGAATACATTTTAAAAGAATTTCTGTCCTTTGTTGAAAAAATTTCATTTATTCAAAACATTTTCAATCTTTCAGCCTGTGAATTTGACAAATTGTTCATGTCCTTTATATGGAAAGACAGCAGAGCCTCAAGAAACAGCCTGAATATTTCTTACAGATTTCCTTTTTTAATTGCTTTTGGTTGATCATTTAAATGGCACTTGACATATTAATTACCCTTTGGTATAGTAGGCAATTAAGAAACATCCACTTGTCCATGAGGATTTTCAGTCCCAGGAAGAGGCTCTTACAACAGTAAGGGTTGTAGCTTGTTCCTTGTATAGACAAGGCCTCTTCAGGAGCTTCACTCAGGGAAGAGTTATAAAACCATGTCACTCTAACTATTCATATCTGCCCCTGTTATTTGTGCATTATCTGTTTATTCCAAATACTGTGGAATAATATATAATATTTAATTACATCCCTAATTCAGAGTAATCTCATATTTAAGAAAACAAAGGCATGTACAAAGACTGTGGGATAGGCCAGTCTTAATAAAAAAATGAGTAAATAAACTCCCTTTGATTTGCAGTTCAACAATAATTATAATTTATTCCAATTAATAGTACAATTTAAACAAAATGTAAGGGGAATGAAATTATATTTGTACATCAGTAATATAATTATCATATCTCAAAGTAAGTATGCAATTGACTTAGTTTCTACTTAATTTCTCCTGGTCAAGAGTAAGTAATACAACTGAATTGCTTTCATTATTCACCATTTAGCTGTAAATATTTAAAAATAGCTTTGGTCAGTCTTGTCTTATCTTTTTCTAGGACATTTATTAGATGATATTGGTAATAAACTGGAAAAATGTTATTACCAGTGAATATATTAATAAAATTAAATAACCATTCTTAGATTTCTATTATAACTGGGTTTCAGCAAACACATTTTATATTTCACCTTTTAACCACTAACCACGGCACCCGCAGATAGTACAGTATATGACTTGGTGACATTTTACTTAATGGTATTGTTCACATGGTTGAATGACACCTGGATAAGCCCTTTATAACAGCTGAAATCTTTATTATGCTATGTTTTAATAATAGACTTATTATGCAAATAATGTGTAACTTGTATAACTAATTATATTTAACAATTCATTTAGAATAATTTTATACATGTTTGTTTATACTCATTATATTAATCAATAGCAAAACAGTAATTCCAAACAATACACACTTTAATTCAGACTTCAAGTTGAAACACTAGCCTTAATTTCATGCAATAATTACTGCACAATTGGCAGACCAATATAAAAAGGGTAGACTTATAAAATTTATTAATATTTTAAAATAATAAATAACACATAAATAATAATACATTTAAATAATAAATAACACTCATAACTTAATTAAACTAAAGAGATGAAAATGGTATTTATCTACATAAAGGAGAATATTAAATCAAACGAGTAAATTCAAATGTATTAATTTATTTAAATAAATATATTTGTTTTTATAAAACATTTATAAAAAATATATACAGTATAATAAAATTATACTGCAGTAGCCATAATAAAGATGAAATAATGAATTGGGCATTCATTAATAAATATAGAAGGCTATTTCCAAACCCTTAAAAACCTATTTACTAATTATTATATTGTTAAAAACTTCCAAGGAGGAGTAGCGAGTAGCAAGTGTAGCGAGAATGGCATAGAAGCATAGAAAAAGACCTTGGCAGATTGCTAAAGAGCATGATGTAAGGCTGTATGGGGAACAGTCTTAACCTGTTCATGGACATTTTGCAGCAGGAAAGCAAGTAGAAATTTAGCCAGCAAAGATCACCAGCAAATAATCAACAGTCCAAAGAGTGAAAGAAGGAGGAAGAAGCAGATTGACCAGGTTGTCAACAGCTTTGAAGTAGCAGGATAAAGGAATCAGAAACTGAGAATAATTAAATTGCATTGAAAAAATATATATATTTTTTTACTTTGTTGAGATACACCAGGCACCTCCTGGAGGACACATACCACTGAAGAGTGTCCCAGAAGGCTCCATACATAAGGGGAATTTCTTCATACTTAGTTTTTGTTTACTTTTTTATTCAAATTATCTTTAAGAATGTCTTTCATGAAAGGGGGAATGTAATGAAATAATTCTTATGGCTACATAGAAACACTTTTACAGCTTTAGGACAGATAGGAATACCCTGGTGAATGGGCAGTTGGGGATCACAAAAGGGGAGCTGGAGCAGTGAGTTAGAAATCTAGAAGTTTCTGAAGATGACACATTAGAAACCCGAGGGTATGTATCATGCCATCCACCTCCATAGATTCAGTTCAATACTAGACCCAGTCACCTTCCCCGAACTCTTGTTCTGCAAAGTTAGACAGGACATACAAGTGTACAAGCACTTTACCAGCATACTGAAGCTCTTGTGTATTAGGATCTAATGAGCACTGATTGAAAGCAACAGTATATCATACTTCAATCTTCAATCTTGATCAAAAGCTATTGACTCCTTCATGGACCTGCAACTGTTTTGCACTAAGCAAGACTTCACAACTGGGTGGCAGCACCTAGAGGTGGGAATTGCTATGAGATACTCATTCTTCCCCATCTTGTTTGTGGCAGCCTTTGAGATCATCATCATCATTGTCACATGGCAGATGGTCGATAAGGTGAAATTACCATTGGGGCAGAGGCTACCTGTCTGGGCAAGAATAAAATTCAACCCTCCATATCTTGGAGCTTGTCCCTTAGGAAAGGTGTTAGAAGTGAAAAGCCAAAGTTCTTCACAGCTGAAGGGAGCGGCACATCTAAACCTTGGGGAAGCAACATTCCACAGAACTCTCTGACAAGCAGATTGGAAAAGTGGCAATGAAGCAAATCTCAGTTGCCTGACAAGTGAACAAAGCAACTCCCAGGAAGGACAAAGTCTGGTGCAACAGTTTTATCACTATTTATCAACAGGTCATATGGTCACTAAAAGTGTATGAAACCATTGTAACAGCAAGGAAGACACAGTATATGGCATAGCCAACTCACACATCTGAAAGTGACATACACAAGACTACAGTCATACTGTATCTGTCCAAAATGCACCTCTTTCAGAGGAACACACTTCCATTGAAACCATATGTCTGGATTATATGCAGAAAAAAACTTGGCTGGTCCAAAGATCTGCTAGTTAGGTGCATAGGTGCTAATTAGTTGGTGTGACCTGTGGAGAATCCAATAAGTCTTGCTCAGTTTCCTGATTAAATCCACCTATGATACCCTACACCTTCTCTGCAACCTTCTCAATTTGTTTGGCACAAAGGAGAGTTGCACTCTTTATAATGCTCCCTGTGCATCTCACCAACACATTCTTCAACCATAGAGGCACACAGTTGTAAAACTGCAACATCTCTTTGAAACTGTCTAGTACTACCTAATCCTGTAAGAAAATAGACAAATACTACATATTGCAATACCCCAGACTCTGGACTGTATTACTAAAACATTTTTGTTTTGAAAATATTAATACAGTAGGACAAACAATGTTCCTAGTTCAAACAACACCAGGAATGTTTACAATTTTCTGAAAAAGTATTTGAGCTGTAGTATTTTTTATATACTAAATAAAAAGTACAGTGTTTATGATTTGGAGGAATCTCTAATAATAATTAATCCAATAAATATTTTTAATAGTGCAAATTACAACACTGGACTTATTCAGAAAAAAATGTGAATATGTAATTCACCTATGGCAACACAAGTATAAAATATTTGTCTAGAATATACCACAGATGCTCAATTAGATCAAGCAACTTTTGAGGCCAGGTCAACATCAACTCTTTATCATGTTGCACAAACCCTTTGTGAACTAAGTTTGGGGTGTGTTAAGGTGCATTATTATACTGAACAAAGCCACTACCATTAGAGAATACCATTGCCATGATCTGAAGTAATGTTGAGGTAGATAGTCCGTGTCACATTGCATGAATAAAGTACATACATGAATGCCAGTTTCCTAGCAGAACTTTTCCAAAAGCATCACACTGCCTTCACCGGCTTACTTACTGTACAATCTCCATGGTCAGGTTATGATCTTCATGTTGTCATTGAAGTTTTCAGTGGTGGACAGGGGTCAGCAAGGGTACTGCAGCTGAGTGGTCTACAGCTACACAGCCTCATAAGCAGCTAGCTGCAATGTACACTAGAAACCCCAAGCTTTCTCTGACACGGTCATCTAGCAATCACAATTTATCCCTTGTCAAAGTTGCTTGGACTCTGGCAATTGCCCTTTTATCTTGACAGATGCTAATGTAATGAGATAATCAATGTTAGCCACTCCGCCTGTCAATAGTTTTTACATTATGGCTGATCAGTGTAGATTATAACAATTATATTTTGATATTATTGAATCACCAGTGATTAATAATCTGTGTACTTTGTTCAAAGTAAAGTGATAATATTTGTAATCAGTTTGACTCACAGTTGCTATTTTGCAACCTTTTCATCAATCTAAAAAAATTATGTTTTCATGACTCAATATTTTCATACGCAGTTTACAATGATAACAAAAATATTCATGAATAAAACCACGGCTTGGGATTTAAAGAATTAAAATTTTTCAAGTCTGCACTCCAAGCCAATACATCTGAAGACACAATTCAGACCTAAAAAAGCTGGCAGAGGATAACATTAACACCACATAACATATATAAGTAAACTGGTGACAAGATAATGGGCAACCAAGGCTAATTTATGCCTATGTGGACACAAGGCTAGCCTACAGATAAGCCAACTCACTGAAAAAGGTCAATGCTGGGCATAATAGAAATGCACCACAACACCCAGGGCACTACAGCCTGTCACGCATGTGGCCCAGCAGGCAAAGAGCCCAGAACTCCCTGATCCCAATCCAATGGAGCACCCATGGGATGTGCTGGACAAACACAGAGGCCCCACCCTGCAAACCATAGCACCCAAAAGATCTACTGCCAACGCCCTGGTGCCAGAAATCACAGCACACCCTCAGAGGTCTTGTGGGCCAGAGTCACCATGGGGGCACAAGGCAAACCCACACAATATTAGATATGTTTTGTGTTGTTATGGTGTTATCAGTGTACTCCAACAAACATACTTTAGTTAGTTTTTAAATCTCACCCAAATTGAAGTAAAAATTTCCATTTCTGTAACTTACATGTCTTCAGATCCCAGTCTCTTACAAAACAAACTACAAATGTGACATGACATGCAAAAGTATGTTCCTTTCATTTTATAAGGAATTAAGAATATGATATCCTAAAGGTTATTATAATAAATTCCTAAAACAAAACTATAATCATAGCAATGTGTTCCTGATGATGGAAATCTAAGAAGCTAATTTTGCTTTGGGAAATCTGTGTTGTTATATAGGCTGAGACAAGGTAGATAGCACTTTGCTCTGAGTGTGTTACACTGCTCCCTAATGCAGCATGAGGAGCAGCTTAAAAAGATGCTCTCGGACAGAGTCAAATGTCTTGGAAGACACACATGATAGCCTTTGTCCTAGTTTGTAAATGTCAGTGGTTAGAGGAGGTCCCTAAGATGTGGTGGGAATTTGGCAAAATTTGGGACAAAAAAATTGTGAGATCTTGCAAAACTTTTGCAAAATCTTGCAAAACCTGACTTTTGATCACTTGGATGTAAATATGGCTTGGTCAGTGTACTGAATAGCATTGCTCAACAGTTTCTCATATTCCATCTTGGAATTAGTTGTTTTTGGAAATACTATTCATTTTTGTTTATTTTGTAGTAAATCACATTTTAAGTAAAACCTTGGATTATGAGTAACTTGGTCTGTGAGTGTTTTGCAAGACAAGGAAAAATTAAACGAGCGAGGTCTTGAAATACGTGTACTACATATACACTTTGTCTGCCAAGCGTCATGTGATCCCAACTGAGCCCATGATTCTCCTCTCTCTTGTGCTGTGAGTTTGTGGGTAATCGCCTCCCATGCTCGGTCTCAATATGCCTGCATCACTCGTAAGTTAACGAGTTAACATCTGTGTGCCCATGTACTGTTTTTGCATTGTGAGCACGTGTGTGTGCGCGGAAAGCATTTTTTATTTTGTGTCCAAGTGCAGTGACTGTTCTTTAGTAACTGTACTGCAACAACACCCTCCGGGAAGAAAAATGTTAAAAAGGCTGTAACATGTGAGCGATGAATCTGTTTAATGACTACGCAATGTCAATTTGGGAAAGCCGAATAGCCTAACCTGCATGCCAATGGAAAGAAACCAGAGTACCCAGAGGAAACCCACCAAGCACAGGGAGAATATGCAAACTCCATCACACAGAGGCGGGAATCCAACCTGGACACTGGAGATGCAAGGCAACAGTGCTAACCACTAAGCCACCATGTTACATGACGTACTAGTTGAGTTTTTTGACACACCAATCAAAGCTGTGGACAAAAGTTTGGATTTATTTTCTACATTCCAGAACAATACTGGATAATTTTTTTTTTAACTATGAAATAACATGTATAGCATTGGGTTTGAACAACAAGTAACAACCACAGTCGGTTGCTATTTTAAGACATGAATGTCAGCTGTTCTGGAATAGTTCTTGTAAGAACATTATTGTCAAGTAAATTTGCAAAAACCATCGAGCACCATGATGAAACTAGTTCTCATGAAGACCCTCCCAGGAAAGCAAGACCAAAACTTACCTCTGCTGCAGAGCTTCAAAAATCACCACTTAACAAACAGCACCTCAGAGTAGAGCTGTGGCAAAAAGATACTTGTGGCTTAAGTACTTGTGGCTTAAGTAGCAGAAGCACCTCATTATCTACTGTGCAAAATAAATTATTGCATATTTTTGATGCCTTGAGCATTGTTTTACAAGGTACAGTGAAACCTCGGATTGCGAGTAACGCGGTTTGTGAGTGTTTCACAAGATAAGGAAAGATTTTTAATAAATTTTGACTTGGAAAACTAAAGTCTTGGTTTACGAGTACCGAGTATCTTGTATCACGCATTGCGCTTCTTGTTTTGACGCCGAACGTCACGTGATCACAACTGAGCCAATGTTTTTTCTCTCTCTTGCGCTGCGGGATTGTGGTTAAATCGTCTCCCCTGCTTCGTCTTAGTGAGCGTCTCTTACTGGTATAATCAACATCCGTCCATGCGTGTACTGTTTACTATAACACTGTGACCACGTGTGTGTAAAACATATTTTATTTGTAGCATATTATATACTATTTGTGTCTGTATGCGTGTGTGTACAGAGCGCGTGTAAAGCAAAAGCAAGTATCATTAGAGAGGTTAAAGATCCATTTTCTCTCTCTGCTCAAGGCTCTGCCAGCTCTTTGTGTCTGTGTGCGTGCGCGTCATTGGACACCGTGCTACACACACACACACACACACACACACACACAGACCCCTCCTATTTTTGCCTTCACAGACACACATACACATACACACACACTCTTTCTCTCTGCTATACACAGAAACACTGCTCACTGCTTGCGATTCTTTTTAAAGGTAAAGTGCAGGTTAATTTGTTTTATTTTTACTTTACAGCAGTGATTCCGTTAGTGTGTCGCTCAATCAAGTGTCATTAGAGAAATTTCTTCTTTATTTTTCCGATAAAACAGTGTTTCCGTTGTGTGCGCGCGTGTGTGTGAAAAGAGTGGAGGAAGGATAACTGTGTAAGATGAGAAGGGAGAGAGGGAAGCTTACTTTAGATTCACACACACACACACACACAGCACCTGCGCACACAAACGGAAACACTTATCTGTCAGGATTTACTTTTACTTTTTTTTTTTAGGTAAAATGCAGGTTAATTAGTTTTTTACTTATGATTTTGTGTTAATTATTTTTATGTATTTATTTTTTTGGCCTGTGGAACAAATAATTAGAATTCATTATTTCTTATGGGATAATTCGATTTGATTTACGAGTGTTTTGGAATATGAGCCCGCTTCCGGAATGAATTATGCTCGTAATCCAAGGTTCCACTGTATAAATAAGTAAAAATCAGGAAAGACGATAGAATTTCAAGGTGTATCCAAACTTCTGACTGCCTGACTGGTACAGTATTGTACATTTATCAGGTTTCATCCTGGTCAAATATTGACCACAGATGTGGTGGTTAGAAGTTAGCAGTACTTTATTCTTGCCATGTGTGTATGTGTGTGTGTGTGTGTGTGTTTGTGTGTGTGTGTGTGTGTGTGTGTGCAGGTTGTGATAAGACAGGCTAAACGAGCAACCATTAACAGAGCACAGAGGCACTTAGTCGCAGCCTGGACTCAGTTCAGGTTAACTGTCTGTATCAGGGATTTCTGCTTGGACCACTCTCACTTACAAAACCAACTCAGGTAAGGGCAGAAGAAGAACATTGGCTAGCAAGAGTAAGGAAAAAAAAGATCAGAAAATGGAATTAGTGGTTGTTTTAGTGATAGCGTAAAGGAATTGTGATTAGTAGAGATTTCTTATCTCACAGTTTATACCATTTAAATTCACATAGTAAAAGAGCACAGGAAAAGGGCAGGGGCCGTAAAAATGAATACTACCATCCCTGCACCACCATCCTACATCTCTGGCCCCGCTGTCCAGATGAACTACAGTGAGTGGACAGCTAGAAGACATTGTGATGAGTACTGTAACACAGAGAGAGAAAATGTGTTTACATTTTTAGGAACATGAAGAATGTTTCCATATACTATATTTTAACATAAAGGTTATCATAATGTTTGTTCTAATACTTATAGAATTGTTAAAGCTTTATAAAGCACTGTCCATTTTTTTTTTTTTGCTCCTAAATAAAAAAAATTAAATCCAAATATCACCCAATAGCTAATCTTCCTCTATCATTTTGCAGATAGCAAATCCAAAGCTCAATGTCTAACACATGCTTCTTACATAACCCATGAGGTCATTCATCATTGGTGTTGAGCTGCTGCAAATGATAGGACAGGTTATTATTTTTAGGAGAGCACTACAAACACTCCATACAACAGAGCTAACAGACAATTCATCCCCTGATTCATTTTTCTTTCTGTCGTTTTTTTCTTACACTTGTCCTGGTGATGGTCATTTCAGTGAGTTTAGCTCAGACCTCTCTATCCTCAGTCACAGCTCCTCCTGAGGTATTTCAGACATCCCTACTGTAGGTCATCTGTTATGTAGAAACTCTCAAGTGGGACATATCTAAAACAGATTTACATTATGCTACAGTACTTATGAAAATCTCAATTAGAAATCGAAATAAGACACCACTGATACTGTAGGTGAGTCAGTCACTCATCTCATATGATAATGTTTAGACTGTAGTACCCCTGCACTATACCTACCATAGTCTCTTGAGACCTGAAAGCTCTCATATGGCATTTTCTTCAAACTGCATTGTCTCTATATCCTTGTATGATCCTCATGTGAAATCATTTGTTAGGTATAATTCTTTTTGCCAAATTTCTTCCTGTTTGACAACATTGTTAAAGTTCATAGTTATCAGGTGCTAATAAAGAGAAACAGTGAAGGGAAATTGCAATGTACACAACAGGAGAGTCTAAGTCTCAGGTGGTTCTAAAATGTCAAGTCACATGATCATAGGCTTTCTTCAAATCCACAAATACATGTAGACTAGATTAGAATTCTCTCATGGCCCCTCACAGAGTGGTTTCTCTGGCCATGTCCACACGTAGCCGGGTAGTTGTTTTTTTTTAATGATATTTTTTTACTTTATTTTTTTAAATAATTCTGAAAAAATATCTTTGTCCACATGAAAATGCAAAAATGCCCTGTTAAGTGCTGTTAGGAGCGTCCCTAATCTACAGAGGGCCAATCAGAAGCCTAGACAAAACCTTATTACCAGTTCTGCCATGTAGAAATTCAAACCGCCGTTGCTGTCTGTGTGGTCTGTGTCTTCGGAGTTTTGTATGTAGCAGCAGCGAGCTTCGTAGTACTGTACATTCAAGCTCCTCTGTTCAAAAACCTACTGCACATGTACATGTATGTACATGCATGTAAAAAGTCCAGTAAGCAATGTTAACACAGTCAGTAGTTTACTGTACGTAAGTCCACCATTGCACAAAATATCCTCAAAAACAAAGCTGACATCAAATCAAGGAGACTAACACACAGAGACAATGACATCATCGGCACACAAGGTGATGTTACAACAAGCCAAAATCTCTGTTTCTCCCTCCACACAACACCACTGAAAACCAAAATTGCATTTCCATGTGGATGAAAGGCCAAAACCGCAGAGAAAAATCTCCATTTTTAAAAATACCAGGTACATGTGGACATGGCCTCTGTCCCACAGCTTGGGTGGGACCTGTTCCTTCTGAATACTAGGTTTGACTATGAGATTCGGCTTTCCAAAATTCTTGCATCGCCTTTTCCTTGGGGCCTGAGTAGTGCTCTATCCTTATAATTGGAATGCACTGCCTTTTTATAAAAAGATTAAGGACAGCTATTCTAGTTAGACAGGTCTGGGTATGGTCCCAGATTTCCATGTAACTTTGAAGAGGCCACACATCCCCTGTTAATCATACAACGCCAACCTCATGTAGTATCTTCAACATCTTCAGTTAAATCACATTCACCCTGCAGCCTAACTATTATAGTAACCTCAGTCACAGAGATGGACATCAAAACACCAGGGGTTTCTTGTACTGCACTCTAAAGTGAGGGTATGTGTTATGGGTTAAGGACTTTCTTAAAGTATCTCTTTCAGTGTGCAGTAATATCATATCATAGGTCAGGAAGGACTTCTGCTTCTATGAGTGAGGAATTGGTCTATGTCTATAGACCGATATATCCCTGCCCGCACACAGTACACAAACACGCCAAGAATTGTAGTTTGTTAGTATTGGTCTGTATTGGTCTGATTGGCATAACGGAGGTAAAAAGCATAAATGAATGTTATGGCTGTTAGAAATGTCTGCCAGTAGAGAGAGAAGCATATTTCTAAATCACAACTTTGCATTTGACATGTGACATTGGAGGAAAGCCATGCTAAATCTCTCCTACCTTCCATGCTATTTCTACAGAAGACCAATGAAATGCCAAAGCCATTAAAGCAGACCTTCTTGAGGCTTAAATAATCAGAATAAATTAATCAGAAATGTTAGCCAAAACATTATGTAAGTGTGTTTTGTACATTATAAAGAAGCACAAACACACTGGTGAGCTTACTGTCAGAAAGTGAATAGTAATGCTTTATTATAAGCATTCCTATAATTAACATTAGTCTGTATACTAAGTTGGTTAACAAAATTACCAGATTACACATGTATTAATTGCTTTTTTGTTTTTAATGATAACAAAACACACCTGCATGTTGAGTCTTACAGAAAACTGCCTACAATAGACCGTGACTGTTATTTTATTAAGCTTGCTTAAAAAACACACAACGGTTATGACTGTGTTTTTGGTTCTAAATTAGCAAGTGGTGCAGATGAATCTCCGGTGTAATTAGTCTCTATTGATCAGAGGCAGTTCAGCTGCATGCACGCCTCCTTAGCTTCAACCAGCATGTGATAGTCCTCTACTATCCTACTCTTTGCCTCATCAACTGAACAAAGATCTTTCTTGCAAAATGAAGAATACCTCCTATGGTTATAACATCAGCAATACAACTGAAATGATTTCAGTGTTTAGTGTCTTCCCCACAGTGCCACTGATTGTTATATTTTTTTTTCCAAAGCATCATATTGATAGTAATCACCGCAATTTTCTGTTCATGTCAAACCTCCATTTAATAGCTAATGATATATTATGAAAGACATCCTCATTTCGATCTATGTGGCATGATTTTTCATGTGAAACTTTGTGTACAAAAAGGAAGAAGACAGATACTCAAAGTAGCAGAAGCGTTTAAGATCACCTAAAGGAACGATGAAGTCGCTTTTAATCGCCACCAACAAACCTGACTAAATGGTTTGATATTCCTTCTGATTGTGCTGATGTTCTGAGTACTTCAGTCTCATTACCACAGATGATATGCATCTTACATTCTTCGCTTTGTCAGATGAATAAATTGTCTGGTACTCTCACTGATTGGCATCGCTGAAGCCAGCATTGGAAATTCAGTGAATATTTCTTTAATTCTGCATATCATATCACAGTTATACAGCAAGTAGTTTTCTTTCTCTTTTCTCATCCTTTGCTCCCTTACTCAATTGGTAATCATAATAAAATAGCAGTCTGTAATTATAATAGGCCTGCTTGTCAGAGATATGGAGCAGATTTCAAAGCTTAAATTATTCACGAGTCGATTTAACAAACGTAATTTAAAGAAAAAAGAGAGCCTGTGATATGTGGTGCAAATTACATACTCTTATTCTTAGTGAAAGGCCACACTGTCCTATGTCTATGAGAGGAAATAGAACGTGTCTAAAATCCGGTTCATTTATTGAGTTTGCTTCAAGGGGAGAAAAGAAAGTTCATTATTACAGTAGATATTGTTTTTCAGCCTTCAGCCAAACAATTATAAGCCCCAAGGCCCAAACTGTACTGCCTTAAGATACATTTTGTATTTAAATCACTTTCTATTAATTCTATACTTTTTATCTTTTGTCCTTTTCCTTTTATTAATTTTTGAATGTTCTCATTGCAAAATATTTCATCATTTTTCATATGTCTTTTATTCTTTAGTAATGTATTTATGTGCAGAATTCTTTTATTTATTTATTTTTTTGGGTGGGGGACGGGCACAGGGGCAATTTCACAACTTTATTCATTATCTATTTTATTTAAAAATTGACATTGGCATACATTTATATTTGGGTACTTAGCCTAAATTAAAATGCCAACATCTGCATCATACAGTGCTAAATAATTTAATAAACTTAAGAAAGGTCATCAACAGCTAATTAAATCTGAACTGTTACTTGCATTAAGCTCAGGACCCAAAGAAACATTTAGGTAATCTTTCAAGAATACAAGACCAAAAACCTGAGTTCCAATCCCACTTCAACCAAATGACCAAGGGATTGAGTCAGCTTCACTTTGGGAATGCGGAATAGATTCCTGCTCAAAGCATACTCTTTAGACCCTAAAGTTTAGACAGCATGAAATCAAGGTATACAAGATGGATGAAAACAGCTGAACAAATAAAACCAGAAACTTTTGAGTGTAGTCTCATTTGGAAGCAAACTTAAAAGAAACAAACACTAAAAGGAAAAATCTCTTAGTCAGCTAAGAGATGAAAGGCCTTTCTCAGATTTATTTTGCCCTGTGGAATTGTGTATAGAAAAGACTGCAGGTTGTACTAAAAAAACAAGATCCTTTTGTGGTAGTGGTTTGTTAGTCTCTGTATACTGTATGTTGCCATAAAAAAACAAAAATTTGCAAGATTTATTGCTAATTATAAATTTTCTTTATTTTTTCTTTATTTTTTTTTTACCTAGTGTAGCATCATAAAAAATGAAATGCAGGATTCGCTTGTATATGTGCCTGTACTGTATTCCTAGAAAGGGAACATGTGTCATGCCTGGACGTTTGTCAGCACTTCTGATCCAGCCTGTCAGACATGCCTTACCCAAGCACTCTCATTCCCTAACCCAGGGGATGTCTTCCTGACAGTTGTGCTTCTCTTTCACCTTCTGCTTTCATCACTGATTTTGGTATAGTTCTCCTTCTACAAACTGTGATCTCCTCCAGACTGCCACTGGATTTTTATTTTATTTTATGGCATACTAGTCATTCTTTTACTCCCTATCTTCAATTAATGTCAGTAGCACAGCAATTATGTGAAAAAAAGTTCTACTGACAAAATAAGTAATGACATTTTTTTAAATACTTTTTCAGAGGATTATGTGTGGTTAGGATGTTTTCACCTAGTACTCTCATTAAATGTGTAAAAAATGAGAAATGTATAAATTTAAAAAAAGAAAGAAAGAACACTTTAGCTCAGATCAATTAGTCACCCTAAGGAGGAAGTTGTCAAAATGGAAATAAGTCTCTTCTGTCACATTCATTCTGCTCAGGAATATTTTGGTTATCAAGTCTCAACTTAGAAAGTGACACCTAAAGGTCTGAAGCTCTAATTGAATCAGCTGTCACTGGTTTCAAGATTGTAGTTGGTCAAAAGCTAATTTTGTAATTGTAACAAGGCACTTTAAATCTAAAATTGGTCTGAAAAAGTCATACTGCTGCTGTGTTTTGTGTGGCTTACACGGACTGGGGTTAAACTGAATAATACGCTCAGAAAGAAGATTTATTTATACGGAACGATAGTTAGAGTCTAATGCTTCTCAAGAGAAGCCAAATCTCATCACCCAAAAGGGAGATAAAGAGGATAAATAAGAATGAAGTCCATGAAACATCTGTCTGTTTCTCACAAGAGAGCATTACTATTGACTTGCAGTATAATTAAGATTTAAGGATACTATGTGTTCGCCCTGTTAAGTGTGCTTGAATGAGCTAAAAATTCTTATTTGGCACCTACATTCAGAGTGAGGGGACCTATTGGAGATAAAATGTGTTGTCTGTGTTAAATAAGTGTATTAGTTAAGTTAAGATTTAAGTTCAATTATGCTTTTATTTGTCATGTATACATTACCACACAGTGCTTGTGGAGCAAACAGGGTTAAATGTTTTGCTCAAGGGCAGACAAAGCCAGACTGGTGGAGCTTGAACTGCCTGATCAGTAACCTGCTGAGGTACCACTGCCCCATTATTATGTTTATGTTTGTTCTGTAGATTGTTTCTCATTTTGCTGATTGTCTGAATAAGATAACTGTATATTTATAATTTTGGGGGGTTTCTTGAATTTTTAAACAAAATTCTCCAATATTTAATTTCCCTAACTACAACTACCTATGCTCTGCTTTCATTCTTCATCGTTTACAAGTACTAGTCTCTCCACATTTAACAACTCTCAACACTCACATTTAAGCACCTGTTCGCTCAGACAGTGAAGGAATGTCACCTCCCCTGTGAGTGATGGACTCCAGGTGAGTGGGCCTTTCAGCCTTGACCCCCACTTCCTGTGCAGTTCCCAGGTTGCTGTTGTTACTGTGTCACAGCATGTCTGTCAGGTGTCTGTGGCGGTAGACAGGTGTGACCCGAATGTCATGGCCTGACTATGGATGGTTTGAGACCACAAAACCCAGCCAGCGATAAACAGTATGTTACAGGAACAGGAAGTGCTTATCCCTTTGCTCTAGAAAAGAAAAAATGAAGTAATAGTGCTCTAAAGATAAAATAATCCATTCTTTCTTAGTAATCACTTATAATCTTGGTCAGGGTCATGGTGGATCTTATACAGTAGCGATTCAGCGGTTTAGGATTTACTCTAAAGATCACATGTTCTGCCAACATGCGCCTGCTGGGTCCTTGTGCATAGGTACAGCCTGGCCAGGGTGCCAATCCATGACGGTGTATAAATTAATAGTTGTCCTGTGTAAGACTACCAAATATTTTAAATGTAGAGGATCATGGGATTTAATGGGCAACCAAGGTCATATGGCCCACCCATCATTTTTTGTCATAGAAAGCTGCCATGTCATAGTTGTTTTACATACCATTTTGTCACTTAACAGGCTAAACCTAACAGGAAAAAATGATGGAGAATATATTATATTTGATCGATTTACTGTATGTAATAAATCACCCCTGAGTCTGAGTTGGGTATCTTCATAAAATCACACACCATTATGAAAGTTTTGGGAAAGGAGTTTCACAGTCCATATAATCCAGCACATCACTGAGTTGCATATTAGCAAAAGTGAAAGCGCTATGACAGTCACATTGTGCTGGATCAAAATGTGCTGCACATATGTGCAGGGCAAAATGACCCAATGTCATGGGGCAAAATGAACACTGAGATCCTTTTCTTACTGTTCATAACTACAGAACATTTAAGCTTTCAGCTTCTTGAATTTGAACAACACAGTTTTCTCAGGTGAGGCAGTGAATGGATATTACAATTTACTTCTAGGTAACTTATTATTTTTTTTTTGTTGCTGTTTTGTTTTTTTATGAAAATGCATTCGGTTGACTTTGGCGCATTTAAAAAGCTTGTTTGTTGTTAATTCCTACAATAGATAAAGGCCCATTAATAACTTTCAGAGCCATTGCTCATTGCACTCTATGTTGTAAACACTTGGGGCAGAATGGCCTCAAGAGTTTATAACCAAGCTGTTCAAAAACTGTGTGAATGAATTAAGTGTGTTTTGTTATGATAATTGTTAATAAGGTGTTTCTCAAATTGACCACATGAGCTTCTCTGTTTCACAACATTAATTTATTTTTTAAAAAATCATACTTTTATGATTTTACTGTGATTTTAATACTGTGAAAACATGATTGAACCTCCTCCCTTATAATATTCACCTGCTCAATATTATAGGGGAGTAAACAAAGATAGATTACCCTAAAAATCCTTCCACAGCAGTTTTCAGATATATTCATCTGTCATTCAGCTTATTATAGCTTAATTAGACCATTATAGCACATGGTCTTGTGATCGACCTGAAGCCTTTTTAGGAACGCAGGGCATCTGTTATCCACTTGTTCACCCTTGGGGCAAGTTATCATAGCTAATCCAGCTATCAGCAAGTTCTTCTGATGTGGGAGGAAACCAGAGAGCCCAAAGGAAACCCACATAAACACTAAGATAACATGAATAATTCCACAAACACAGTAACCTAAAGCTTGAACCCTGAAGCTGTGTACCACCATTCCCCCCAGATAAAATAATCATTCAAAATGTTTGTAATGTGCTTACTGTTCAGAAATGAAGGTCTTGATAGCAATTGTTAAAGGAGCTGTATTTTATTAGTTTCATGTATGAAATACATCAGTAGTGATTTTTATTCTCAGGCCATTTTCTCTCAAAACACCCGCCAGTCATGTGTATTCCTAAGAAGACCCACAGTGGTCATCAGTATTCATTAGTTGACAGAAGTATGTTGTTTCTGTCTGTGGCCTGTCTGATGAAGAATATATGGTGGAAAGGAAGCGAGATATTCAACTGCAATCATAAAAAAAAAAAAATCAACATTGTCAGCCAACAAAGGTTAGTGTCTGAGGGAAGAAAATGATGGAAAGGTTTCATTTTAAATACACCAGCAGGAATGTTAAATTTCTTGAAGCTCTTTTTGGTGTTGGGTTTACAGTACCAGCTTTTGTGAATATAAGGCATAGTAAGTAAATATTAAATCAAAATAATTCATCTCAAACTCATGTAGATGAAAAAAAATAAATAAAATAAATAATTTACAATGACATCTTTGAATTGAAATAATTTTGGAGAAATGTAGATGTGGTGTTTAAAATTATCCTTTTCTAGTTGATTACACTTGACTAATTAATAGCATTAATTTTCAATATGCATATTGATGGAGTCTAAATGTCCTATTCAAAATATCCTTTTTGATTGAAATTCAGAGGGGCTTTGCGAATATCAGCCTAGATGCAATTATAGCGTTATATAACTGGAAATGAATATCACTTTGTTGTAAGTGAAAGATTGTGGAGAAGCAACAATGAGCTTTGGTTAACTGTTTGTCGCAAGGAGCAGGTCCCATTCCATTACAGATAAGATAGTAAAGGGTTTGAATGCATTTGTCACTCCACTGAGTCTGATAGCCCTTTTAGAGGAATTCAGGCAGATAAGTCTTCCGGTATATGTGAACAGTTTGACAGCAGAATGCGATAAAAGCCCTTTTTTGTGCTTTAACTCATTTTGGCAAATTATTATTCTCTGACAACAAGGTTGTGTATAACAAAATATTTAACTGGAAAACCACTATGGGACCTTATTTTAGAAGCTTTAATCTTCAACATTTTGAGCAAAGAATGACACAGAGCAGCCAGATGATCAGTGAAGCGATGATACTTTTGTGCAACATAGCAGCTTCCTTGAGTGCTTTTAAAGTGTTCAAGAGAATATTGAAGCCAAGAGAAGGAGTTTTACACTCTGCCTTTGCAGTAGTAAAGAATTATAGGTATGCACAGATGTTTTTGGATGCTGTTTGAACACAATGTTACAGTACTGTATATACTAAATAAAACTATGCAAGGCTCCATAGAGTAATCACTGTGCAATGCAGAGAAATTAAATTAGACTAAAACTTAGAATATGCACAAGCGATTTGAGACATGAGATGCACACTGTGATGTGAAGCTGTTGGTTAAACACTATATACCTGTACTATGATAGGGAGCTGTTTTCATGTACCAAAGCAAAACCAAAACCGGATTCTGATGCTGACGATTTTGTTGAAGTTCTTCAAGTTTTTAAATGGCTTATAATGTTTCTCATGATATTCAACAAACTTCATTTATTGAAAACATTTTGTACCGAAACTCAAGCAGCCTGATTTGTCCATTGTGACAAAACTTTAGCAGTGTTATAGCTCTTCACAAAATCCACATTTATGTAACCCAAATAATTTTGACAAAATATTTTGTCGTTCGGCATTTTAACATACTTTTGACTCAAAACAAATATATTTTATATTATTTTGCAATACGTCTTGCTTCATTTAAAAAAAACATATTCTTTTCTAAAAAAGAACTCTCATTTTGCTGTCAAACAGTTCACATGTACACATAAAGTGATGCCCACATCGGGGGCTTCTGTATGATTCAATTTAACAAAACAAAGAAAAAAATAATAATTACTTGGATAGTAAATCAACCAACCAACCAAACAAAAAGATAAATATTCTCATATACACACTTAAATGGAGTCAGTGGAGATCATCCAAACTATCCAGGGAATTTCAGTCCTTTAAATACATTTTGAATTCAGATTTTTTTTAATAAAATTGTAAAATGCAGCATCCAAAATAATATCCACTTTGCAGTAGAGGTCTGTTGCTTATAAGGAATCATCTGAGCCAGTTCTCAGCAACTTTGGAATCATTCTTCAATGCAGCAAATTAAACACACTAACGTAGGGTTAAAAGCATGATCAGCTAAAATCATACTTTTATGATTTTACTGTGATTTAAAACATGATTGATCCTCCTCCCTTATAAAATTCATCTACCCAACATTATAGGGGTGTAAACAAAGATAGATTACCCTAAAATCCTTCCACAGCAGTTTTCAGATATATTCACCTGTCATTCGGCTAATAAAGATAAATTGAAATGGAATGAATTTCTGGCTCAAGCAATAAATGAGAGGTTTACCTGAACTAACTAATTAGAATAAAGAGATGAGTTTTGTGGGTATAATTATAGTTTTTAAACATATAATCAGCATGTTGATGGGTTAAATTATATACACAGTAAACTCACCGAAAACATGTAAATAATGTTTTGTTACTTATACTGTACATCTCAGTGGAAAAAGGAAAATAGGGGAGCAAAATGGATAACAAACTAATGCTGCAGCTGGCATCCAATATGGCAAAAATATTTTAAGATATTAAACCAGATTATATTTAAAAATATGTACAAAAATGTAATGTAAGAAGGCTTTTTATATTTCAACCCAATAACTAAGATTCATGATTTTTTTTCACTCATCCATTCTTTCATTTATTCCCAGACCTTAAACTACAATTTTGTTTAAATTCCTAAATGCACTAAGCTACAGTACAACTGGAACCAGGAACCATTTTAAGACTCCAAGGCAGGACTGAAAAGTTGTTTTTAAATTCAGTAGTTTCTCTTTATGTCTCTAAATATTCTGCTTTATAAAAGCTTCTACTAACTGTTAAATCCCGAAGAGCGTAAAATAAAAAGCTAGTGCCCTATGTATGGCACATGTTCCACACACAAAACAGTGCCCTGCTACTTAGAGAGGGATTTGGGATTCAGTCTTGTATTAGAAGCTAATTAGTGTTGTTGGTGACATCAACTGTGAACAAAGCAGTGAGGTGAGTCATGAACCTGTCAGCATGTTGGTGCATGCTCACACTCATGTTAACCAGCAGTAATGAAAGACTGAAACACAATATGGAAGGTGTTTTATTTGTGTGAATGACTGTAATTTCATATTATCTTAGCCAAGCCATGATTTGAACCTAGACAGATTTGGAATTCAGCACATGCACTGTCTGCACCAGTGAAGCTCAGCCTTTTAGCAAACTTTGGATAAGTAAAGCAAACTTACAGTACATGAAACTAAATCGAGCTACTTTTACATGCATGAACAACAGTCAGAAAACTAACATAAATTTTTCATTTAAATGGAGTTTAAATGGGAAACATCTATTACGGTATGCGCCAAAATATACAGTACTGAAACTCGTGCACGCACATTTGAGTTTGTCGACGGGGCATAGCTCCAGATACACGTGTTCTCAGTAGTGAAAAGGAAGTTGTGTTGTGCATTTGTTGTTGGAAATGGGTCTCTCAATGGAAAGTATTCAAGGTTGAGTATTATTTCCGCTCATACAGAAGAGGTTGTGAATGAGGACCATGTTTGAAAAAGGTGGCAGAACAATTCCTTCCCATACACGTCCAATTCCCCCAATCTTACATCACCTGATCCCTATTTGTGGGAAATGTTAAAGGAAAGTTTGCTCAACTGTGAAGATCCGCCAAGAACTGTGCTTGCATTATGCGAGCAAATTGTCTCCTTTTGCAGGAGTCTGCAGCAACCTTTGTTCTGAAAATTTGTGTGAATGATATGAACACTGACCACAGCGCGTAAATCAACACACAATAGTGTGCATGTTAGTTTCTTTCAGGAGAAATAAACTCACAGATGACATCAGGGTTGACAATATTGGTCGTCTATTCATATCAGTACTGTATATTTTGGCACATAATGTACTTCTAATAGTTAATTTCTTAAGATTTTCTTATAAACAGACAATAATTTGATAAATTTTTCAAATCTTATCTGTAACCAAATGCAAGGCTAATTTAATATTTCATGTGTGTTTTTGCATTATGTCGGTAGCAGTGGAGAGTTCATCTATTCACCTTGGTGAAGCCCATTTTCAGGTAAAAATAGTTGTCATTTAAGTGATTTTGTACATGTATTTTTGGGGCCTTTAAAACTTAACAGATTAGATTTTCATGATGAGCTCTTTGCCAATTTAGCTGCCTACCTATCTTAAGTAATCCAATTTGATAGTCTGGCTGCACTTTTGAGCTAGAGGTAGTGATACACTAGTCTTAGGTCCTGGCATAATGGTACGGCCATACATTCTGTAGAACCCTGCTTATTATTTTTTGTGTTGATGTTGTTGTAATTACTTGTTTTCTCTTTTCTCTGTTTGGTTTCTTTTTAAAATTCCATTGGGTGACTATCAGGTGTAAGGATTATCCTGAAATATTCAGGTTAATGTCATATTTCATGGTAATGTGAGTTTTTTCTAGGTACATCTCAGGCTCTTGTTTTAAGAGTTGTTCAGAAAAATGGAAATCCACTTCAGGTTCTGAAAGCTATTGTAGGACTATTGAAATTTAATAAATGTTTTGCTTTGTTGGGCTCTGACTGTGGCTTTATTTAGCAGGTTAAAAAATTCATTGTTGATTAATTTTGTATTCACAATGGGACTGCAATATGCATAATTTGCAAAGCTGTTAGTATAAAAATAAACAACAGAAAAAAACCATGAAAAACAATCTACAACATATTGCATTGTGACATATTCACAGCTATTTACTGATAACTCTAATTGCTAAGTAACTTGTAATTTATTGTAATTAAAATTAGATTATTTTTCAATAAATAAATTAATTAATTAATAAATAAATTAATTAATTAATTAATTAATTAATATAATTTATGTAATAATATACAACAAAAAACCTGAAAACCTAAAAGCAAATTTACAATTTATTTTTTACAGACATTAGATATTTAACCCTCAGTGTATATATATATATAAACATTGTAAAAGGTTTGTCATTAATGGATTTTTATTTTATTTTTCACTAAACAACTGTCAGCATATTCATATTAAAAATCACCTATATTTTATGCAGCAAAAAATAACATATTATTTTTAAGGCATTTGCTCATTTTATTGATACATTTTGAGACAGCAATTTATAGTTGATTCCAGATACAACCGAGCAAAACATGAAGGACACAGTCACAGCAGTTTATTTGTGCTGGGATTTAACCATATGACTTTCTTGTAACTCAGAGTCTTAACCACTGAGCCATGGCAACACCATTAACCTAGAGTATGTGTTATTTCACACCATGTAAAACATTACAGTACTCTGCTATAAATACAATCAGTTCAAGTCAAACTGGGCCTTGTAATGAAATTTCTCATGAATGAAAGCCAAAAATCGATTGACATTTTCAGAAGACTTTAAGCACAGTATGGTAATGAGGCTCTTAGCTGCAGTAAAACATGTAAAACATGATGTAAACATTTTAAAGAGGACCATACATATGTGAATAAAGATCACAGCTGAGGTACAGGCATCCTGTGAACATTCAACAAATTGAACGTCTGATCCTTCAAAATTGTAAGCATATTTTAGTAAAATATACTTGTGTATGCAGCAATGTAACAATATGATAATATTAATCAACATAATATTAATCTTAGTGAAATAATATAGAAGTAGGTAGAGAGTATGACATGTCATAAAACATAATGGGTTCACTTACAGGTGAGATAAGTAAAGCAGACAGGGCATAAAACATAATGGGTTCACTCAGAGGTGAGACAAGAAAAGCAGACAACTATAAGACAGGTCATAAAACACAAACAGTAAGGAGATGGGTAGTGATACTCAGTTTACAGTGTGTACCCAAAGTGCATGGAAAAAACCCTAGAGTGACCTAGACATGAACTGTACTTATTTTATAATTAGCAATCATGTGTATGATAAATAGACAAGATAAGGTGCCAGGTGCCGGACCCGACAGAGCACAAGATAAGGCGCCAGGTGCCGGACTTGGCAGAGACACGAGCACACTTAATGAAGGATTGAAATATGTGTTGGATACACGTGCTACACGTGCACCTGCAGTCATGCACTCATGTCTAAGTAAGAATATAGACAAATAACCAAAATACACACGATCAGTTTTAAGAATACTGAGTTTAATAAGAAGTAGAGACAACACAAAATAGCATGTGCATCTACATAATGACAAACAAGGAGATACATGAAAAATGTACAAAGTATAAGGCCCAACATAAAAGTACAAAAAACATAGGGGGGGTAAGCATCAATAGCAAAATAAAATGCATAAGAAGTCACATATCAAACATCAACCTTCTCTGAGCCAGAACAACACCCACAGGAAAATCAGTAAGGGGGACAAAAGCAGAAATGCCACAATTCAGAATTGGTGGGGTGCTGGAGGAAAATCCGTTTGGGTACCAACAGTTAGTTTGTGTACTAACAAGCACTTTAAAATCGGTCTGAGTGGCAACACTTACATGACAAACAGGTCTTAGAACAGAACGAGCAGGAGTGCCAGACTCTGGCCGTACAGGCCTAAAGGCATGAGGAGAAGGGCTGTTTACCTCCAGACAAAGTCTCTTAGAAAGACCAGGATTGGTGTCATCCTTACTGAAATACGTAAGCCCTCTCTCCTGTAGAGATTGCATCAACGACACAGATGGCTGACACTCAGCCTGGATGAGGCCCACAGAGGCCCGGTCAATGGCAGGTTCAGTAGGTTTATAATATGTACTGTCCATGCTATCCGAGTTGTCCAGAGGAATGCAATGAGCACTTGGGCAAGTACAATCAGCTATAGGATTAGAATACGTACTGTAAGTACAACAAATTGGGAAAACAAGACAAGAAATTTAAATAGTGCGAAAGAGATGCTTACCCATGGTCTGTCTCTTGAGAACTGTAGAATAAACTAGGAAAAACCAGGAATGTATAGTAAAAATATGCACCGCCCAGTTATTTTTTTTTTATAAACTAAACAAAAGAAGTGTAAAGATAATGGAAAGTAATTTGCAAGAAAAATGAATTATAATGGGAAAAATATATAATCACTTGGTACAGATGACATAGGGAGTCAGATGATGAGGTATATGACGTAACACAATATGATAGAAAAACAAACATAATGGGAGAATTCCTTGGGAAAAGTTTGCCTATAATGGGTTAATAATTTGGTAAGGAGGGAAAAAAATAACTAAGGGAGGACATAAGGTGTGCATCTCTGCCCTTGAAAACTGGATATACTGTAATGAGCCTGCGTGTAACTGTCAGACAGTCTGCTCTTGATAATGCTTGGATTTACGACTTAAGCATTACAAGTACGGCTCACTTGGGTTTTGTTGCTGCAGTCCTGAGTCATTTTTTGGTCCTTTTTGACTAGAGATACAGTGTTTGTTTAATATTTTTAATTAAGGTAACTAACAAGTGGAAGATAAAAATCTCCCACAAAATCAATAAATAATTTGTTGCCAACTTGCGGAAGAGACGGATCTGTCTGTGGGAACTATACACACAATCATTCACTTGCACATTACAGGAACCTCGACTGGGAGTTATTTCCACATCCCCCTGTATAGTCCAGACCTCGTTCCAAGCGATTTCAAAATATTTGGAACATTAAAGGAGTTCCTGGGACGCCAGTGTTTCAGATATGAAGCAGACAGTCCAATCATGGCTCTGGCATACTGAGAAAACCTAGATGGGTCTAGAGAAGACCTAGCTGGACCTAGCAGTGAAACACTGTGATAAGTGTTAGTGTAGCAGATGATTATATAGAGATATTAATGTAGTTTTTATTCTCAGTTAATATTAATATTCTCATTCTCTGTATTCTGTTATTTTCCACAAGCAAAATTACTGGTTTGACTTGAATGCCCCTGGAATGTTTACAATTTATTATAAACACTATTTTATTGTAAACACTATTGTCAGTAAAGAACTATAAAAAATATACTAAATTTTCCACAGTATACCTTTTACCAGACCTGTTATCAACACTCATTATCTTATGAAATTGCACCTCAAATGGCTTGAAAATTGTGATCTTATTCCTTTTGAAGATGAAATTCCCTTTGAAGAAGGAAGTCAGAGTGACAGCATGCTGTGCTAGAGTAATGTACATTTAAGATACACCACACCTCCACCAAATCCAAAGAAATTAAGCTAACTAGCCTACTATGGAAACAGAATGATGCTTAATGTGACATTATTTATTTATTTATTTAGTGGGGCAGTTGGGAGTGTTGCTCTTCCTGTGACCTTCACCTATACCTAAGGCCCAAAGCAGGAGATTTTGAAAATAAGGGCATGGTTTTGCGCATACTGTACACCATACACATTATCCTGCATGGCTCAGGTTTTGTATATTTTAGAAAAGGACAATAGCTGCACTGAGTTTAATCATGCACAAAATAGTGCATTACTATTTATATCCACAACAACAATGAGGGGATAACACACTTGTTTTAGAGGGAATCCAACAAAACACATGCAATATTATGTGTAACGTATGATGGCCCCTGCATACACTCGTATTGCCGAAGTCACAAAATAACTACAGAAATGAATAGATAAAAAATATACTGTATATACGTTTAACTGTGCAGTTAAACATAATATATTGCAAAAATAATTAAAACTACTTTAAGGAGGAAAGCAAAAAACAAAGGTAGTAATAATAATATTATTATTAATAATATTATTATTATTATTAGTAGTAGTAGTAGTAGTAGTAGTATTAATAATAATAATAATAATAATAATAATAATAATAATAATAATACCTACAGCATTACTACTACTACTACTACTAATAATAATAATAATAATAATATTATTATTATTATTATTATTATTATTTACTTTCTTAATATTAGTGACTTTCTTTTATTCATGTTTATTAGTCTTTGAGTGTCTTATGAATATTAAAAGTGCTGCAGGATTAATGTCAATGCAAATATTGCAAATATTGTAATGTCACTGTAAATACTGACATGTATTTCCCTCTTTGGATAATACCATGTTACTACCCTCACTACCCACACAGCTGGTGCATTTGCATGTAGCTTTTGCATGTGATTGAGGTCCTCCAATGTCTATACACTAGGTTGTCATCCATCCGTTAATGGGACGATATGAGATTGTTATCATATTGATAACACCTCAGTAATAGTTTGCAATAGTCTGTAGCATATCATTTTTTTTTATTATTTCTCTTTATGTTGATAGTGTCAGTACAGTTTCAATCTCAATTCTTTACGAGTTGGTAGAACATCGTTAATTAACAGCTCGGTATTGAAATGTTATCATGTCAATAACACGTTGTTATTGCCTTGTGTCAAAATGCACAGGAAAGTCATTTTCATGTTCTTACAAATTTATTTTAATTGCTAGTGGCTCGATGTGGGATCGCAACGCTTGAAAAATTAACAGAGTTGGTACTGACTACAACGACTTTGGAGCTAATTTAAAATTGGGAGATTCCAGAAGAGTTAGTAGCAAATTCGGCTCAGTGGAATGGAGGTATGAGTTTGTGTACTGTTTGAGCTGAAGTCTTTTGTCAGCAACGTTACTGTTAGAAGGTTATAGGGTTGTCAAAAGGAGATATCTGATAAATCTTCATAGTTTATAAAGTGATATTACTTACTCTCTGATGGAGAAGCACAGATGTTCTTTAAGGCCAGAATGTTGTAATCAGTCTGAGGTAGCAGAAAATTCTGGTATTGAACAGCCCCAAGTGTATAACAGGTAATACACAGTAACAGACTTTAATATGTGTTACGTAAGGATTGACACATGATGGGCCATGCTGTTATAGCAAATCATTTGAAGTGGTGTAATACAGCCTAATGCAAGGAGCACATTACTCCTCCTGCACCACAGTGATTTGCCAGCAAATTGGAATTTGTGATGTATTAATAAGCAACATGCTTTTAACAGTTTAAGGAATTTATACCCCTTCCAAAAATATTAACATAAATAACTGTAGTTTCTTTTCAGCACATTTTATGTGTTCATAATTAGCCTTACAATTATGTGGTACATTCTTTGTGTGAGCTATTACTATAGAAATTATAAGATATTAAGAGGTGTACATTAATATACAGATACTGCACATGTAGGTTTTTGTGATGTAGAAAGAATTAAACCAAGAATTAAACCAAGCTCAATCATGTTAGATCTCAGGTGTATTATTTCACACAACTATAGCATGTGACATAGAATAAAATAAGAATGAAAACAAAGGAGAAATAAAAACCTAGTTGCATAAGTGTGTACACCCTTTTACAATTGGAGATGTGGCTATTTTCAAAACCAATTGCTTGCAAACATTTGCTTAAAAGCACTTATAACAAAACTATCATCAATGAATTTTTTTCTGATTAACCACAAATAAAGACTTTTTTATTATTATTATTTTCTAGATATATTCATGGTTTCACCTGAAGTCATGGTCCATAAGAGACTTACAAAACATGCATGGTATCTTACTTGTTGAAAAGCAACAATCAGCATAAGGGTATTATATATAATAATTTCTAAAAATCAGCTGTACCATGAAGTACCATGTACTCAACGAGAGAAAATATGGGGAGCAAGATGACATTGCTGAGAACAGGACGTCCCACACCAATTTACAAAGGCATGAGGCCGAATTTACCAGAGATGGTGCAAAGAGACCTTCAGCAACGTTAATCAAGGGGCTGCAGGAATATCTGACAAGTACTGATTGCTCTCTGCATGTTTAGGCTATGTGGTAGGGGCTGGACAGAAACACACAGACACACACACACACAACATCCAAACCCAACTAAATCACTACGAACCATGTAGCAAAATGTGAGCCCAATTAAAAAAGATATGTTTTAGGCAAAAAGCACATCAGCATAGTATATCATAACCATAGTGAAGCATGGGGGTGGTAGCATCATGGTTGTTTTTTTTTTTTTTTTTTTCCAGCCAGTACTTGAGCATTTATCAAGGTAGTGGAAACCATGAAGAGCTACAAATTCCAAAAGATTTTAAGGGCAAAAGTGTAAAGACTAAAGAAAAAAAAAAAAAAGAGATTTTAACATTTTAGCACAACAGGGACTAAAAGCATCCATCCAAGTGAACAGAATATGAATGTTTATGAATGCCTTAGTCAGAGTCCAGAGCTGAATCCAACTAAAGATCTGTGTGGTGACCTGAATCAAGCTGTGCACAGGAGATACCCTTACCATTTGACAGATCTGGATTTTTTTTTTCTTTTTCCAAGAAAGAGTGGAAAAATATAACCGAGCCAAGATATGCCATGATGTAATAAAATCAATGCACTTTCGGTGTTTGGACACTTGTACAACTACTGTAGGTTATTGGTGTAAACCTAGGTTATTGGTGTAATAGGTATTCATAATTTCATACATAATTCCACATTAACGGTAAATAAAATTCAGGTATGATTTATCTTCATTGTATTTTCTACATCACAGGAAGCTGCAATTTTACTAGGGGTGTGTAAACGTTTAAATATCCACTATAAATGTTTAATTTGTGTTATGGTTAGAAGAAATCAGAGCTGTGCTGTTGCAAAAATGTTGAAAGTTTAACTAACACCTTCTGATTTAAGCATTCAATAGTGCTGTGGTACTGTATAATGGCACACAATAGACGGGCATTTGCCAGGTGTAGGGTAACATTAGGTGACCTCACTTTTACAACCTGGCTTTTTAACCGCCTTGAGAGACATCAGAACACCATGATTTTGCTGAGCCTTTACTCTTTTCTGCGAGTCTGTCACTTTATCTCCTCACCTGAGCATGCCTGATGAGAGCAGGTCAAAACATTTCTTATGGGCTGCCCGAGAGCAGAAGAACAGTGTGTGTACATACTGACAGTGTGTGCACAGTGATTATGCTTATGTGCTGTAAGATTGCCATTGCCCCTGCTGTGTAATGTGCATAATGTTGAATTGTTGCGGTGGCACGATTAACATCTGGGAGTCAGAGTCTCTTGCTACTTTTCTTTGACTGTATTCCCTACATTAAGCAGGAATCCATAAGTAGAACTAGTGGATTATGAAAAAAATAAATAAAAAAATAAATAACTATGTTGGGGTGTTTAGTTTGGATTTTTGGATTACAATAAAAGGTCAAATAAACTAAAAATGAGGGACACACAGCAGGAAAATGTAAGGTTTGGACACACATTACAATAGATGCAATTGTTTTATTTAACTTCAGATTCCTTTGTAGATTCTTTAGGCTTGATGCAGCGTTTGCCATTTTTTAAAAACCAGATTATGACCTATTATGCTTTTTCTACATCACTTTTAAATATCACTTGTTAGCAGCTTCTGATGAGCTGATTTTTTTTTTTTCTGGAAGCAATTTCATAACTGACTATTTAAATGTTCAAGCATAAACATTTAAATGGGAAAATTATCTAAACATTTAAAGAGCAAATGCATATCTGGTACTGTACCTGTTGCTACTGGAGTACCAGCCAATCACAGATTAAGCAGTGGCATTTGATTGGTTGAACCAGTGACAGGCATCACCATCACCATCACCTCATACTCCCATGTGGGCTTGTATATGATGTCATCTCTATGGCTTTATAATGAGATACATCTTCCCTTTTCCCGTTACCTTGCCAGCATGACCCCATGCATTGTTTAAAGGCATGACCAGTCTATTTATAGGCAACACGGTGCTTCAGTTCTTCCTGTGTCTTTCATCACTGCCGAAATTTGGTAATGAGGGTGTCTGGCTGAGAAGCTAAAGGAGCTGTGGTACTAACAGCATCCTGGAACAATAGCTCCTTTTCTGATCCTCTTATTCGTGTAGAGACCGTGTCAGCAACTGAATTGTAACATAATATTGTATATTATTCTACAGTTTCTCTGTCTTTCCTTTTGCCATTTTGGGCGCCAGGATTGATGAGCTGAATACATTTGTTTTTATGCTCAGGTTGAACACACAAGTTGTTTTTCAGATAAATGCTTTAAGATTATTTACGAGAAAAAGAGTGTATGCATGTGTGTGTGTGTGTGTGTGTGTGTGTGTGTGTGTGTGTGTTTGTGTGTGTGTGTGTGTGTGTGTGTGTGTGTGTGTGTGTGTGTGTGTGTGTGTGTGTGTGTGTGTGTGTGTGCGCGCAAAATGATTTACTGCAGGCTATGCACTGTCGTTCCCGCTTTATGTGTGTTATCTGTCATGCTGGGATTTGAAACCTGTTTTCTTCACTGTGTCCTTGAACTGCCCACACACAGGCGGAGATTAGCCATTCAAGGTCAGAAACACCTAGGTTTTTCTTCATCCTGTCTGACACCTAACACACAAGGGAGGGGGTATTTCTGTCATGTAGGTGTCTAGAGTGATAACATCCACCTTGGATCATATTAAAGGCGGGGTTGTGACTGCACGTATAGACCAATCTCTAAAATTATGCGTGTAAATCCATGGAATTGATATTTACACTATTATCAATATATGCGAACACAATCAAATCACCAGAGCCATCGTGGTTGGTTGAAAGATTAAAATGAATGCACCTTATTATCTACAAGCATACCTATTTTCTGAATTCTTTCCTTGCTTGGGCTTGGGTGTACTGCTTCTGTGTGTGCGTGTGTGTGTGTGTGTGTGCGTGTGTGTGTGTGTGTGTGTGTTTTCTCCCCTATGGGTGATCAAGCATCTGGACCAAAAAATGAACCCCTTTATACTATGGAACAACTGCACTGCTCATTCTGACCTCAAGCAGTATCACCATGAAACATACGCGCGCACACACACACACACACACATTTGTCTTAATATCCTCATGAGGACATTTCACTGTTATACTAATATAATTATTATATAATTAATGCTATATCTACCCTATATCTAAACCCAACCTTATCATCAGAAACCAAAAGAGAGTTATTAGGGTTTTGTTTTTCAAATAGCCAAATGTCCCCACAAAGTCTTCCTATTCAAAAACTGACTTCCTATTCATGGTGGCATTTGGTCACCTTCCCAACACAACATGAAAAAAAAAAAAATCAAACAGAAATGGATTGAAATAATTTCAATTATACAGGTAGATTCTAACAACTGTTTACATGAATGATTATTTGATCAGATGTGCATTTATATATTCAAACCATTTTATGAAAATAAAATGCCCACAAGCATTTTAATTGCCTTAAATATAACAAAAGAAGGGGTAAAAATGTGTAGAAAATAGTATTTTTTCTAATATTGCTTCTTTCTCAGTCAGATACACCCGGTAGATAAAAGTCTGAATTAAAGGCATGGTGTGGGTGAAAGTTTCTTTCACGGTTTACAATAAGGAATGGAAGTAAAACTATCTTTCATGGAAACTCATTAAGTCATTTAATGTTCAGATCAAGTCAAACTCTTTCTACCGAAGTGGTTATGTGATGCATTTTTATTCATATTGGGCTATAGTGGAATATCGGGGTGCATGTAAAAGCACCTATTGAGTCATTGAGTTTCTTGAGGACCGAGGACCTTCTTTGGAATGTCTGTCTGTATTATAAAGAATCATGGTAGTCTAGGAGGCAGAGAAGTCTAGTCTATCATACAGATTCATATTTGCTGTCGGACACTTTTTTTGTTTCCTGCCCAAGGCAAATATATTCAAACTTTGATGTAAAGCCGGAGGCAAAACAAATTTAAACTCTATAGTCACCAACATAAATTGTCAAAGATTTGGACCACCTGTGTATCTTAACTAGAGAGGTCTTTCCTTTCCCTCTATGCATGATTCTTATCAGTTCAGATGAGAAGCCTCCTGACAGTACAGCTAGTCTGAATCTGAAATTCTCTAAAATAATACTACACCTTTTATGGAAGCAGGATATGAGGCACATAAATTCAGAAGAGACTTTATTTGGGTCTCTGTCATTTTTAGACATTGAGATTATTTTTGTGTTTTTGCCATTTTTGTGTTGAGCGGGGCTTAAAACAAAGCAATAGAATATGACTAACTACATGATGGTACATTGCATTTTGGATAGTGGTTGTTATGTTTTAAAACACATTTCTTCAAAACTAAATCAACAGCAGTGCACCATGTGTAAAGGAAAGTTAAAAGTTAAAAGTATACGAACACAAAGAGTGGTCAGGAATTATGAACTTTTCAGTGCAAAGGGGCAAAGGTTTTTCATCTCAGTTTACTGTATATATGCTTTTATTTTGCTTTTATTTTATTATTTTTACCTTTTCTTTTGCTTATTTGTTGTAATCTCAAACTTCTCCTATTGATATGACAAACTTTACACATATTTACAATGCGACGTGATGACATAGCTTAAGGAAGGTTATGGTCGCTGAACCGCTGGATGGCCAGGTGGTGCTCCGAAAATAATGTGGGCAATTGGATTAGCTTTGAGGGCAAAGCTGGCCTGTTAGGGCGGGACGGTGTCCATCCCACTCGGGAAGGTGCTGCTGTCATTTCTTGTAGTGTAGCTCATAGTCTCAGAAGAGGCCTAGTTAATCGGTGACAATCCAGAGCCCAGGCCAGGGAGCAGACAAACTGGCTAAACCAACCGTCTGCTAGCTGCATAGAGTCGTCACTCAGGGTTCCCTATATTAAGACTGTGTCTGTGCCCGAGCTAAACAAAAATTTAGAAAGACCCAGAAAGCCTGTTTTAGTAATTTAATTAATATAGAGACCAAAAATTCAAACCACATGGAATGCACAGCCAGCACCTCTGACCTGAAGCTACGTAGGACTTTAAATATTAGATCTCTCACATCTAAAGCAGTTATTGTTAATGAAGCTATCACAGACCAACAGTTTGATATATTATGTTTAACAGAAACATGGATTAAAGAGAACGAGTATGTAGCTCTAAATGAAGCTGGTCCTCCTGGATACAGCTACATACACCAGCCTCGGCTAACTGGTAGAGGAGGAGGTGTCGCAGTTATTTACAATGATAATCTGTCTATCGTCGAAAAAACACAGACTCAAATTTAATGCATTTGAAGTTCTCTATAGTAACATAAAAAGTGTACTGTAAATAAAAAGCCGTACTCTGAATTTCTCTTTGAATTTGCAGATCTCCTCTCAAACCTTGTCGTTTCTGTAGACAAGGCGTTAATTGCTGGAAACTTTAATATTCTTTTTGAAAATCCAGAAGACCCCCTGAGAACAGCATTTATGTCTATACTGGACTCAGTAGGAGTAAATCAGTGTGTAGTAGGACCCACTCATAAACCAGGTCACACTTTAGATTTAATATTATCCTTCGGATTAAGTATAAGAAATATAATCACAATTCCACTGTCTGAAGCTATCTCAGATCACTGTCTTGTCTCAATTAAAGTGTGTCATAGTAATAATGTACGCACAGCACCGTATTAAATGTACATTCACATCAAATACGACACAAAGCTTTATCAATAATCTCCCAGAGTTATCAACATTGATTAGATCGCCATCTGACTCCACAGAACTCGATCAGGCAACTGAATATTTAGAGTCAAAATTTCATTATACGTTAGATAATGTAGCTCCAGTTAAAAGGAAAATGATTAGAGATAAGAAACTCGCTCCTTGGTATAATGAACACACACGCACTTTAAAACAGACAGCTCGAAAATTAGAATGCAAATGGCGTCAAACTAAGTTGTTAGTATTCCAAGTAGCATGGAAGGAGAGCATCCTGAACTATAAAAAAGTTCTCAGTGATGCTAGATCATTGTATCTCTCGACTTTCATAGAAAATAACAAAAATAATCCTAGATTTTTATTTAATACCACAGCTAAATTAACTAAAAACAAGACCACTGCAGAAATCTCCACAACAACAACATACAGTAGTGAGGATTTCATGATTTTTTTCAATAACAAAATCATAAATATTAGGCAAAAATTTCAGGCTTTGAAACCAGACAATTTAAGTGATACAGATGATAAATTAACCACATCACATCAGAACCTAGAATACTTTACTCCCCTTGAAGAGAGTGAACTAATTTCACTCATCTCTTCTTCA
>JAQMYJ010000002.1:18474004-18486504 GCA_030014305.1 Clarias laeviceps | reverse complement strand
ATAATTGCTTTGGCAACAATGTAATATTTTTGTTACCATTCATGCCAATAAAGCTCCTCTGAACTGAACTGAACTCTGAGAGTTCAGACACACACACACACACACACACACACACACACACATACACACACACACACATACTTCATTTTACTTTACATTTTCCCTGTTACATTTTTATTGTAAACACTTTTTTAATGCACACATCCAAATGTCTTCTTCTCCAATTTGCCTCTCAGCCTCTCTGCCATGATTATATATCCTTCACTTCATTTTTTCAGAATGTGTACAAGACACAGATGGGGTGTAACAGAGCGTTTACACACTCTGTGTGAGTGCCCCACTGTGTTCTGGTATGAGGAGATGGTGCTCAAACAGCCCACAGGCATCTTCACCCAACTCATTATCTCTCTCAGACTGTCTAGGGAAGGCTGAGGTGTCTGTGTGCCTGGCTCATTCTCCCTGCCAGCATCAGAGCATCCTGAGGAGCCAGGCCTGTCATTACAGCACGAGCAGTCCTTGTGTGTGACATGCCTGTATGGATGTGTGTGAAGTGAAATAATAGGGTTGGAGGCTGGGAAGCCAGTATGCAGGGCCATAGGGCAGTAGACACAGGGTGTGATAGCCCTAGGACGGGCTGCCTTAGAGCCAGGCTTTTTATCGACTTGCTACAGCTAATACTGGCCTTACTATTTCCATTCTCATCCCATCAGGCTCCTGATATAGCAAAGGCATGAGCAACACACTCCCCAAGCTCAAAATCCCCCTCTGTTTATAGTCAGTAAAGTTTTGTTTCTGTATGTGCAGGTTGGCAGATTGATTCTCACTGGCAACGATGTCAGAGGCTCCTTTTAGAGTTTTAGGCTCATGAAAATCACTCCCTGAGCATCCCGGTTTCATCACACTATTTCTTTCCTTTTTGGGGATCCGCCGACAAAATGCATCTGTCATTTTGAAATATGGAAAAATCAAGCCCCCAGATTGATTGAGGCACAGCATTCCAGAGACAATCTATTCAGAAATGTGATCCTTACAAGTTACATCATCAGAGATGATGGATGGGAATTGATCCCTGAGTGCCAGAGAAAATAGCACACCATCCAGTTTCTTTTTAAATCTACCTGATAATTTGATGAGAAAGTGAAAACTGACATTGATAAACTGAGGCTTGTCTTTTAGGCTTACTAATCCATTTCACAGGAAAAAAAAAAACTCTCTCTGACTGTTGAGCAGCATCAATGCTCTAAAGAAGCTAAAAGGCTTGGTGTATACTCTCACATTCTTAAATAGTTAATAACGTTACCCAAGTGAGTCGAGGAAAAAATCCTGTTTTTTCCTAACGCCCATCTGTAACACTTCTTGGGATGTTTGAGGAATGAAGGACCGAAAGCAGACTTAGTGAGTCTATTACTGTACTTTTATTCCGGTATTCATTGTGAATTGAATGTCACTTTTTGGCACACACACACACACATACAAAAGCATGAAGTCTCTGCTCAATGTGCTAGTAGTCTAAGCCAGAGTCTCTCTGCCAACACAAAGAAAGACACACATAAATAAAAACTGCATGTGAAGCCACAGGTGGAAAGTATTATGTGTTACCTGTTGGTTTCACTCACCTCTCTCCTTCTGCAGGCAATGCTTGACCACGCCCCTGCTTTCAGACCATCTTTACTATAATTCCTTGCACTTCAAAACTAAACAGTTGTTTATCCCTTTTTGTTTATCCCACTGATTATCCCTGCCAAGTTCCCTGGGGGTACAAATACATTGCTCTGTTCAAACCAATTAAATAAATATGCCCATAGAAAAGAAAGAATTTGGCGATCACAAGTTGCACTGTGTTACATTTAAAATGTAGGTTAGGTAAGAATAAAACAAAGTACGATGATGATGATACAAACTGAAGGATGGATTATTTTTCTAAAACACCATTTTCCTGCCCTTACACCTAAATTTCAACCTTTAAATCTTTGTAGGAAGACATTTAGCATGTTAATGAGTTAATGCTTAATCTATGTATTATTAAGATCGTACATTGGCCACAATTTAAAGTAAGTTACAAATGGATATACTGTTACTATACACAATAATATAATAGATAGATAATAAAACACAATCGTTAACATTAAACATTGTTAACATCGTTAACAACAAGACAATCGTTAGCATTCTTATATTTTTTAATCCTAGTGGTACAAAACCTAGGGGTTAATAAGAATAACAAATTAAAATTAACAACTTCTGACCAATTAGATTTAAGAACCCAGAAACATGCCATATAATTATGCCTTTCACAGACAGAATTCATTTTAATAAGTTAGAATTTTTTTTTTCTCTCGCTGTCTTATCCTTAACACTTAGTTGCTGTTGGCAGGTATCACTTAAAACGTCTGTGCCGTGAACTTTGAGCATGTTTTTAAAGCTGTACTGTTTGCAATTATTAAACCACTCTCATCTTTCCTTTAATTTTTCCCAGTTGCATTCCTTCTTCTCTGACATGACATGATCCCTCCTCAAAACAAAATCCTCATCCAACTATAGGATATACAAGTATAGGACTGGCTTGTTTCAAAATCCAAATGCATTAATGTCTAACATCGTGGCATTTGCTTCATATGACGGACACATCAAAAGCTTTGCTCCCTCGTACTGAATAATTATGATTACTGTTAGGACAGAGAAAAAAATAAATAATAATAATAAATTGTGGATTTATATGTTTAGCATTTCAGTGATTCTGGTTTACTAGACTAAGTGTATTTCGCAGCATGACCAAAAGGAGCTGCATGTTATGTTGTTGTTGTGTTGTCACTCATGCTTGCACATTTGCACATGCACTTTATGTTGTCTTTTGCTGTCTTTTGTATAGTACCTAGATAGTTTTGATAATTTATGGTGTTCATTTGTTTTATCTCAGCTAGTCAGCTAATTAGGTGTCCTAGTTAGCTATTAGTTTTGTTCATTTGTGTTGTTAATTTATGTTGTATGTACGTAGCAACTTGGTCCAGGAGGAACATTGTTTTGTTTAACTGTGTACTGAACTGTATATAGTTGGAATGACAATAAAATTCTACTTGACTTAACTTAATGAAAAATATACCATTCAACTCTTAAACATACGCTAGACCTAAGCAGGAGTTGCCTTTTTTCAAAGGAAAGTGTTTGTACGAGCAGGCTTAACTGTTTTTCTGCTAAAAAACAATGAAATATGAACAATGGTATAAACAAGGGATGTGAATTTCATGGTGAAAACATAGTTAGTGCTGTGCTTTTAACACTTATTTCACAGGCCTGCAGAAACCATAAGAGAAACAGGCTTTTAAATGTAATATAAAAGATCAATGTGAATATTTCATTTTTTTTATCATTTTAAAAAAGGCTTACAAAATTCCAATATAGGGGTGGTTTCTGTCTTTCAGCAGTCGAGTTGTGTTTACTGCAGTTTAGGTTTTATTAATTTAATTATTTATTTATTTTCGGGGAGACAAATCTTTTGGCGGGAAAAAAAAAAAAACTTGACCTTAGCTGCTTGGCTGCACTAAGACCAGAGGTGAAAGCACTTGTAAATCTTTGCTTGTTCTACTACCACAGCCTTCATTGGTGCATTGTTTTGGTATTTTTTGGAAAAAAAATACATTTAAAGAACGTTTTGTGTTTTAATAACAATGAGTGCTCAAGCCTGCAGGCATGCGTCTGTATGTTTGTGTGTGTGCACGTTAAGCTTCTGATAGTTCAATATAATGTGTTTAGTTAGAGGTCTGGGTGTGGTGGATATGTTGTAGACACCAGTGTTTTGGTGCCTTTATGCACTCATTGAGTCTTTAAAATGCTAAAATGCAAAAACACCACCTTACGTTCCTTAAATTTAAAGAAACACTTTTCCTGAGAGAAGGTTAGTCTAAAGTCACCCAGAGATTTTAGGGACAGGAGTTTTACACAATGAGCAGTAACAACATTGACAACAGAGAGCGAGCATCCGCAAGCTTTTACACAAGTATAGCAAGCGTCACAGCGTGCACCTGTGATGGGCTCACTTCGTAGGCTCAGTAGGTGGAAGGCCTCCCCTTCTGCATGTGCGCGAAGGGGCGGGCCCGCTGAAAATGGGCATGACTGTATCATCACCAGACCTGCACATGCATACACCTCCTTTCACCTCTTTTCTCCCTTTCTTTCCATCTTCCCTCCTTAAACCCCTTTCCTTCGCATTTCTTTCTAAATAAATAGATTTTTTCCCCTAAGACCTTTCCTCGTGTCTGTGTTTGTGGTGCCGCCTATGCATCAAATCTGTTACACAAGTTAGTTTTGTAAAGAAAATCTAAAATAAATATGTAACAAAACTAGTACACAACAATTCAATTCTGAGTATACAGCATGGAATATCAGCTTATTGTTTATGAAAGCTTGTGCTCATGCTAACTAGCAGTAATGAACGATCAGAACACAACACGGATGGATCAGAGGCAACTCAGAATGACTTTGAAGCAGTTAATAAGGAGACAAGTGTTGTTTTAGGAAGGAAATAACATCATTAGATGTGTTTTCTTGCTGAAAATTTTACAGTGACTGGATATGAATGTGGGTTGTGGCTGGCAGCTACTCTCCCCTCTTTCCAGTACAGGAGAGTAATTTTGAATCATTTAGTGGTACACATGACCGGAACTTACTGCCCTACTTTCACCTCTGACTAAGACTTTTGTACATAACATCTACAAGGAAAAAAGTTAGTTATTTCTGTTATTTTACTGTAATGAGTACTTGCTCTCTTAACTATCAAAAAAGTGATAATGAAATCAGGAGACTTAGTATTATGCAAAGTATCTTCCCACAGACCTGTTCTTTCACAGGTCAGCTTGGTCTCTTAATGTGATCTGATTTGGTGTTTAGATGAGCTGCAAAATATAAAAGCTGCAAAATATATCGCAGCCACCCTAAACTTGGCCTGACAGCTCATTCACCCGCGTGAAACTGACACATGCACACATGTCGCTCTGTTGGCCGCTGTAGCTGTCCAAGGTGCTGTATCACACCACCCACAGCACCACAGGAGCTCTCAGTGGTGCACATAACAGCTCTGACTATTTAGAGCTGTGATCAAAAACTTTTGAGTTGTGACAAGTACCATGGAGAGCTCACAGAATAAGTTTTAATTGTTTTCTGGTGAGAAAGTTGAAGAAAAAAAAAAAAGAGGCAACACTAACATTAATAAAACATTTGAAGAATGGGATTGTGATGATGTGAGAGCATTAGTCAGTATAGGGGAAGAATGTATTAAAAGAGCACCACTAATGAGGCTTGATTGTTTTCCTACATTATGCTTACGCTGCATTCCCTGTTTATTAGTAATTACACTGATACACTATGCATACATATGCATACACATGCAGTTTATATGCATACTGTACAGTATGTTAGGGTTGGATCAGAGGATATATAACTGTAACATAATTGTATGACTGTGATAATTTACTTGTCTTAACAACTCCCTGGAATACTGGGCATGAGGCAGAAATACATCTTGGATGAGACACCAGTCCTTCACAGGCTGAAGTCTGGTATTTTTCCTGGCAGATTGAACTAATATAGCCATTTTACTCTCTTAGACCTCTCTCATCAACAAGGCATTTCCACCCACAGACTTTTTGCTCAAAAAAGTGTTTGTTTTGTTCATCATTTCATGTAAATTGTTGTGTGAAATTGAAATCAGCAATTTTCAAAATACTTTATTTCTTTATCTTGATGAAGAATCGTAACTGAAGCTTTTGACCTGTAACTGCATGTTTTTTGACTGAGTCGACTAACTGCATAAATATGTAGGTGCCCAGTGAGTGTACAGTATACATATGCAGTATTTTGCAAAAGTCTTGACCCACGCCTCATTTCTTCATATTAACTCTAGCTTCCAAAGAGTCAGTCCTTCTTGTATTTTTTTAATGTAGAATTGAAGTTCAATCAATTGAATAGTTCAAGGTCTTCCCAAGGACTTTTTGGCTCTCATTTTCAGTCCAGTCCTTGTTTAATATCAATGTTTTTTTTTGTTTGGTAAGCCACACAGTAACCTTTAAATCATTCAAGCATAAGAAACATCTAAGTTAAGACATAAATCAGTGAGAAACTGGTGCAGATGATGGCAGATGATCAGGTCGATGACTAGTATACTGGTGATGCTGAATGCTGAGTGGTTGAAACAGACATGAGGGGAACTGAGGTTGTTAAATAAACAAGCAAATTGTATCTTTAGGCACTTTGCAGCCTGGCACAGTAAAACATTTGTTCCCATTTCTTTAATTTATACTTCATTATGGCATTTAATTTAAAATGAATTATGGTGAAATAAAGGGTGGCTCAAGACTTTTGCACTGTACTATATACTGTATTTGCATATAAAGTATTCATGTGTATATTTGCATAAACCTTTATTTCTTATATAATTTATTATAATTTTTTTATCACTCAGTGGCCTTAAGTTCTCACCAGTTATAACTAACTATAATCATCAACATGCACTTCACCTCTTCACACTGACATCAAATTAGAATCTTAATATATGTGTGTGCGTGTGTGTGTGCGTGTGTGTGTGTGTGTGTGTGTGTGTGTGTGTGTGTGTGTGTGTGTGTGTGTGTGTGTGTGTGTGTGTGTGTGTGTGTACGTGTGTGTGAAAGAGAGAGAGAGAGAGAGTTTCCAATGTAGGAATAACAAGGCATTTAAAGGAAGTCTTTGATGTATTTTGATGTTCCTTTGGCACACCCTTGCCTTTTTCAAAAATTAGGTCAGAAACTTTTGCAACCATCCAGCAGCTTCTACAGTTTTACTTTCTCTAAGATTCTCTCCTTCAATTTACTTAATTTTAATAGGCTTTCACAAAGTCTTTCATATCATTTTGCAGCTGGCCTGAATTAATAACCATTCATTTGCACGCATGAGAAAAATGCTACCAAATCAATGCATATATTAACATTACTGTTTGCTGTTAATTTCTTTTCAGAATTAAAAAAGAGTAGGTTGGTGTAATAGCATTTTTTTTTAGCTTTCTCTCTGTCTTTCATATGTCCTTTCTCTTGAAGTTTACTTTCTTTGTAAATTCACAGCATATTCACAAAGATTTTGATTACCTGTGCTATAAACATTACTTTGTTTGTGTCTGAAGTAGCTGCTGATAGCATTCGGCAGGAAAACACAGCAAGTCCAGTAAGCAGGTTTCTCACACCATCTGCAAGAAGAGCTTCCTTCCATAGCAGGAGGCAGCTAACTCCAGTTAGTCCTTTTTATGAACAGCTTCTCATGCTGAAGATTAAGGCAGTATCTAGAGGATATTTCTCTCATCCTCTGCAGCAGGAGCCAGGAGACAGCTGGGCCCAGCACTCATAATACACCTACAAACACAACTGAAACCTCAGACAGCACTCCCAACATTCATACAGAATTCTCATAGCTTGTGTGTAAATTTTGCTAGTAATCCAGAAAACATACAAGCTTAAATTCTTGAGTGTAATGTTGAAGTAGTAATGCGAGAAGGCTTTATTTAGGATTTTCCCTAGGTTTACAGACAGATAAACTCATAAAGCCGGCAGATAATAAAACATTCGGGACAAATCCGTTCTCATAAATACACTAACAGACTAACAAAATCTAGACAGTGGAAGGCAACACACTTTAGAGAAACTTGTTGTAATACAACAAAAGAAGATGCGGTGTACATTAAAGACATGCACTTCCAGTGAAATGTTTTTGAACCCTGGAGTTTCTTATGCTTTATTATACTTGAATCTTTATTATTCCCACAGACCAAACAGAATTATTCAGAATAGCAATTAAATGATGAAACCAAAATATGTAGTTGCTCTCAAATCCTAATATAACTCTAACTGAGTGCTTTATAAAAGACATACTAACTGTGAGGATAAAACTCTTAGGCCTGTACACAAAGGATTAGTAGATAACTCTGAAGCATTAATATTTCCAAGGTGTGTAATTTAAATAATTTATAAAAAGCCCTCTTAACAGTAGATTAGATTCAGGTTGTTATAATAAAGTTATTTCTAATATTTAGTAAAACAAGATTAAATAATTATTTTCCCCACAATAAATCATGAGCGGGATTAGCAGAGACAGATTTCAATATACTGTACAACTAGATCTTTTTTTAAATGAACATGTGTGGGATGAGGGGTTCATTATCTTTCAAACATCACCTGCCATTTATCATAGCCTCTTTTTTACGGTAGAGATTATTTGGCTAACTAGCAGGTAGGAAAAGTTTGTTCTAGTTGCATTGCTGATTGTGCACTTGTGTATATATGTCAGGTTTTTATTTATTATCTTTGTTAGAGTTGTGCAAAGTAATGAAGGGCTCTTTTAATTTTAATCTCCTGGCTGATCAATCACTGTCTAGTTGTGCTTTATGGCTGTGCTCGATCTGTACTTACTGTACACCATTTCAGAAGCTCAGTTTGGGGCTAAAGAACAAATTGCGTTACAGAATTAACATTAAAAAAGAAAATTAAAAATGAAGCAATATGAACACTAAGAGAAAAACTTATCATATATGGCCTATCATCATTTTATCATCAGACAGCAAGCATGGATGTACAATAGTATAGGAAACTGATTTGGCAAAACAATGACTAAAATGAGTAACACGAAGTCAAAGAAAACATATTATCTAGGTCTGGTCTGTTTTAATGTCTGGGCTCATTAATAAATAATACTGCACATGGTTGGTATGAATATTTCTATAAGCTGTTCTTCTCATCACTCTGTTGCACATGCCTCAGTCGTCTGTGTTGCATTTCCATATTGCCTTCTAGAATAAAGGAATTGATCAAATAAATGTTTACGATTATTTGCCTGTTTTGTCTCCATTTGGCTGTTCAGTACGCACACTGTTTACAGAAACTGTGCATTATCCACCTCTCCCTGCTACTGACGGAAATTCACATTTTTCACCCTGGATGAAAGAAATCCAAATGAATGAAGGGACTTATTTTTAAGCATCAAACACTGACTTATGCAAGTCTGGGGCAAGAAGGATCAGACTGATTGTTGAAACACTCTGCAAGGCTAAAGAACAGGATAAATCCTGTTAAAGAAATTCACCATAACAGTTGACGGTTTAACACCAGGCATGAGCCAGGCTCTTTAAGCACTATACTCAAGGTTCCTGAACATTGCCTGCTCCAATAGTGGAACTAAGAAATGCGGTTAGGCAGGAAAGAGAGAGGAGGCTGTGTTGTTGCTGTTGTTTAGGCCTTCCACCCAAGCTGATACTCTCCTAAGTCCTGAACGTGGGTTGCACGAAGACGATCAAGCAAGCCAGTTTCACTCTCACGCTGGTCTCCACTGATACATTCTGAATTAAGTCTGAGCATGGTCATGTAAGCAAAGGAACAGATGAGTTCCTACCAGAAAAAAAAACAGAGATTTACAAAGGGGAAAAGCTTTTGTTCTGTTTGAAATTAATTTGAAAATGGCACCAGTGGAATTCCTTACCGCAACATGTCTCTTGCAGTGTAACAATCCTGTCATGTTCTAGAGTGGATTAAATAGGGATTAATGGCAGACTTGCTTCTGCAATTCCTCAAACATTTTAATTTGAGGATAACTCTTACTTTTGGGGAATTATGTCAGATTTTGTTCTTTCTTCTTCTTAACTGAAAGAGTTTGACATAAATAAGTTGGTTTGTTTAAATAAAGCTTGTTACATTTAAAGCTTATTTTAAATACTCATTGCTGCACTGTACACTGTTCCTGCTACATAACCAACAGGCAGTCACTTACTTTATAGTACATTCCCAAAACTAACCACACTGTTAAAGGCTATACTTGCAAAAAAAAATAATTTCATAATCCTGCTAACAATGATCTGTGCTTTCTTAGATTAAAACATATTTTATGTTAATTTAAACTCCAGATTTGCAATGACATTTGTTATCTTGTTACAATGGCATCTGTCAAGAGGATATATTAGACATATATTTGAAAAAAGTGACCTTTACGAGGACCAAATTGTGATGGGTAGTCGACTGGGTCAGAGAAACTCCTGAACATCATGGTGTTCCTGGGATGCAGTCGTTAGAACTTACCAAAAGTGGTCCAAGGAAAGATGTGGATGTTACGTTGACACATTCACCTACCTAAACATTGTTTCAGTACACCCCTTCATGGCAACAGTAGTCTCGAATGGCAGTGCACTATTTAACAAGTTAACGAATCCTACCACACTTGCAAAATTGTTTAGGAATGACTAGAGGAACATGATAAAGTGTTCAAGGTTCACTTCAAATTTCACAGACTTCAGTGGGATATGCTGAACAAACAAGTCCAATCCATGGTGTCCCAAACTTGTAACTTACAAGACGTTAAGGATCTGCAGCTAATGTTTTAGTGCCAGATATGCAGCACACCTTGTAACACAAATACATCTTATAATTTTCCTTGCTCCCTGCCTCAAAAGGTCAGGGCTGTTTTGGTGGCAAACATGGCCCAATAACACAATATTAGACAGATGATTTTAATGTTATGGCTGATTGGAGTATTACTGTATATGCTGTATATGTATTATTGCATTAAGTTGTGTTAAATAACCAATGAACTATAAGTAGCACACACAACATAGCAAGGTAATTCCCCTTATGCTATAATCTACTTCAAAGAGTATATCATTCAGCAGGTCCCTACATGCACATTACAGAACAAAGCACTGTGAAAACCACAGGTGAACAAATCTGCATAGCACTTGACTATAATGTAATTTAATTCAGTGTATCTGCCCTGCTTTTTGTCTTCACATTGTCCTCACACAAGAGCTTGACTGTGCATTAGCCAGAAAGTCAATAGTGATCAAGACCAACTCATAAAGCGCCATGCTTTATCTGCGAATGGTCGCAAATAACAAATTATGCAAACGGAGAACAGAAAAGGCCTCCCCAGGGCAACCTGAGAGGAGCAGCCTTCATTTACATTTTTATGTAATTTCCCACTGGCCTGAATAACTACATACTGAATCAATATTTCTAACTTCATTTTCAATATATTAGGGAGATGGGAGAGAGAAAAGAAGAACTATTGATTGGCTGATCAGTCTCTGCATAGATGCATGTAGAGACATGCTGCACTTTATATCAATTGAATTGAACTGTTGACTTTTTTTGGAATAAAAAAAAAAAGAAAATGATAATACACATTTCATGAAACATCACCATGATTGTCAGAGAACCTCATTCGTTGTATGAATATAAACCTTCTAGACCAGAAAGGAAGTGGACATGAGAGATTTTAGAAATGTTCTATTTTACTAGAACTGAGATTAATAGGTGATATATTGTATGATTAATGTTAAATTGCTTAATAAATTGTACCAGTGTTCCATGAAAGTGTAATGATATGAGTATAATAAGTGTTACTTGTCCTTACCTGGCCAGAAACTGTAAATGTTTACTTGTATACAATGATATTTACAATTCATATATGAGTGCACTATAATGCATAATTGTATCAACTGACATAATACAAAATCCTGATTTAGAGCATCTCAGACTGTTAAACGTAGCATGATACTATGATATAAAAATGAAAAAAAAAATTAAACTATTACAAATAGTTACATCAAGATGCCATCAAAGGCACGTCATACAGAGCAAATAATGTAAACTTTGATTCAAATATTTGTACGATATAAAAAAAATCCTGATGAACATTTATGTTTACATATGTACATATTTGATTTGTGTTACACTTAATATGTGAGTTGTTAGATAATCATGTTGCACATGCACATGAAGTTATTCAACTCAATCCAAAAACTTTTTCATAATTGCACCAGATTTTCCCTTCTGGCAGCTTACAGTCATGTGTAAAAGTTCATAGTCATGTTTATGTGTAAAAACATTATAAAAATCATTTTAGGCAAATACAACTTCAACAACATAAAACTATTTTTCACCATGCCATTAACAGAAATGAAGTCAAAAGGAAAAAGACATGTGGGCAATACTAAGTACACTGAAAAAAATTATACTTTGGATAAACTTTAAAAAATTGCTTCAATTTGTTACAAGCTATTTTATTACTTTCTCTCAAATCAAATGTTATAATTTTATTTAAGGTTTAATTTTTATTAAATATTAATATTTTTTTTAAGTTTCCCCAAAGTAAAGATAAATTCATCCATCCAAATAAAAAACAAAAGTTGTTACAATGACTTAGGCCAGTAAAACTAATTTTTTCGACTTTGTAACAACTTGATTTTCACTTTAGAAAAATTTAAAATTTGAAGTACACTGAAAAAAATGTTACTTTGGATCAACTTTAAAAAATTGCTTCATTTTGTTACAAGCAATCTTTTTACTTTCTCTCAACTCAAATGTTATAATATTATTTAAGGTTTAATTTTGATTAAATATAAATATATTTTTAAGTTTCCCCAACGCAAAAGAAATTCATCCATCCAAATCAGAAACAAAAGTTATTACAATGCCTTAGGCCAGTAAAACTTATTTTTCTAC
>JAQMYJ010000002.1:18435789-18465663 GCA_030014305.1 Clarias laeviceps | reverse complement strand
CAGGAGGACTAGCTTCATTTAGAGCTACATACTCGTCCTGTTTAATCCAGGTTTCTGTTAAACAGAGTATATCAAACACAAAAACAACTGTGGAGGAGAAGTGATATGTTTTTGTAAAATTATTTTAAACTCTTACTGATATAACCAAACCAAATTCTGACATAATATTTTGCCATTTGTGCTTTTTAACACCATCATGACACCATAAAACTATGCACAAAATATTTTCTGCCAGTTTACAATACTTATTGCATCTTTTGAAAAACTATACAAATGGAGAAATATGATTTTGCAGTGAAACTATTCTAATAATAATAATAATAATAATAATAAACATTGTTGGATATAAATAAATGAAGTTTACCAAGATGTGGATCTAAAAAGTTATGTCCATACGAGGGAAAAAAGGGCCAAATTATGACGTACCATTCTCCATGAAAAAAGCTGAAAATTGCTGCATTTCTGTCTCATTTCTCAATCTTACTTCTCTTACAATGCAACTGTTAAATTCTAAAGATTAACTCCACACATACAGTGTGCATCACACCTTTTTGTAACTAAATGAAATGTGTAAATGCTAAGAAGAAAAAGGTTGAATTCGACTAATTTGCCCTATTCAAAAGGAAGCAAGCTAATCACTTAGAATTCAATAAAATCTGGTTCAACAATGAGCTAATTTGCATTTTGAGATTTAATCACATTTGATTAAACAATTAAGTGTATAATGCATCTTCCTCTCAGCTGTTGTTAATAGGGACTGGAATGATAATAACAAAGGTCGTGTGCATTTAGTTCAGTGACACCAATTATCACTAAAGCCTGGTGAATACCGTTGAATAAGTAATCATTTTAATCAAAATGCAGCGGATGATCCTCTTCCCCTTTCATTCAATCATCATAAACTGTGACTAAGTTAGATCTGCTAAAATTTGCCCCAAAATCCTGAATCACTTCCAATGAAGAGGCTTAATATGCTCTAATAAAGTTACACCCACTGTTCATTGTTCTGGGTGGAAAAAAGAACTAAACCTAAATATGCAATAAAAAGCTCAACACTGCAATGGTGCATTTAAAAGAATAATAACTCTTAGCATCCATGTTTGTTATCTAGCTCTATGGTAAGACTGCTGAATAAGTGTTATGTAGGACCTGAGAACCTTCCCAAAATGTCCTTGTCTCTAACGTGTTCAGTTTTATTACCGCTGACGCCAGCTCTTGTTCTTCAGAACAGGGAAGCAGCGGGTAGTACAGTACGCTACTGCATCCCATCCCACCTTGATATCTCACTCTCATAAACTCCACAGAATATAAAGACTCAGAAGATGCTCTTCCTCTCTTTTCCATGCCTTCACTGATACACCTTGTATGTGCTCCATCTGCTTCTGAGCAGACCGGTGCTTACTCACTCTCTAAGCGCATCGGTGGAAATCTAATAGCAGGGAGCACAGATGCAGCGAGAGGATCACATTGCCTTTCTCATTGAGAGTCAGAGGACAAACTTCAGCTCATAAATATACAGCATTTGGCACTGGTACCGGAATAGGACTGAGGGGTGAAATATTGAACGACCTGCACCCAAACAGTGTAATATTTCATGGCTCGTCGTAATACCAGTTTTGTATTGCATTTGCCTTTGTTTTCTTTCACAGTTTAATAGTAAATGCGTGGCAAAGTAGCTGTTTTTTTGTGCTGTCCTTCCTGTTGTGTAAGGCATCTATATATATATATATATATATATATATATATATATATACGTATAGCGAAAATATAAATTACTAGTGTGTTTACGAGGGCCTGTGTGTTGCCATATTTACACAAATGTGCCTATTTACAGAATGAGTGGAAGTCTTATACATATTTCCTGTAACTAAAATATATATAGTGTAATTTATTTAGTAATTAATTTGGACAGTAGAACAGGTTACATAATATGCAAAGACGAAAGAAGAGAAATTGTTATAGAAATTGTTATACAGAGCATGAAAAGAGGATATGCAGAATGGATATGGAAGCAGGCCTGTCTCTAGACTGCAAAATCACCAGCTGGCACTCTGACATTGTTTCTAATGAACACCTTCTGCCTGTCTCATACTGTCTCTAACTGGTAGACAGACCAACTTCAACAGACTGTATGACATAAGTGCCCATTGTCACAGAGATCCATAAGTTTTCAAACTTCAACCCAATCATTAAACCATGCTAGAGGAAATAGGTTACGGTGGAACTGGAGCTTATCCTACAGGAGGAACACTGCATACAAAACAAGGGATTTCACATCGGGTGAGACCAGTCCATCTCAGGGCACCATGCACACAGACATTCAAACACACATTCACAACTTGGCACAAGTAAACATAGCCAGTCTGCCTGTTTTTGGACAGTAGAAAGGAAAACCAGTGAATTCAGAGGAAACCCTTGCAAACCTAAACACAGGCAATATTCAATCATGACTTAGCTACGGCAAAAATTTCAACAGGTACTTTTAGGCAACTGTGAGCCCTCAGTAAAACTTTATTTCCACCCACAATTTCTGAACAAAAGGGAAAATGTATGCAAAAACACATGTAACTTATTATTCAATAGTTCATTAATGCTTCCTCGAATTATTGAGCATTCTTAGCCTCAGATGAAGGGGTGACCTGGAGCTTAACCCAGGGAACTTTGGGCACAATGCAGAGTACACCCTCGAAGCGGTGCCAACCCATTGCAGGACACAAGCACACATTCACACACCCAATCATACACTATGGGCAATTTTGAAATGCTAATAAATGATTGATGTAATGTGGGAGGAAACAAGACAAACACAGGGAGAACATGCAAACTCATTGCAACTTCGAAGTGCTAACCACTAATCCACCCTTGAGTCCCCTTTAAGTTTTCTCAAAGTATTTTAAACAATTTGGTTGTCTCGATATGGTACTGTTTAACACTATTTCTTAAACTGCTCCCTTTTTATTAAGTGGCTGATGTCTTCAATTTGAATATTCTTGAGTCATAGACCTTTGAAACCATTCCAGATACTGGACAATTAGTCACACCGTTGTTTGACCTAAAGCAATGGGGAAACCCTCAACAATAACACCCTACTTATAGTCTGTAATTGCATCTCATTTCCATTATGTCTCCTCCTCAGGCCTATTAAAGAGGCATCATTACAGATGCATTAGCACACATAATTAGAAAAGATGGTGCTGTGAACAAAAACAAAAGGTGGCTAATCTTCAAATAGACAAAAAGTGCTTTGAACTTACCATAAACACTGAGGCTAAATACCTTATTCTCCCTATAGTCAACAGCCCTTTAGCATTTTTATTCTTACAATTGGGGCAACTCATTTTTTATATCATTTTCTCCAAATGATGCACTTAATTAAGTATAACCTACATAACAGGCGGTGGTGTCATTTCTACTTATTAGGCAAACAAAGACTGCATTTTCATAAATAAACAGTGCATGATGGCAAAAACAACTGTTGGAAATAATACAAATTGAGCCATTTGGGCACATACTGTACATATAAAATTGGACAGTATACCATTGTTAGCCTGTCCTTTCCTTTTAAGTGCATCAGCTTTTCCCCAGGTTCCTTGTTTTATATATTCTGCTATAAAGGTGAGCATGGGTTTTGATTTCACCTAAAATTCACCCTTCTGGGGTGAGACATTCCTACAACTACACAATATAGAAATACACTTTGTGGTGTTTTTTTTAGTGTAATATTTACCTCGCCTAATAACCCACAATGTATTGAGTTATTGTTCAAGCAATGTCATTTGTGGACTATTCTAAAGTGATTATCCTACAACCCAAAACAGTAAGAATTTAATTTTCAGGGTCCCTTATGTAGGGGTCAAAATAATAGGCTGTTTTAAAAGTAGTTCATGAAACTGAAACTGGTGTTTATTGTAATACCAAACAATTATATAAACAAAAACAAGTATTATAATTTTATAATCAAATATTTGCTCTAAGAAACAAACGTTTTACTGTGCTGTGCCCAGTTATATTTAAAAGCTGTTGTACACTTGACCTGATTTTGCAAGAGGTAAATTAATACCTTTTTTAAATAAAAAGAAATTTATGTAAAATAATCAATGGGATTATTAGTTTAGATCTCTGTACTAGCAAAATTCCTATGTTAGATATTTAACTCTCAACTGCTCAGTTTTATCAGCAATTGTAAATTCAAAAGCATCAGCCATATTAGCTCATGTAAAAGCAAAAACACCCAGTCACACGATGATAATAAATGTACATTAGTTAATATAATGTTTATGCTGTGATGGACAGCACCCACCTTGCACTCTTCTATGATGAACCAGTGGTAAGCGCTCCCAAGACTGACATTTGATTTCAGCCTAGGATAAACAGGATAAAGTTGTTCTGACAATGAATGGATGTTACTTACATGAACCATTCACAAAGAAAGATATGCAAAGAACTTTGTGAACAAACAGTGTCTTAGTTGTTTTACTATAAAACAAACTCTTTGAGGGGCCTTGAAGTGAAGGCTGTTTATATTTTTAGCTTAAAATGACCCTACAAGAGGTGCATGGGTAGTCTGGCTTATACAGTAGGTACATTTTTATTCCATTACTTGGCATTTTTTCCTTTGTCATGTTATATAGCTTTTTATTTTTGCTCTTGTATACAGTAGGTACACTGCATAGGGTTCAGAATAGTGGCAGTTTGGGCTAAAAGGAGTCTGGAGTGGGGAATCATGTCCGGCACAGTTCTAAAGAAACTACAGAGAAATTACAATGCATGGAATAATACATTAGACTTTAACTTCCTTGTCATTTGGACCCTTGAATGTAGTAACCTCAATAGTTTTTTTTTTTTTATATTTTATCTTTACTGTGCATTTTGCCTGGAAATAATTTAAGTAAAACTTAAAATATAATTAAATCTAACTAAAGGTTAATCTAACTTAAGTTAGGTAAACTTATTTTCCTTTTTTAAATTTTTATCTTATTAGTGGTTTTTTTAAAAAATCTTTTTTATCATTTTTCTACTGCTGTACTTGTACTTGTTCTTGAATCTTAAATTTAGAAGTGAGGTCCTGAAGTACATCATGTAATTACAGTATGTATCTTAACTATTTTGTAAAGGGAAACTACTAACAATATTACCATATACAAATATACACTAAAAGTTATCCTTGGGGCATCCACAAGTAAACCCACTTTAACAAAATATTCTGATCTTAATCAGCAAATGAGTTGCAACTAACTAGTTAGTTGCAACTCATTTGCAGATACAGGCCATGTATCTGCAAAAATTCTCCTCATGTGAGTTTAACTGTTAAATATGTATGTGTAGATTGAACACTTCATAAGGAACACTATACTAATCCTAAGTAGGGCCTCCTTTAACATGAAAAAAGCCTTAATTCTATGTGGCATGGATTCAACTAGATTTTAGAAACATCCGTTTGTTATTCTGGTCTATGGTGACATTACTGCATTATGCAATTCCTGCTGGTTTTTGAGGCCCATGTTCATGCTGTGAATCTCCTGTTCTACCACGTCCCAAAGGTGTTGTATTGATTCAGAACCTGTAACAGATCCAGAATAGTGAACTCATCATCATGTTCATGAAACCAGTTTTAGCATACTGCTTTTTTTAAACTTTTGCTTTCTGACACATGGATTCATGCTGTTGGAACCAAATTCTGCATATACCACTCGTACCTCACCAACTTGAGATTCATCAGACCAGACTACATTTTCCAGTCTTTAACAAGGCAATGTTGGTCAGTCTGTGTCCACAATGTGTCTGGTTTTAATGAGTGTGTTAACCCAATGTGATCTGCTGTTGGAGCCCATCTGCCTCATTGATGTGCTGTGCATTCTGATGTGAAATTTCTGCTTACTGAAAATGTACAGAGTGTTTATGTGAGTTACTGTAGCCTTTTTGTAAGCTTAAACCAGTCTGGCCATTCTCCACTGACTTCTCTAATCAACAACACATTTCCATCCACAGAACTGCTGCGCACTGGATGCGTTTCTTTATTACACAATTTCAAGTAAACTCTAAAGACTATTGTGTATTAAAATCCCAGGAGCTCAGCAGAGATAGAAATCCTCAAACCAGCCCATTTGGTACCAACAATTATGGCATGTCACAAAGTTTTTCACATTCTGATGGATGTTGTGAACATTACCCTGAAGCTTATGGCCAGTATCTCCAAGATTGTATGCATTGCTGCCACATGATTGGCTGATTATATATTTATGTAATTGTGAAGTTATAAATGTGTTCCTGAAGAAGTGTTCAATGTATATGGAGTGGGGTAAAAAGGTACAGAATAAGGCCCCTATACTGATAGTGGCTCTATTTAGCATTCATTTCCACTGTATTACAACACTTTCAAATCTTTGATATAACTGAATTACAGAGTTTCCCCAGTACATGGCCTTTTTTGCTTTAATAATAGCTGGTATTGATGCCAATTTTTCAATATCAGAGTGTCATCTGAACACATGTTTCAATAGAAAAAATAGGCATGATGAAAACTGACTTTTTGTATTTTTTAAATTTGCTTACATTTAAACAAAGACATAGAACTGGTGAAAAATCATAAATATATTCAAAATGTTAAACAATTAATTATTATTTTTAAATATTTTCATACTTATTTAATATTGTGTAATGATATATTATGGGTCCCAACTGTACCGTCAATCCAACTCTGACCCATTGAAGTATGACTGCAGGACCTCTGTAGATGTGCTGTGGTTTCTGGCACCAATACGTTAACAGCATATCCTTTAAGTCTTGTAAATTGTAAGGTGGGGCCTATGTGGATCATGCTTCTTTGTCCAGCACATTCCAAAGAAGCTTGATCGGCCCGAGCTCTGGGCAATTTACCATTGCTGACCCATTTTTGTAGTATGACAGGGTGCATTATCCTACTTTCCCCTAGTGCATCCTGGTGAACTAGTCCATCTCCTCTTAGTTAAGTGACACACATGTCCCCGTCCTTCCACATAATCTATGATATGTTTTGCAACAGACCAGGCCACCTACTTTCTTTGCCCCATTGTGCTTTTGGTGGGGGACATGGGTCAGCATGGACACTCTGACTGCCAGTTTGACAGAAAGCTACGATGCACTGTGTGTTCTGACCCCTGTAGTATTACTTTTCTGTATTGCGACAGTACAGTTCAGCTGAGAGTGTGTGATTGAAACTTCAATTAAGCTTGAACACCAGTGACCCTGTCACCAGGTCACCTCACTACGGTGTCATTTTACGAAACTTCTCTCACAGGTCTTAAGCTGGATGCCCTTCCTGACGGAACCCTCCCATTTTATCCGGGTTTGGGACCATCACTTTATCCAGGGTGTGGACATTGGGTGTGAGCCCGGGCCTTACCTCCCCTTTTAATCAGACTTGGGACAGACCAAGTCTGTATCCAGTGGCTGGGAATTGAACCTGGGCCCCTCCGCATGGCGGGCAAGAAACCAATAGGCCACAATGCCCGTGCCACTTTAACGAAATAATCGTTGATAATGACTTAATCTATCAGTGGTTTTTAAAATTAGGGCTGACCGGTATAAATAAAAAAGCAAACAAATATTCTGTAAATATTTTCATCAAGTATCTTGCATTATTCGGAATAACATTTAGAGAGAAGTTATGCAGCAGGACATGATTATAGAAATGATCGTAAGAAGATGTGTCGAATAGACACGCCCGTGCACACTCGCACACACGCGCACGCACGCGCGCAACCTGCTGTAGCCAATTTCCCGCGCTGCCAGTGGTCGCTTCCAGTCTCCGTCACCTCACGCCGGTCGGGGAGCGGACCTCGCGCTCGTTCCGACTCTCTCCCCTTTTTTTATTCCCACCGTCAGACAGACACCGTTAGCGTTCATACACACTCAGCTTAGACTCTGTACACCCGGAGCCCAGTCCCTCACGCTGGAGCACTCCGTCTCTTTATCTTTCCGCAGCTCACCGGCACGCGTACGCGCGTTTGCTCCCGCGAGCGCGTCTGAAGTAGACGAATTTGTGTTGTGAGACGCCGAGGAGGAAGAAAAGTAGCCGCAGATCGATTTTGTTGACGGAGAGGCGTTCCTCGAGGAACAGAAAAAAGAGAAAAGTTTCCTCGGGGAAATGAACGCCCTGTAAAGAAGCCTCGGCGTCCTGCACAGGTAAGAGTTAACGTTTTTCTGGTGTACTGGTGATATAAAACCCTGCAGCTTGGTGACGCTTCGGTGCGTCTGTCTGACAGAAACCTGTCCCGTTTGCGTACCTGCAAGAGGGACACAATTAATCCGCAGTAAATGGCTCTTTTTTTACGCTGTTAGGAGCTATTATTTAAAGCAGTCTAGCCTGGACTAGGTAATTGTCACTGAGACGGTCGAATATGACGCCAATTTGCGTTACGACGCTTTACGTAGTAGTAAGAAGGTGATGAGAGAATAAGAAGAAGAAGAAGAAGGTGTACTGATGATCTTTTGGTTTATACCGTTTCATCCTGCTGTGTGTGAGAGTGTGTGAGAGAGTGAAGGAGTGTGTGTCCAGGTCTCCCATTAGCGCCACTTTTATCCTGGGAACTTGCACGCGCAGTCGATTACAACTGTACGCGCAGGAGTAACGGCACACGCGCGCGCGCTCTCATCCCCATTCTGAAACGACTTCCGATAATCATAACAAACATATCAATTTACCAACAGCGAGAGGGCAAACAGTACAGGGCAACATGTTGACATCGACACCGCTGCCTCTGTTCCACCTGTCTGTCTCCTTGTTTCTTAATTTTTTTTCGACCTGATTCTGTCTACTGTGCATATATTTCCTATACAGTATGTATAGGTTATACAGTATGTATAAGGACTGGGCAGCCCCATATCCAAGTTTGAGTACAATATATAGAACAGAAATAATATTCTGTGACATACAGACAAATGAACAAGTACAAGATACCAAACAAGACAGTGAAATAATAGATAAGGAGTACAAAAGAGCAGCGGTGAGACATGTGATCGTACCAAGTGACAGGTATCATGCAAAGAAAGGACAGTGAGAAGCTAGAGCAATAGTGGTGACTGGGAGAAAATGCCAAGGCTGTAGGGTTATATTGCCTAAATGGATAAAACCAAGGCTGTAACATTAGTCATAGGACAGGATTGGAGCAGATTCTCAACCTCGGTCAGTAATGAAGAATCATATCCCTGATCATATGGATAAACCCTCTGTCCGTTGGTAGGACATTATATAGTTAGTAAATACCATATATGCATAATACAGAGAATACCATCGTTATTCTCTCTCTCTCTCTCTCTCTCTCTCTCTAATATTTATATATGATTTTGTATAGATAATTATAAAATAAAAGTTTTGCATTAGCAAGAAAACTCACATGTATAATTGCAATATTTACAACTGGTTACAACTTATTTTTGACTTCTATACAGATTTTGACTCCCATATTTGTCATATAGGTTATAATGAATTTCATATGCATACAGTGTTTTACCAAAATAACAAAGACAGGAGATATACAGGAGAAACTGACAAGTGACAGTGTAACAGACCCAATGTCACAAAACAGAATAGATGCCCTCAAGCCACTAAATCTGACCACTGATGAATTTTCGGTTAGACAAATGAGAAAATAATGAGCAACTGTTCAGTATGGACAAAAATAGAGTATTACAGTTATTGTGCTATAGTGTGTTATTTGGTAAGAACTGCAACTTAAGAAACAAACGATTTTTGACCATCAATTTTACTTTTTTCATAATTAATTTTTCGATCACTGCTGGCATAACAATTAATCAAAACTCTGGCAGAAACCCACATCAGGAATGACTGGGACAGAGTGACTGCCCAAATGATCACTCACATTTCTTTGATTTTAAATCAGTTCAGCAGCTGCAGCAGGGTTTTTCTCTTAAGACTCAATACTATATTTTTTATTCTTTGTTAGAGTGTAAAAATTGTGCTATTTTTTGTCGACTCTTGTCATGAAATCTTTTACGATGACGGAGGAAGCGTTATTCTATCACATCCTTTATGTTTCTGTCTGTCTCTTTTGGAATGTTTTTTCCTGATTTCTCTGTCTTTTTACGCGTGTGTGTTTGTGTAAAACACGTGCTATGCTTTGTTACACCTGCAGAAGGCTGAGCCGCTTATTGACATCACTAAAGTATGCATGCTGTCACTCTCAGTTGAGGCGATAGCTCATGCTGGAGAAAGGACAACCGATGAAGAGCGACAGCTCCCTGCTGGGCCTCTCACTTTTATCCCAGCATAGATTTCCGATCTCTCACTCATTCACTAGCTCACAATGCACTCTTCAGTTGCAGCTAACTTTCATTATTTGCAAACAGGGAAATAATAATAAAAAAACAGCATCAGTAACATATTTAGTCTTTTCCTCATCACCAGTTCTAGCACATAAATAATAACAAATGTGCAGACACACTGTGATGGACTGAAGGCTCCGCAGATAAGCCTAAGATCCTATTGACACCTACCTGACCTGGTTCTCAGCTTGCTGCCAGCAGGTATGCATGCATCTGTGAGAAAACTGCTTCAGATGGTAGATTTGGACACACTCCAACCTGGAAAACTCACATGACCACACATGCATGGTACCTCAGCTCTAACAGCAGAGGAGCTTTAGTGCTGGGCAGCCGTGCACGTCGCATGCAATCCCTCAGCCTAGCCCAGCTGGCACTTTATGGTTCCAACCTGCCTAGAAGAGCGAGCTGGCCTGACTATGCATGTGTGTGGCCGTAAGCCCCTTAAGCTCATACATGGTCTCATGGGCATCTCTGCCTCTCTAACACCATGTTCCTCTAAGGGATCTGCAAACATGAGCTGCTGCAGTTCTTGCGTAAACTTGCATCAGTGTTACTCATGGTATATGTGAGCTTAAAAGTGTACATACATCTAGGTAAATTGCTTTTAGCCCCTTTCTTTTACAAATTTGAAACAGTCAATTAGAAACAGATTTATTTCAGCTTTAATTTACCACATAAACTAATTCAGAAGTTTACATACACCAAGTTGAACATCTCTATAATGATATTCAGATTCTCCTGACTGTCCTGTTATCATAAGTAGGAGTTAATTGGGAGTTCCTGTTCAGCTGTATAGAGGCCAGCATGTTTTTGCCAGTGATACGATGAGTAAATTCAAGCAACTCAACCAAGACTCTTGACCTTTGACAAGTCCAGGTCCTTCCAAACAATCAAAGGCATCGTGAAGGTACCATGTTGTATGCAAACCTAAAAATATTTGGACAACCTGGGCATAGCATAGCTCAAAACATAAATAATGAAATGCCCAAGGATGAAGCAACTTTGGTTTGAAAGGTGCACCTGAACCCCAAGATAACAACAAAAGAACAACTAAAGGAGTAGGTACATTCAGTCCTACATTGCCATGGCTTCAGAAGATCTTGTGTAAGATATACGCTCTTATTTCACGACTGGTATTAAATGCCAGGACCAACACCTAGTCTTATGGAGGAGTCAATTAAAACACAAATTGAATCAATCTTTCTTAATGATCAGTGTTACGTACAGTGCCTTGCAAAAGTATTCCTACCCATTAAACTTTTCCACATTTTGTCATATTACAGTCACAGATGTAAATGTATTTTATTGGGATTTTATGTGATAAACCAACATAAGGTGGCACATAATTGTGAAGTGGAAGGAGAATTATAAAGGGTTTTCAGCCAAGAGCCCCATGGCAACTTTGGAGGAGCTGCAGATGGGAGAATCTGTCCACAGGACAACTATTAGTCATGCTCTACACAAATCTGGCCTTTATGAAAGAGTGACATGAAGAAAGCCGTTGTTGAATGAAAACTATAAGAAGTCCAGTTTGCAGTTTGTGACAAGCCATGTGAGGGACACAGGACGCATGTGGAAGAAGGTGCTCTGTCAAATGAGACCAAAACTGATCTTTTTGGCCTAAATGCAAATCGCTACAGTATGTGTGGCAGAAAAACTAACACTGTGCATGGTGGTGGCAGCATCATGTTGTAGTGTTTTTCTTCAGCAGGGACAGGGAAGCTGGTCAGAGTTAATGGGAAGATGGATGGAGCCAAGAAGACGTGTTCAAATCTGCAAGACTTGAGACTGGGGTCGAGGTTCACCTTTCAGCAGGAAAACAACATTAAATATACAGTACAGCCAGAGCTACAATGGAATGATTTAGTTCAAAGTATATTCATGTGTGAGAATGACCCAGTCAAAGTCCAGACCTAAATCCAATTACAAATCTGTGTCTGTTGTTTTCAAACACTCTCCATCCAATCTGACTTAGCTTGAGCTATTTTGCAAAGAAGAATGGGCAAGAATTTCACTCTAGATGTGGAAAGCTAGTAGAGACATACCCTAAAAGACATAACTTTGCAAGGCACAGTGTGAAAAGGGTGAGGATAATCTGAGAAACACCACCCTAATTGTGAAGCATGGGGTGTTTTTCCTGGAACTAATGCACTTCAGAAAATAGATGCCATCACATGGAAGGAAGTTTATCTAGATACTAAAGCAATGCCTTAAGACAGGGCTTTTCAACTCCAGTCCTGGAGGACCAGTGACCAGTGCAGTTTTGTGATGTTTCTGGATAAGCTCAGATGATTCAGCTAATCTGTTAATTACCAAGTTTGTTACCAGGTTCATAACTGTGTCTTTCAGCACACACACCTTAAAGCAAAATGCCTTAAGTGAAAGTATTGGTGTGTCCATGAGAAAGCCTTGAACATCTTCGGAAATTTGTTGACTGAAATGTAAAACCATATCCGAGCACTGAGAACCAAAACCTGTGATACACAAGTATTCCAAGTATTGTGAGAAGCTTGTGGAAGTTGGGGTTATGCAGTCAAAGGGCAATTCCACCATTTGAAAATTCCAATTAGCCTACTCTTCATGTCTTTGGACAATGGAGGGAAGAAACCAGAGAACTCAGAGTAAACTCAGCAAGCACAGAGAGAACACCATGCACACAGACCCAGAGGCAGGATGCGAAACCCTGGAGACGTGATGCCACAGTGGTAACCACTACACCACCCTGATGCCTGCACTGCCAACAAATAGCACCAAATGTTATGTATACTTTTGACTTAATGAAAGTCTAATCTAGTAAATAGAGCTGAAACAAGTTATTGTTTAGCTACAAAGGGCTCTGTTGGAAACAAAGAAGATAGTTGAAATGACCTAACACAGGACATGTGTCAAAAATTGAGTTTGAATGCCTGTAGCCTAGCTGTATGTAAATGTTTGATTTCAACCTCAGATTTAATGCTTAAACATTAAGCTTTATGGAAAAAAAATAACACGATGAAGGGCTCATATCAGAAAATTTATTCTAAATCCACTCGGTTTCCACAAAGCTGTGTATCGTTGGGGTCTCCCATGATCCATTTCAAAGCACATCAAAGCCTGGCAGAAATCAATCACTTTTCTCCCTCTTACATTGCACATTTTTATGTTGTGCATCATACTGTTTTCAAGGCAACTGGCAGACATTCAGTATTGTACATGGTGTGAGTAAGTGTATGCCTGCATGTGTGTGTGAGAGAGAGAGAGAGAAAGAGAGAGAGAGAGACGGGGGGAGAAGAGTTGTCTCTACCTCCTCACACAAAGAACACAGGATCTGGGTTAGCCCGCAGTGCGCATTTATACACACCCCTCCAGCGTCTGTAAGTGCACATAAAAGCCATCAATCTTCATTAGTGTCACAGAAGCCTGACTCCATTCAACAAATTATCATTGTTAGGCAAAATTCAGGCTGGCATGTACGGGCCTGCTGTACTGTTGAGCTGCAGCTTCTGGAGCACGAGCTCATTTGCAGTGTTCAGAAAAGCTGCATCAATATCGCGCTCCTGCTCAAGTCCCTGTGTCCTTCAGCCACACCAGCTGTGTGTGAAGGAGAACGGCGAGATATGATAGCTAGGGAGCATGAGGCCCGTGGTGTTTTATTTGTAGGGTAAAGAAGGGGAGGGATTGTGTTGAAACAGAATAATAGGTGGTGAACGTGCAAGGCAATTTGTTTTGGTGCTTGTGTATGTCTGAATACGTGCACGTCTTTGATGCTGGTCAGTGCTGTGGACCTGGTGACCGTAGGCTCACATCGAGCTGCCAGATCCAATGTATCACCTATCTTTCCTCAAACGCACTTTGTGTCAGCTCATGAAATGCTACGGTGTTTGTATACCAGTGATTGTGTGTATGTATGTAAGATAGATGGAACCCTGTTTTGTCCCCTGCTTTTGATAAACTCCCTAACAAATCTACAGTAATAACATCAAATGTTCATGTTTGTTTAGACCACTAGCTATCTGCAAATTGTCTATTAAACAGCAGCATGAAAAAGGTGAAGAAAGATTTTTTAAACTGTTTTGACACATTTGGCCAATTTACCTTAACAGTTTTTTAGCCAAGCTAATAACTAGATATCCAGACAATATTATGCAATAGTTCTTAAACACTGAAATCATCAAAAAACTGAATGTGTTTGCCATGAAAGTAAACTGTCTCCCAGGAACGAACAAGAAAAATTGTGTTTATTATTGATGGGACATTCATCAATTCTAGTCAATAATCGTTTGATTTCCTATGCATTTCAAGCGATCGATTATAAGACTATATATTTTAATTGTATAAACACTATGTTGCATGTTTTTTCTGCTACCCAAGCAACTGAAAACCCTAAATCTGGGAGCTAGCCATATAGCCGTATGGAATTAAATTTGTACTAAATCCACCGTAACTTTGAAAGATAGCAACTCGATTTAGCTCAGTGGGACTGCACAAGCTTCATATGAGTCTCAGATAAACTTTGTAATGCATTTTTTTTTGCACAGAACGAGGGTTGTAGAACGTGGCCAAGATTACTTCCATCGCACCTGCCGTCAGGGTGACAAGCTTCACAGTCGGTGTGCAGAGCAAGAAAATTTATACCGACCAAGACTCATTGTAATCTACTTATGTGTACTTCAATTTTGATTTGGTTTTGATTGACAGACTTGATGAACAAAAAAAAAAAAAAAAACTCCCAAAACCTGAGCTATCAAAGAAGTATTGTACTGTGTGGTTAAATTAATCGATCATGGGTGGTTTACTCAACATTGACCCCACTCCCATCTCTAGTGCTTATCTTACATTCTATTCTCATCACTTGTGTATACTGTGTCTCTACCTCTTCTCAAGCGTAGTTATTTCACCTACAGTGTTAAAGCTTCTACCAGTTCCTGCTTACAGTAAATCATTGCAAGTCAACACAGCCGTAACATACGAATTCCCAAAGACATGCATAAAGGTCATGCATTAATTTTCATTAAATTGGCCAGGGTGTCAAAGCACAGGCCTGCATGGTTTAGCCTTAAGAACTGCATAATCCTGCTCTAGCCAGGCAGCTTTTCCCCCTTTGAAAAACCTCCATCAGGCCAGTGTTTCAGAACAGAGACAGACCTATACTGCAGTGTAATAAAATGGAGAACAGGGAGCACTTGGCGTAAACAGGCCCTCATGCTGATTGGAGGAGCCAGGCGATTGCGCTGACCTTTCAGATCCAAAAGAAACGTGTGTACGAATGTGTTCCTGTTTGTATTGGTGTGTTATTAGAGCAACCAAAGAAGGAGAACCTGATTGATGGGGTCTTATTGTGAGTGTAAACTAGATGCCAGGCCCAGTAGTCTATATTCACCCTGAATCAAAGATAAACAATCTCACAGGCATCTGTCACCAGGACGTCCCCCCGTCCCCACCCCTGATGGGCATGGTTGTGTACTGAGTTACAGCAGGACTTCCCATAAACTGTATCACACCCTGATTCCTGACAATGTGTGTCCTCTTTCAGTTAAATGAGCTGCAGGACATCGAAAAGACAAGACAGGGACTTGAACAATAACTTCGGTTTCATTTTTGCACTGCTTTAGTCATTAAAATATGCATCAGATTGTAGCCCTAAATTATCCCTGTAAATCATCACATTAAGTTGTTAATTCAATGAGAATCGCTGTTCTAACTGCTCCATGGATATTAAAAGTTTCTTGAGGTTTGGATTTTAATCAGATCCAGTGTTCCAGTAGGACTACAGCTCCCTAATTCCTCCTTTCAGTTGAATAAACCTCCTTAATGTAGCCATGCAGCACATTTTCAAGCTGTAGAATGTGACTGATAGATAAACTCACATAGGTCGTGTTGGCAGTAATATGAGGTGGCACTTTGAATGCTCTTTCATCTGCCTCAAACCGCTTATAACTGAACAGCACTTGAGCAGTTAGTGAGGAGCTATGCCACGGCGTGCTCTCTTCTTTATCAGGGTTTCCTTAGAAAGCCGCAGATATATTTTTTTATTATTTCACCAAGGCTACATACAGTAGCAAGTTGTGAGACCTGGATTATAACAGCTTTCATCCAAATGCTATAAAGTAGCTATGGCACTGAATTGTTCCTTTTCTAGATTAACTTTATTAAATCATATTCGAGGGGAATTAAAGGTGGGTGGATAATTTTGATTCAGTGACGTATCATGATTCTTATGTGTGGCAATACATGTATCGCATCAGTGACCCTGAAATCCATATTTTTCTAATTTTGTTTTTAATATATACAGTATATATTTGCATTTGAGGTGGTTAACATACAGTACTGTCGGTACTGATCCAGCCGAGATACCCCTCAGACAATGCATATTTTCATACCTCAAACACCTTTATATCATTCTTCGTCTGAACACGCAGTTTTAGTGTCTGTGTACAGTGAATGAGCTACGGCTGAGTCCCACTCTACCAGCTCACATTATGAGGAAAATTGAATCGGCTTGTTTAAACTATATTCCCGGCCAGGTTCGATTCTCGTCTCTGTGTGCATGGAGTTTGCATGTTCTCCCCGTGCGTGGTGAGTTTCCTCTGGGTACACCGGTTTCCTCCCACAGTCCAAAGACCTGCAGATTAGGCCAGTTGGCGTTCCCAAATTGCCCAGAGTGTGTGAGTATGCGTATGTGTGTGTGCTCTGCGATGGATTGGCACCCTGTCCAGGGTGTACCCCGCCTCATGCCCTAGGTTTTCTGGGATAGGCTCCAGGTCCCCCATGACCCTGAACACAGGATAAGGCAGTATAGATTATGAGTAAGTGAGTGAGTGAGTGTTTAAACTATGGGAAATACAAACACAGAAAGAAAACAAAGAGCAGGAATTTTTTTTTCTCATGTTTTTTTGTTTGTACGTGCACACTGGAGACATATTTTGAATCTCTAAAATGATAAAAAGTAAATTTTGCTTAACAGATGCCCTGTAGCTGTGTATTGTAGCTTTTGATTCCTGACAGTAGTAGAAATTAATGACAGTATTTCACTGTTGTAGCCCATAAGGTTCGATGTGTGCTGTGTTTTGAAACATTTTCTACTCAGAAACGATTATAAAGAGTGATTATTGGCGATTCTCCTTTGATAGTCTATAGACTCTGTAGACCCTACAGAGTGTCATGATACAAAAAATAGATTATTATATTATTAAGATAAGGAGTTTCTGAAATACTAAAGCCAGCCTAACAGCAACAAGCATGCTACACAGTCAGTCATCGAGATAACATTTTGTCTGATGTTTGATGTGAACGTTGACTGGAGCCCTTACCTTATGTTTCTATGCATTGCTCTGCTGCCACATTATTTGGTGATTGGATAAATGCCAAAATGCGCAGGTCTTTCTTAGTAAGTGGGAAACACTGTCAGTGAAAGGTACACACTGTTTACGCTTTAAACAACCCCCCCTAGGTATGTGTGAAACATTTTATTAGGTATTGATACAGAGCTATAAAAGTGCACGTAGAAACCAGGAGCATAAGTGTGTAAATGACATTGAGTCCATTTGTGCTGTTTTCTCCACCCTTTATTTCTGTCAGCCAGTTGTGCGTGAGTGATGTGATTTAGCCCTCCCACTATTTCTGTGTCCTTGTGTTAGGACACACAGGCTCAGCAGAGGGCTCCGTGGTAATTGCAGTGCTTAGGGCCTCGCACTTCACCTTCAATTACGCTTGCGCGTTTTTGTCATTTCTGCAGGAGAGGCGATCGGGGTGGGCGGTCACATTTAAACATATCTTCCTAGCAGCTGACAGGAACACTTTACCTCAGCATCCTAAACGCCAAAAACACCTGGTCTTATCCCACTCTGCTGAGACATACACACACACATTTTGATTGCCAGTACATGACTGCCAATATTAAACTGTCACAGTACTGTAGCATTAGTTTGTTTTTTATTTTTTGCCCGTGAAATGAGGTATACTGTGTATTTTTGTGTCCATGTGTTCAAGAAGGTCTGAAAGCTGGGAAGTAGGAATGGAGATAGAACACCAGGATCAGATAACATCAGGGGGCTTTTCATAAAGGTAATTAAATAAACGCTGACGCTCACTTCATGAAGAAGACTTTTACTAGCTGTATTTTTCCGCTTTATTTCAAAGAGAGTAATGATCTCTGGATCTCTGTGTAGGTTGAGATCTATCCATAGTAAGGTAATCTCATGTGGTCTGATATAAAGTAGTTGAGTGTCTGATTAGGGTTAAGTATGTTGTTCTTTACCGACCACAGACGACTAAAGGGAACTTGAATCTAATTCATCCATCTATTGTCATGAATGTCATGGTTTCTTTATATAAGTAAGGAGAACCAGGGGTTCATTTCATTACTTGATGTTCAAAACTGAGATAAGTCTTCTGTCTGATTTGTCCTGTTTGGGAGAGAGAGGGGTCAGCTTTGATGATTTATGGCTGCGATGCTTCATACTGTACCAGCACAGAACGATTAATCTCTGCTGGGAAGACTTCAGGAGTACAACTTTAACCTCTGCCTCCCTTCCTCCCTGACAAACACACACACACACATACACACACACACACACACACACACACCACAGGCATAGGTGAGAATTAGCTGAGGATTGTTAAAGACACATCCCACCTGTGTGTTTCTGTATGTCTTTGTTTATGTTTATTTTCAGGGCAATTCGATGGCAGATATAACCTGCTGTATCAGTATTAACAGTCTGTCAGTCAGTCGTTACATGTTATTTATTTAGTTAGTTATAAATCACATTTAAAACACAAGTTGACCAAAGTGCTATACAGTACATACAGGTGGATCGCATATAAAACATAAAAACATAAAATATAAGGTTTAGAAAGGAAAGTTCTTTGAAATTAAAATTTACTTAAGCAGGTTCTTAACTTGACCTTCTGTGCAGTCCAGTCAGGTTACTAAAAGCACTTAGTTCATAGCTCTGAGGCCACCACATACAATATTAATGAAGAATAAAGTCTCAGACCGCCTGATTCAGTAGAATCTAGGCAACTGCTCATGAACAAAAGCACTTGCCTTTAACCATAAAATAAGTAGAACTATAAAATATGTTTCAGACAAAAAAAAGGTATCAAAGAAAAACTATTTTAGACATTTGACCTTGGTTTGATCCTGATCATGTTTAAATCTCATCAGTTTGCTAAAATACTCCTCCTACAAAAAAGCAACAATTTGAGAAATTTGGATGGACACATACGTAGGGGGAGAGATGGCTGGACAAAGGGACGGACAACCTAAAACATAAATGCCTCTGACATCCAGTTACGTAGTGGCATGAAAATATAAGTGGGCACAAAGAAACTGACACACATTTTGACACAGGTATTGCCAATGTTGGTGCATAAATCTTCCTAATAATTATTATATTAATTAAAATTGTCCAACTTTGACAGTATGGATGCTTCATTATTTGGAAATGTATAAAACAGCACTTGATCCAGACAAAGTAGTAGAGACAGAAAAAGAGGAAAAATTCTGTAACATATTTGATGAGACCTGGGAATAGGTCACTGGCCAGGTCTTAAATTGATGTCATTAAAGTATATTTATAGCTTTTTTTTTCTCTTTGGTGCTGCGTATAATTTTATTAATGTTTTAATAGAGATGAGCTGAGCAAGCACACATCTGCTATATTTACAGCTCACTTTAAGTAAGTATATAAGTAAGGCCACTGCCTGATCAAAAAAAGGTTACACACTCTTACATTTTAGCCACATTATGTTGCTGAGCCTAGACTTGACTAACTGAAGTAACCCCAGATCATAACTCGACCTCCAGAGGCTTGTACAGTGGACACTAAGCATAATGGTGCATCACTTCATGTGCTTCCCCTCTTTCCCCGACTTAACCATCACTGTGGAACAGGGCCAATCTGTACTCATCAGACCACATGATCTCTTTCCATTGCTCAAAAGTCCAATCTTTATGTTGCATAGCAAACTGAAGCCTTTTTTTTCTGATTAGTCACACTAACAAGTGTGTTTGTGTGTGTGGAAATGCTCTTTCCCTATTAAACTTTGCTGTTATTTCTACTGTTGATTTCTTTTGTGTTTAAGTGATCTCCAATTATGGTAATTCATGATTTCTCCCAAGCACATATCTTTCCCAGGATTCCTCCAGGTTGCATTAACATGCAGGATAAATCTGATTACAAGTTCAGTCATTTCAGAAGTCTCCTTAGTTGTTTTCTTTGCTTGATCCAGGCCAATAATTTGATCCTTCTGAAACACTGTAACATCTTTTTTTTTCACCACCCCAGGATAAATCTTTTGACAGGTTGTTTAAGAAATGAGATGCTACTTGCTGCATTAGTAAGGGATAAAAGAATTGTTACCAGTTGAAAAAGGAGTAATTATCCAATTAAGGGCTCTTAAGTCTTTGCTTATTTAAATCCAAGCAGTGACTTGTTTTGGCTGTGCAGTGTGCAATTTTTAATTCATGTACAATTTGGTCTTTGAGATAAGGTTAAGCTGCTTTATTTCTTAAATTTTCTTCCCATATAAAACTCTTTTCATGGACAAAACTATTAAATATTAAATAGACTTATACTTAAGTACTTGATATTTCATACCAAGAAATACATTTTAGTGTTACAAACTGTCAGACAGGGGCGCTAGTGTTATTCCTGCTCGTTGCTTGAGCAATTATAATGCAAGAAAAATCTACTTAAGTCCAAGGTCAGAATCATGTGTAATTGAGAGGCGTCTCTGTTTCTGCAGATTTATTATGTCTGCACACACAAATCCTTCACAGCTGTTCGAGCATCACGTAAGTCTGCTGTTATTTGATATCTGAATACCAATACAGAGTTTTTGCTGTAATCAACATCTTTGTCTTGAATACAGTCAGTGTGTGTGTGTTGCTGAGAAGCTCTAATGGCTTTTCTCTACTGTTGAGCTTTTGAAGCTTATCCACTATGATTTGTCTAGTACTGCACACACAGAGACTTTGATGAGAGCAGCAGTCAGCAGTTGTGTGCTTGATCTGCTCTGTGGGTTCGAGGTGCTAAAAGCCTTAATGCAATGTTTTACAGAGCAGAGATGAGCATCAGCCTGACTGGGGGCTTGGACTACCGCTGTACCACTCTATAACTCTGCCTCTCTAGCCTTAAACTGAAAAGAAGAGCTTTAAAAAAGAAGCTAGAATCAGTTTGGATTAAAGTAATGTATTTCCTAGTTTTATAGTGTCTTGATACTTCCACCTTTTCTTCTATTTTGTCATCCGCCCCCACAGAAAAGAGGTGAAAGGAAAAGTGTCTCTTTATTTTATTTTGCTGGTCTTGTGGGAAGAGCTTTGATATCCATCCAGTATATTACCTACAGTTTCTCAATCGCACTTAGATTTTCTTTTTTTTTTTAATACTCACTTCATCTCGTCCTTTCGTTCCTACATTTTTTTTTTTTTGCCAGGACATTGCCTACTCTTGCACTCCCTCAATTCATTTCATTGCCTGTATTACTGACACAACTGGCACGCCTTTTTTTTTACAGTATTACCAAGGCAATTATAAGATTATCAGCATACAAGCAAACAAAAGAATGCCAGCACAGTGCTATTACTGTAATTTAACTATAATAATCACTGTATAATTGACATCTGTTCCTCTTTTTCAATTGTTTGTGTAAGAAAACGTACACACACTTGCACAAAATATTTCAAGGAAGACTGAAGATACAGAACACTTGTTATTACTTTTGAGCAGAAAACATTACTACAGTATGTGCCTTTTCCCCAAAATAGTCAAGAGTCTCTTATCTTCACTTCTTTCTTTTTTCCTCGTCAAGATTTTTTGTATTCATCTGCATCTCCATCTGTCTCCCCTACCCTGAGGTTTTTATGTCTTCGAGCCTGGGCTTGTTTCTTAATTTATTAATGAATTTAATTATTTATTTCACCTTCTGCGATGATCGTGGTACAGCTTTATTGGTGTGACTGTATCAAGTATAATGTTGTCAAGCACAGCAAACTTTAAACTGTCAACTGGTACATGTACAGGTAATTACAGTAATGATAACAACAGCAAAAACAACAATAATATTATGTTTTACACAAGCAATTTTACCTTTGTCGTGAACCTGTACTTGGTAGAGATCTGCCTCTGATTTAAATCGTTGAGAAAGACTTTTGCAATTTATTTTATGAATGGCTTCATGAATGGCAATTTATTTTATGTATCAGTTTTCCGAAATCGATACTACTACCAATACTATTAATACTAATAATTTGTTTTTATTCTGATTTTATATTGTTGAGTGGCAAGGTTAAAAATTTCACTTAATTCCCTGAACCCGTTATGAATCAATAGTGGTTTAATCATGTATGAATGAAGTTTTATTTAAACAATTCTAGTAGCACAGTCTCAACCAATTTATTGAGTGCAAATCCTCATTCAAAAATGTGAATGATAAACATACTAAGCCAATACTGAGCATTGTGTGAACTGCAAGTGTGCTCCTTGTGGTATAGACGTTAATAGGCATGCGAGCTGTAGATAAATATTATGCAAAACAAACATTATTGGTCAATAAACACTTTATTAAAAACTTCTTAACAGCAATTCATAAATTAATGCTTAATCATTGAGATATCTTGTGTGTAGTGGTATGTTAGTGGTATTGTTGAGTCCGGGTGCCTAAGTGTCTGTCTCAGTCTTAGAGTGTTCTGTGCAGGAGATAATACAGAAGCCCGCTAATTTCATGCAACGTTAATCCATCCACTAAAAGCAAGACATTTTGACACAAAATTAAGGTCTCAGGTTTCACTGCAGAATCAATGGAGAAAAAGATGAGTAGTGCACATGATAACTCAGAAAAATGACAATCTATTTCCAGGTTCTAAATCACCAACAGCATGCTGTCAGGTATTAAAGTCAACCACATCAGCACAGAGCTTTGTGCTCATTATAGCGCTACACTGAAGCAATGCCAAGTTTGTAGTCCAATTAAAGAATTATAATGGCCTTTATGTAACCTGTGAAAGAGAAATAACAGTGTCTTATAACAAAGTCTCATCACAACATATAAACACAGCATTTCATTACATCTTATACAACACTTAGCTCCAAGTAATATGATATAGAGCAGAACAGCACTGGGATGTTTAACTATATTTATAACTCCGAGTCACAGGTGTTCTAATTACACTAACTAATTTCTAATTACACTAACTGTCGGTTACCAGCGTGGGTGAAAGTAGGACGGTAAAGTTAGCAGTCCTGTGGAGAGAGCAGCTGCCTGCCAAAACCTGGCGTTGTACATTTTTTAAAATGCACTTATGAGTGTGACATTAAATTCGACGCGAGCAAAGTCGAGGGCACATCTTGTATCATCTTAAATTATTTAATATATTGTCTGCTTACTAATTGCTAACTCGTTCTGAAATGCATCTGAACTGTTACGTGGTACGGTATGGAGAGCCGCACCATGAGATGTTATGATGTTTTTAAGAGCCCTAATGCAGGGCTTCAGAGGGGGTGAATGAAACAGGAGTTTGTGAGAGTGCTTATGATACCCATGGGAAGACCCTCCCATTTGGAGATGGCTTGGGATTATTAATTAGAAACTTAAAATAAAATAAAAGAAAAGTGAAAACACAAAATAAACAGAGCCCCGCCGTCTACGCGAGAACGAACGGGGCTCTGGAAAATAAAACAAAAACTATATCCTCTCGTGGCCTCCGCCCTTACCGAGAGAGTTTTGTGTATTAACATAATTAACTCAAACCGAGAGCGTACGCTTAACTAATGCATGTCGCTCTTTCTCTCTCTCTCGTTCACCGGTGTCTAGCGTGCAAGACAGAGGCTGGGTCTTTGCCTCTGTCTTGCACTCTATGCGCGCTTTGTCTATCTTTCCTTCTGTCTTTTTCTTTCTTTCTTTTCTTTCTTTCTTTGCCCCTGATACTCACAAACCGGTGCTACCTAAATGATTGCACGAAGTGGGGTGTATCAGGACCCTTAAATAAACACGCCGCCAGGTGTGGCTTGTTCAGGCTGATTGCCTTGCTGCGGCGTTTCCTGCCAACTACGTGTCTACCTGGCCGCGCCTCTGCCTGTTCATAACTCCGCGGGGTAGCAGCCTGCGGATCTGCCCGTTCTGAAAAGTGCAGCGTGTTTATGCGTAGTTCTGCCCCTCGTGAGACCCTGCGTCGTTACATGAACTTTGTGTTGTTTTAGTTATGGCTAATGAGAGCTACTAAGCTAACTAGCTTCAAACACAAGACTGAATCCCAAATCCATCTGTAACTCCTCATCATAGGCACTACTTGGTGTGTGAAACAAAAGAATCTTACTCACAGCCATGGCCAAAAGTTTTGAGAATGACACAAAAATTAGTTTTCACAAGGTTTTTATGAAGGCAATTTGCATATACTCCAGAATGTTTTGAAGAGTGATCCTATGAATTGAAATAACTGCAAAGTCCCTTTATGTCATGAAAATTAATTTAATCCCCTACTGCATTTGCCAGCCCTGCCACAAAAGGACCAGCTGACATCATGTCAGTGATTCTCTTGTTAACAGATGATAGTGTCGAGGACAAGGCTGGAATACACTCTGTCATGCTGATTGAGTAACAGACTGGAAGCTTCAAAAGGAAGGGTGGTGCTTCTTCCTCTGTTAACCATGGTTACCTGCAATGAAACACGTGCAGGCGTCATTGCTTTGCACAAAAAGGGATTTACAGGCAAGGATATTGCTTCTAGTGAGATTGGACCTAAAATCAACCATTTATTGGATCGTCGAGAGGTTCAGTTGTTGTGGAGAAGGCTTCAGAACGCTCAAGAAAGTCCAGCAAGCGCCAGGACGGTTTCCTAAAGTTGATTGAGGTTCAGGATTAGGGGACCACCAGTGGAGATCTTGTTCAGGAATTGCAAAGCTAGCAGGTATGAGTGAATCGGCACACACAATGAGAGGTGGACTTTTGAAGAATAGCTTGGTGTCAAGAAGAGCAGCAAAGAGGCCAGTTCTCTACAGAAAAAAAATGTAGAACACTGATTTTCTGTAAAAGGTACAGGGATTGGGCTGCTAGGGACTGCAGTAAAGTCATTTTCTCTGATGAATCCCCTGTCCAGTCGTTTGGTGCACCTGGAAAAAGACTTGTCTGGAGAAGAAAAGGTGACTAGTCCTGTGTCATGCCAACTGTAACGCATTCTGTGGGGTGGCCAAGGGAGTGGAATTTTGCCTAAGAACAAATGAATAAAGAATGGTAAAAAAATATCCTCAGAGGACAACTTTTCCCAACCATCCAAGAACAGTTTGGTGACTAACAATGCCTTTTCCATCATGATGAAGCACCTTACCAAAAGGCAAAAATGATAACTAAGTGGCTTGGGAAACAAAACATCGAATTTTTGGCTATATGGCCAGGAAAAACCTCAGACCTTAATTTCATTAAGAACTTGTGATCAATCCTCAAGAGGCAGGTGGACAAACAAAGACCCACAAATTCTGACAAACTCTCAAATTAATACTTGCAAAAATCAAAGATCCCCAAGCATTGATTATGCGAGAATGGGCCGCCATCAGTCAGGATGTGGAAATTGATTGATAGCATGCCAGGGCGAATTGCAGAGGTCTTGAAAAAGAAGAGGCAAAACTCTTTGCATAAACATAATGTAACTGTTAATAAATGCTTTTGACACTTATAAAATGCTTGTAATTATACTTCAGTACAAGATGTACCTGACTTTGTTCACATGGAATTTAATTGCACACTCATAAGTGCGTTTTAAAAAATTTACAATGCCATCTGTTGAATTTTGAAATTAACTAAAATTTTAACATATTACAGTGAAGTGCGCAGAATGAATGCGTGAGATCATGTTTATTAAGAAGAATTCCATTGCACACTCATAAGTGCATATAAAAAAATGTACAGCGCCATCTGGTGAATTTTGAGATGAACTAAAAATTTTTCCAACATTGATTTTAAACAAAGCCTATATGTTTCCTCAAATTCAGCCAAATACACCTGCAAAAACCCCATTGAAATTTGCCTTGTAGTTTTTAAGTTATGTGTGCACAAACAAACAGACCGACAAAACTTCCAAAAACCATTTTGATGTATTTTATTATTCATCTTACGCCCCCCAAATTATAATTTTTTAAATTATCTTCAACATCATCCTGAAGTTTGCAGATGACGCAGCAGTGATAGAAGGATAACAACCTCTCCCTCAACACGGGCAAGACTAAGGAGATGATAGTGGACATGAGGAAGGAGAAAGGTCCTCATCTACCACTGTTCATCCGGGAGCTCGAAGTGGAGAAGGTGAACAGTTCTCAATATCTAGGCGTCTACTAAGGTCCTCTCAAACTTCTACGGATGCACAATCGAGAGCATCCTGACTAACTGCACCACCATGTGGTACAACAGTACTACTCTTATGGACCGCTAACGCCTGCAGTGGTGAAGACTGCTGAAAATATCACAAGGACTTCGCTGCCATACCTGCAGAGAATTGACTATCGCAAAGTCCACAGGAGAACTGCCTGCTTCCTGAGCACAGACTGTTCTGACCTCTTCCCTCAGGCCGGAGATACAGAAGTGTGAGATGCAGGACTTCCAGGCTAAAGAACTCATTCTTTCCCACTGCCATCAGACTCTTAAATAGCTGACAGGACTTTACAATCATGGACTACCAACTGGACTTCCAACTGTTGACACAGATCTCAGGACATTTATTGCGGACTTTGTACAATCATCTGCACTATAATAATCACGAACAATCATCTGCACAATCACTGGAACAATCATTTGCACTATTTGTACCAACCATTGGAGCTTTGCACACACACTACAGACTTTATTTCTCAAACATATCGCAGACCTTTCCACACTAGCTTTTCATTTAACTTTACTGTGGATTCAACCCTGGAAACCCGGAAACTACTTGTTGTTATAAGGCAGAGCATGTGGAAATATAAAGTCGCATAAGTTTGTAATGATTTTCCACAACCTCCATGGTTTATTTTCCTCACCTTTGGCTACATAGTATCGGTGATTGTTTAAAACTGCCTCCACCTCTGTGAATTACGCTGAGCATCAGTCACCAACCAGCTTTACAAGTCGAAGTTAGTTCTGCCAGTTGTAGAAGGATAAGTGCTGGAGAAGCAAAATACCTGGTTAAATAAACAAAGAAATCATAAAATAGTGTTTGTGGAATTGCTGGATCAAAGCAACATCACACTTAAGGTTGTGCTGTGCAGTACAAGAGCATGACCTCGAATTTGCTATTGCTTATTTTATTATAACTCATCACAACATTTTCTTACATTTGTCAACAATTTGGCATCAATGTCTCATCAGAACATCTCACCACAGTGTCTCACCACAACGTCCCACCACATCTCATCACATCTTAAGGCACCATCACATCACAGCATCTTGTCGCAAAATCTCACCACAAGATCTCACTACAATGTCTGATCGCATCATCTCATCACAACACCTTATCTCAACATCTCACTGCAAGGATATAACATCTTATCACAATGTCTTGTTGCAACGTCCCAGCGCAACATCCTGACACAATGTCCAAGAAAAACAGCTTTGAAAATGTCCCAGCACAATATCTTACCACAGGTACCATATTGTCATATTATTGCCCTTCCCCTTGCCAATCAGTGTTCACCTTGTTGAATCATTGACACATAACATGCTAGGATGTTGAAGGCGTAATTTGTATAGTTTTGGAGTATGCATCATTTACTCATTACTGAACAGATGCCATGAATATATCATTCATTATACTGTACATTGGCTTGTAGTCAACCAGGTTCCTTTTGTATTAAATTATGCATGTGAGATGAAGCTGAGAAAGAGAGAGAGAGTGAAAGAGAGAGAGAGGTCTTATTAACTATTATATTATCATTGTTAACATGTGTTTATACAGTATTTATGTTGATACATGCATATCAGGCATATCTTTTCCTCCGCTCTCCTTCTGCATCTACCCTCGCGTTGTAAAGCCTTCTGAACAATCCCAATTAGCTCAATGTAAGTTAGTCTTCATCACCTCCCAGGCTGCCTAACGGTTGCTTTCATGAATGACTGACTCAGGAGGATTGATAATTGTGGCACTGGGTTCGAGTAGCTCCACCTTTTTTCAGAAGCCTGCTCCTCTATCCACTGTCTGCACTGCCATGCAGTAACCTCCCACTACCAGTCTTCCATTACAGAACACACCGATGTTAAATAGGAGATTGGTATCATTAAATTCACATTAAGCAGGCTGTAAAAATTGATATGGGAAGCATGTGGCAGTTTGATTTTGGTGCTGAAAAAGGTAAAGTGTATTTCAAAGAATCATAGAGGAACATTGCTGAATGTTAATGCCTCTATTATCTCTAATGACAACACGGGAATATATATTTCTGTGTTTTTTCTTGTTTTTATTCCTTATCACACCGTCCAGCGCTGTTGGTATTATCCCTTCTCTTATGATTAGGACTGGGATGGTATGAAAATTTCATATTCTGATAACTGTTCAACATGATTTTTTTTTATATACTGTATTACCGTAAAAGCGCCCCTCCTCAACCCTTTTATGACCGAATGTAAAAATGAACCCAGGTGGCTTAACTGTTACCCGAGTAACTAATGCACTTCTTCCCTCCATTAATCATAAATAGTTAGTTAGAGTTATATTGGTGCACCACATCCACCCATGACAAGTCTCCAGATTTGCTCCATTCATAGTATTCATTGTACTCAAGTATTCAAGTTGAACAATGCAAATTTTCCTGAACAGCACAGTGCTATAAACAGCACCACATTTAAGAAAATACTGTAGTTACACTGATCGCCATAAAGCATTTAAGTGAAGTTCTTGTATCGACACACTGACTCCAAAATTTTATATAGAATCAAGATATATGAATCAGGTAGTCCCCGACTTACGAACGAGTTTCGTTCCGGGAGCACGTCTGTAAGTCCAATTTTTTCTTAAGTATGACAAAGTGAATCTTATATGCCTTTGACACGAATATACAATGTAAAACATACGTACCTTTATTTGTCCAAAAACCGCAATAGTGTTGTCTCTGCATCTGTAAATTGCAAGGGGAATCCCAGATGCCATTTTGACTATCTCAGACATGTTTTCCACTGTATTGGACTGTGAAATTACCATTATTCACCATCAGGACAGCTTTGCAGGACAGCCATTTTCTATCATCATGCTCACACAATATACTGGCCTTTAGACATTTTTTTTATATTTACTTACACACTGAAAATATTGTATATAATTGTAAATATTGGTAACTGGTAGAGATGTTCCGATACCTTTTTTCCCCTCCCGATACCGATTCCGATACTTGGGCTCAGGGTATCGGCCGATACCGAGTACTGATCCGTTACCTGGGTGTGTATCTGTATATACAGCTGTAGATACTACTAGCCCTGTGTTAATTGACTGTGAATTGCGCTGTGTGTGTGTGTGTGTGCGTGTAATGTGTGTGCGCACACACACACACACACACACACATTAACGGAGAGACCGTTTTTAAAACCGTTTAAAAATTAGCAAGGAACATCGCT
>JAQMYJ010000002.1:18407020-18425297 GCA_030014305.1 Clarias laeviceps | reverse complement strand
GGTGAAGAACCACATTTGGTAACGTTCGTTTTATATATATATTTTTTATATATATATATATATATATATATATATATATATATAAATTTTTTATTTTTGCACATGTTGAAATTAATTTATCAGTGTTTTTAAAATATATATATATTTAATAAACACACACACACACACACACACTTTTAAGAAAAAATATTACTCTAGACCCTATTACCAGATGGAGAGCCACATATGGTAATTTGATTTGCAACATATTTACATTTAGGCATTTGGCAACATCAAAATGATAATGAAACAGTTAAAAAAATTACAGAAGTAAAAAAAAAAAAAGGATTTGGAAAAAATCTTGAAATTTTAAATTTCCAAGTGTTATAAATGAGTGCTCTATAATGGGATATGGGTTCATGACCATCTAGAGTAAATAATTTTTCTAAATGAATAAATGTATGTATATAACATAACTGTTAATTTTATATATACTGTATATAAACATAAAATGTTCATTATACAAATTTCCAAAATTTAGAAATGGGAAAAAAAAAACATCTTACCAATTTCATGGAGGTTACCACATGCAGTCTTTTTCCTGATTACTGTTTGAGTAAGGTGGCATGTTCTACTGTGTGTGTGTGTGTGTGCGTGTGTGTGTTTGTGTGCGTGTGTGTGTGTTTGTGTGCGTGTGTGTGTGTGTGTGCGCGTGTGTGTGTTTGTGTGTGTCAGAGAGAGAGAGCCCTGCTAGCATGCTTTTCTACAACTGTCAGTGGCATGAGAGAAGAGAAAAAAAAATAGGATGACTGCAGTGCCAGAGCCCGTCAGATCAGATTGGATCAGATCCAATCACTGACAATGTGTCCGGCTTCGTGCTGTGGAGCCCGCCAAGCTGCATTAGTGTTTGTGCGACTGTGCACTGTGTGTATTGTCTTGGCCTGCAGAGGTGCCGTGGGCCTTCTCTGACAATGTGAATGAACAGAGTGGGCTTTCCAGCAACTGTATTAAAATTTACTGTAATAGTTATTGCCTGTAGCTATCAGTTAATATGCCGTGCCGTCCACCATGCAGTCACGAATGACCGAACATTATTTAGTAGCTATGGTGGAAAAAAATCGATTCAGTTACATATTGCGATTTTTTTGTGTTGCAATTCATGTATCGCCACACTGACTCCAAAATGAAGTTAAAATTTTTCATTTTAATTAATATATGTTTCCATTTGAGATGATAAAAATTCAATCAGTTCCTCTATACAGATGGTGCGTTCTAAATTATTCACACAGAACAAAACAGTACAAGTTCATAATTGTAACAAAATCTTTTTAACAAAAAATATTTATATTGAGTCGGGAGATTTGAAAAATTGTGATTGCAATACAAACCGACCATCGTACAGTATCAGTTGGTCCTTTGTGATTCCTTCTCTATTATTTAGGTTATGGATTATTAGCAGAACAGCAATGATACCGACATGTCACATATGTGTGGTGCCGGTCCTTGTGTTTTAGACTCAGTGCCATGGCTTATAATTGCTCTGCATTCTTACGATGCATTACAGTAGGGCACAGAACCTCAAGAAGCAAGATGCAGCAAAGTAGCAAATATTCATCAAATATTAAGTGGCCTAGTATATTGCACAAAAATAAATTACTACATACAGTTTTCTGTTTATTCATTTTTAGTATGCACATTGAGTAGCAGATAAATGCTGTATTGCGCAATAGACTTGAGCCACCCTTCATTTCTTTATATCTTGCTGGGAAAATGAGACAATAAGTACAGTAGAGTGATTTATTACACATGTTTTTGTAATTCTAACAAGCTTTAAAGTCAATGCTTGGTGTGACCAGTGTTGTTCTTTAAAACAAACCAATTTTAGGCAGGCTTTCTTGTATTTTCTTTAAGTAGTCTTCTAAGTTCCCCAGCCTTCATAAAAGGACATTGCAAAGTTGTATCGAGAAGATCCCACACCGCTTCAATAATGTTGAGATCCCGGCAGGCGAATCCAGGACTGATAATGTTATGTCGTGCTTTTTTTCTATCGAGGTGTGACCGCATTGACAGTGTGCTCGAATTAGAATACATTAAATAAACAAGAAAGTCTGACTCTTTAGATCAAAATATGAAAAGGACTGAGGGGTGACTCAAGACTTTTGCATCACGCTGTACATTAGAGCTGTTTGCACACTAGGCACGATTGCTTCTTACCATGCCACCCACTCCTCCAGCTGGCCAGCTTGCACATTAGTTATGTTTTTCTGTACACAAGTACACTTGCATATCTATACACTCCTATAGTAGCAGGACGTACCTAGTGGGTTTGCGAAAAAAAATAGTACACACACAGAAAAAAAAGTTCAAGGAAGTTGACTCTAGGTCTAATATCGTTAAAATCAATATTACAAAATCAATATTAATCCTCACTAGGCCTAATATTAATGATATTTTGGAGATGAGGTCAAGAACAACCCTCTCACCTGCTTTCCTAATTTGCTACAGTCATGGAGTTCACAGGGTAAGATTGGTGTGTGCTGAATATTTTGGAAGAGACAGGCGACGTTGCTGATGTACATATGGTTCAAATTAGCCGTCCACTTCTATTAGCCTTTATACAGTGCCTGAATCGAGTCGGACACTAAACTGAGCTTTTGGAAAACTCCTTCCAAATTGAAGATTTTCCAAAACTCTGTTTTCAGTGGTGTTGTGTGGACAGGGGAAACAGAGATTTTGGTTTGTTGTAATGTCACCTTGTGTGCCGATGATGTCATTGTGTGCCATTCTCCTTGATTTTTTGTAATGGCAGACTTACGTAAAGCTAGTGACTGAGTTAACGTTGCTTACTGGACTTTGTACATTCCTGTACATACTGTACACGCGCAGTTACTCGCACATCACATTAACGAACAGAGGTGCCTGAATGTACTATGAAGATCACTGCTGCTACATACAAAACTACATACAAAAAAAGACACAGACCCCGCAGACAACGACGGCAGTTTTGGACTATTTCTACATGGCAGAATCGCTAATGACGTTTTCTCTAGGCTTCTGATTGGCCCTCTGTTGATACGCTCCTGACAGCACTTTAACAGTGCGTTTTGCGTTTTCATGTGGACAAAGATATTTTCAACACATATTTTTTTGTAACCTTGGCCAGATCTGTGCTTTGCCAAAATTTTGTCTCTGAGCTCTTCAGGCAGTTCCTTTGACCTCATGATTCTCATTTGCTCTGACATGCATTGTGAGCTGTAAGGTCTTATATAGACAGGTGTGTGGCTTTCCATATCAAGTCCAATCAGTATAATCAAACACAGCTGGACTCAAATGAACGTGTAGAACCATCTCAAGGATAATCAGAAGACATGGACAGCTCGTGAGTTAAATATATGAGTGTCACAGCAAAGGGTCTGAATACTTAGGGCCATGTGATATTATATTTTTTCTTTTTTAATAAATCTCCAAAAAACAATTCTGTGTTTTTCTGTCAATATGGGAGCTGCATGTACATTAATGAGGGAAAAGAAATTAACTTAAATGATTTTAGCAAATGGCTGCAATATAACAAAGAGTGAAAAATGTAAGGGGTTCTGAATACTTTCCGTACCCACTGTAGGTCGTGTGGACAGAATTATATTTTTAAAAAAGTAAGTAGAAAAATCTCAGTTTTAAATATCCGGCTACGTGTGGACGTGGCCTAAGTCTACTCTGTGTCCGAGTACAATGTACCATGCTCAAGCCCACTTTTTTAAATGGACCCAAGCACGGTACACTGATCCACTGATTTCATAGCGCGCCAGACTTTGGAGTCATTTGTATCCAGATCTGTCCCAGGGTCCTTAGCACTGGAACATTCAGTACACTTGTCCAGTAGGTAATGATCTAAATCTGTTGTATAGCCAGCAAGTTTATTTCCGCACAAATCTACCCTACAGCTCGGAATTCTTCTCACACCTAAACGTGCTTGTTTGTCCGAAGTAGCCAGCTGAGGGTGAGGGAAGTGTTTCAGTTGGCTGCTGTGTGAATGAACCAAAAAAAAAAACACTTTATTTGAAATATGTACCCTCCTGAGTACCTATAAGTGTCCACTTAGAGACTACAGTCTATTATTCTCTTAAACAATTCATGTTAGTCATCCTCTAACTCTTCAGCAGTGATCAGAAGCCTTTTGGTGGGTGGACGGTTCTCCAAGCCGCAGTGCCATCGAGGTATTTTAGAATCTCAGCAACACTGCAATCACACTGGAGTGAAAAAGATCTGCTCTGAGTTTACCTATGAGAGGAAGATAAACACTAGCGAAGATAAGAGGACAGTAAAACCATGATCGAGAATACTAATGGCCAACTGTGTAAATGATACACTGGGGGCTGCTGAAGTTAGACAGCGGTAATTACAACTCAGCTAAATACGCCAGAATTGCACAACTGCACCAAGAATTTGCACAGTCATGACATCTTTGTAAATTATGACTTTAAATAAGGCTCACAGCACATCTGAAGTGTAATTGTGTGTGTAATTATGTCTGTGAACTGATTTGTGTGATTTGACCTTTAGGCTGCATAAGCTTGACAGTTCTCCTTGATTTTCTAGCAAAGTGTAACACTGACACGAGTGTAACACTGGTACACATTAGTACAGGTCAGAACACATTAGCTACACTCAGGTGTGGATCCAAATAACCAGCATGAACCTACCTACTGTGATACACGACTTCTCACATGAATCATCCAGACTGCATAAAGTATTTCTGTAGATGTTGGCTGGAGAAATGAAAAGAGAAACTATTTATTTATATAATGATCCGATCATTTATTCAGTGCCGACCATGTGTCCTCCATGCTCACGGTTTAATCATCTTTTCTATCATATTATTTCTGCACTGAGAAAGCACACTAAACCAAATGGAAATGGTCTTGATTCCCATTTGGTGTCTGGTTAAACAGAATAGAAACTCTCTGCATTGTTATTCGAAATGTAGATGTGGGGTCGTAGCCTGTGCTTTAGTGCAAGGGCAGTTTAAAAAAAAAAGAAAAACTATACTTTTCTTCAGAAAGGAACAAAGAGCACTGAGGACATCAAGAGGTAAAGGTAGCGGTGCACTCACAGGACTAAAAAGATGCGTTGCAGAAACCTTTCACTATGTGTGTATAAGCTTCAAAGCGTGCCTACAGGTGGGTTGCTCGGGGGGTTAGTCCCCTTTCTCTTGCAAATCCTCCATTACAAAAACATACTGCAGGATTCAGGCTCTGCCACAGCACACTGTTACAGAATCAGAATTTATAGACACAGTAACATTAATTATAGCAGTTTCCATCAGTTTAAAGAAGAAACTGTCTCAAGCAGAATTTACAGATTTCCTTTGCAGCTGCATTACGTTAGTTTGCCTAATGCTTTGGCCAGGGCTTTTCAGAAAACTCTGACAATGTGTGAATACGCTCATGGCAGTTTCCTTGGTACATGGTATTCAGAGAAGAGCCCGAGGGGTTGCTGCATTTGTCTGTCTCAGAGTTAGAATAGGAACCGATTCTAAGTCGGGTTAGTCATCAGAGGTGAGAGGACCAGCTCTTAGTCCAAACTTAAATTGTAGTCTTTGACCTCCAACTAATTGTGCCTCCAGGGTAAGAGCTAGAGAGGTCAACGAGATTGTCGACTTCAAACTCATCATTCAGAATTCATTCTGGCAGCACTCTCTGCAACCTAACTTGGCTATGATGCAACCAAAGCTGGAATGAATATACTGTATATATAAAAGCAACTACAGGAATTTTTTAAGAGAGAATTTAGTTTCTTAACTGAACCATGTGACCTTTTTAAACGTGATTACAAAGCGGTGTTATTAATGATAATAGATGAAATCATATCAAAGAACAGTCTGTCTTTTAGGATTTGCAATTAGCTAATAACTGTGTAGCAGTTAAAACCCTGGCAATGTTCGCACTCACAATACTAAAACAAAATTAAGCTTTCTCAGGCTTAATTATTTGCATCCTTTTATACACATTAGTCACATTGATCTCAAATGAACATAGGATTAGCAGAATGGCTGTGATCAGAGGTCTATAGTTAGGCTTTCATTAAGACATTGATAAGGGAACCAGTGTTATATATGGCTTGAGAGGTAGGTAACTCTACTATCTTTGCTGAAATGAAAGAACTTGCCAGATCATGCTTCGCTGTGATGTATTACGCAAAACATACTGTATGGACAATCAGCCAATCATGTGGCAACAGTGCGAGGCATACAGTCATGCAGATACAGGTCAAGAGTATTGGCACGTGTTCACATCAAGTTGACTTACTACGCCAAAGTTTGAGTATTTAGGAATCAGAATTCATTCAGAATACAGAAAATAATAAAAAACATCCAGTAAGTGGAAACTCTTGTGGGAAATATCTTGTTGATGAGCGATTGGCGAGCGTTTGTACAGACTTTTTGGACAGGTAATTTAAATAACCACTCGTTACAGTCATGGTGTGCGGAAAAGGCTGACGCACTAGACCCGCAAAACACAATATTTAGACAGGAGGAGGAATCTGAGCCTAGTGTGTCAGTGTGTACAGGGTCACTGAAACTGAACAGCTGACTAGACTAGAAAAGATCAGGTGACATTGTTAAAAATAATTTATAAAATAATTAAAATAAAATAATTATTTAAATTAAAATACAACTAAGCACAAGTCAGTAATAATTAGTAAGTGTGCAGTAATTAAGAGTTACCCTTGTGTGTTTGTTTTTCTGTTCATATACAGCATGTATGCGATAAACGTCATTTTTTTACTTTTTGGCAATTTATAGTTATATAACAAGTTTTTTTTAGAAACATTTAAAGTTCCACTTTTAAGACAAACCTTGACACAGCAGCTGCATTTTGGATCAAAAGTCGATGCATTGTGAAAAGCTAATCGCATCACTTCTTTCTGTCATGTGATCAATGAAGGAAAACTATGAGGTGTACAAAACCTGCAAAACTCATGGCTGCCATGAGTGTACATAGTTTCAATGGGGAATTTCTTTTCTTTTTTTTTTTACCTTTTGTTACCACTCCAGTCACCACAGCAGAATTACTGGGATGTGTGGCTTTATGTACATTCTGTGAAACAGGACATTATGTGATCTGGATGTTGTGCAAACACCATGTTATATACTTAACAAAGCTATATGGGATACTGTAGTGTAAGCAGTGTGGTGACGTGAGTTTGTAGTGCAAAGTTGTTGTTTTTTTTCCCTTCTTGCTCCTGCTATCACTTGTATTGATTTTGCAGCATTTGAGATTGAGAGTTGCCTGTACTGTGTGGAAAGCTGTTGCGTTCATTTTGTCTGGTGGTTCTGTCCATCCTGTTATGTAATAACTTTAAAAAAACCACTGACCTGCTGTGGGTTGATGCACGAATAAAAAAACACCTGTATTATGACAGGGACCTTTTATTAAGTACCAAAGTGAAACTGAAACTGCTAAAGGAGATGTCTGATACGCTGTAAACCAAAGTTTGTTATGATCTTAAACAATCTTTCTAACAAAAGGTTTTTATGTGCAACAACATACTAACCCTTGATCTAATTTGTGGGCACTACCTGCTGTTTGACTCGTTATGAAAATCACAATCAAAGCATGCATTTGCTATAACTTATATTAAAGCTCAACCAACATATTATCAGTAATAAAGTGCATACATAAATGACCACAACACAACTGCAGGCTGATTTATCCATTGTGACAAAACTGTGGGAGGTGGCGTAATACCTTTTTGAAATAACACACAGCATTCACATGTTTATAAACAAAAGCATTTTACAGCACATTGCAGGATTTGTGCTTTATAACACCTGTGTGAAGAAAAAAAAAACATGCACAACATAGTTTGCAATATGTCTTGCTTTATTTGAAAAATAAAAATAATGTTTTTCTCAAAACTGGAAAAAAAGAGTTCTCATTTTGCTGTCAAACTTTTCACAGTTATGTTTGTATTTTGGTGTTAAGCATGACATTATAGCCTCGAGTACATAGATCCTTATGCTATAAATACTACATCCACATGCTGTGCTAAGCTGGCATGCCCTTAATGTAGTTACATTTCAAAGGTTATGTTTCATTTAAAAACAGAAGCATCATATAGCACCAATCAGCTCCCTACAGCTGAGACTATTTGATTTGGGCAGCGTAAGAGTTGCTACATTATATTACCCTGTGTCCAATCATATCATTATGTGTGCATGGGCAATGCTGTTTTTTTTTTCTTTCCCCGCACATCACTGTAGCCTGTATCACGCTGTCTCAGCATACAATATAGAGCTCCATAGAGAGATTCATCAGAGCACTAAGGCTGAATTGCACTCCTAAATCTCTCCTAAACGCTGAAGTAGCATTCCTGAAGACATTTACAACACCCTCAACAGTATATTTATATTTGAAATCTCCTAAACCATTTAAAGCATAATATTCAGTAAACCGGATAATAAATATAAATTTTTCAGGAACAGGTAAACTATTAGGAATATATATTCTTATAAAATATGTTCAAGGGCAATATGCGTTAGTCTGGATTCTCAGATAATTCTTACACAGGTTCAGTGATTTGTGCCTTCTCTAGCATGAGTTATATGCTCCACTGACTGCTTACTGGAGAGGCAAAAGACTAGCTAGTACGCATTAGCAGTGTGTGCACTGTCGTGTGTTTTTAAATTTTGAGCTGAAGAAGCCAAGATGCTCTTACTTTCAGATGTGTACCCAAGTTACTGAGCACAAGGTTCAGCGCTTTTATTTCTTGCTTAACAAAGCACACGAGCACAGAGCAAGCATGCACTCCTGACCACTCGAACAAGAAAATGTTAGCTTTTTGAACTACACCAGGTCCTGGATACTAAATCTCATTACGAATGCGTAGTGCTGCTTTGTTTAAACAGCCTGTGTCCTCATATGCCACTTCTGACTCCCAGAAGGTTAAGTAGACAAACTGAAGCCTGCTGGAATTTCGTGAAGCTTCTCTGTGCGTGTAGGTGTGTGTGTGTAGACAGAGTCATGCTCTGCTGGGTTTGATGTGCTGTGAAAGTTTTCTTCCTGATTAAAATAATGATTTATTGGCAGATGGGCTGCCGCTGAAGTTGTTCCTTCAGTGCAGCTCGGATGAAGTCGTCCAAAGCGAGTCGTTTCAGGGAAACTCTCGTAATTTATAGTGAAACCATTAAATATGAGGAAGCTGTCAGTCAATCTGATCTCCCCGAGGCAGGGCCTAGCTTCCTTTGCCACCTGTGCACAGGCTGCTTAATTATATCCATCCTGATGCCATTTTAGCTGTCTCGCCCAGGCTTTGATTTATCTGAGTATTACATATTGAGGATATTGTTATTTGAATTCCCCGCAGAGCACCTGCTCCTTCTTTTTACGATCATCAGAATCAGAGTCAGGTCTCGACGGCAGATCAACGACACGGATTTGGGTTCCCACAGTGACGCAGGGGTGGCGTTATATAGGGGGCGTCTTATATCTCCAGAGTCCCTGGTTCAGTTCTGATCTTGCTTTACTGCCTTAAGGTTCTCAGACCCCTACTATAATAATCTTATATTAGAGTTTTTGATATATGTTTTTGTATATTCGCCTCTGGCTCTGAGGGCAGGACTGAAAAGGGTGTGGTGATATGTATATGCATTATGCCATTGCGGTGGAATAATTCGCCTGAAGCTAGCCATGAGTCAGCTCTAGCTGCAAGTCCATAGCATTACAAAACTGAATTTAGGTCTGTAACAAACAGCGGCAGACACGACTAAGGAATTCTTTTATAGTGAAGTCGTCCTGATAAACTTGTTGTTGTTTTATTTTCTTAATCAAGTCAAACCAAAACATCTTCGATTCCTCTGCGTATCTTTACTACTCAGCAACAGGCAAAACTGAGTTACTCTCACTAGTGTTCTGTCCCAATCACAATGTCCCTCTGTTCCCATTCCGCTCACCAGATGAGAAAACAGCTAAATTGGGACATCTAAAGCTCGCTGCTGAGTGTTTGGCAGGTTTTGGCTCTGGTCCTAAGAGCAGGCTCATCGCATGCCCAGTGTTAGTGTTTAGCTTCTGCTGGACGAAAGAGCTTGATTTGCCACACAGCGTCTCTTTTGCAGAGAAGGGGCACAAGCTGTGGCACCAGAATGGTATCAATTATAAACGCAGTGTGTGCTCAGTCCGCGCTGAGTTCAGGAATAAAGCAGGTGGGAATTGTCACTGCGAACGTTTCCGTCCCACTTGATCAGGATTATGCAAAAGGACCTTTCCTTTGGGGGTTTCAGGCACCCAAGTGTAAGCAGCGGATACGGACAGAGAGAGCAGCGTCACCCAGGACGTACTACAGGTCCCCCTGACTGCCTACATACAAATACACATGCACACAGATTCCTGCCTGAGCTCCAGGCTATATAACACAACACAAAGCAGAACTGTTGTCTCCTCCTGTTAGTGTTGCAGAGCCATCTTATAAAACACCTGTTATCTTTTTTTTTTCTCTCTCTCTCTCTTTTTTATTTTGTCCCACTTGTTTCCTGATGTTGTGCTTCACATAGCAACACACCTTCTGGCCACTCTTTTGCTCCAGTTTGTTTTTCGACTTTTATGCAAACTGTTATACAGTGCCTGCATCCCCACACACTCCTTGAAATCCAGAGGCAACACAGGCCACATATGAAGTGCAGGATCTTAGTACTTGGTAAAACACTGGACACTGCAGCATAGAGAACACCTCTGGCCTGAAGTGCATTTATGTCCCTGAGGCGGTTCTGTCTTTTCCTGCTATTCCTATCATGCGTTCCAGGCCTCATTTTTAAGCCCTAGTGAGAGATGAAATGCACTTACAGCGGGATGCGGAGACTCAATGATGAAGAATGTGCTAAAACCTGGACAGCCTGGACTGGTGTAGAAAGAAATATAATTGTTCCCCTGCTTAACTGAGGAACTTCATCAATATCCATTAGCTCTGTCGATTACAGGTGTAACAGTGCAGCTTAATTCCCTCTTTTTGTATCCCATGAAATTCCAGGGTTGTCATGGCAATCGGTAAGTTCTTGCTTAAGTTCTTGTTTAAATTGCCATTTTGTGGAATCGGGTATATTGATGTTTTCATTCAAGCAAATTTTAAAGCCATACAATTTATTAAAGTAGCTGGGAGCAGAGTAGATACTGTATATTAGTGCTGTGTGTGCGTGTGTGTGTGTGTCCGTGGCATGCATGAATTAAGACATATTGTTTATGTATATATGTGTGTACCTCTGGTATATACTCTGAAGTGCCTTTTCTTGTTCTGATTATTACTGTTGTTATAAAACATTTTCATATTTATTTGCTTGTTTATTCATTTATTTACTTGCTAGCTCCAGCATTAAGAGTAGTAAATGCCCTGAAGGTGTTTTATGTTTCCCTTCGGCTGTTTTCTTCTCTGCTTCGTGACCAGGTTGTTGGGAAAAAGAGAGAGAGAGAGAATGTCCACACATAAGCCCTAGCAGTGGCAGGTGAGAGCCTTTTCTATCTCTGTTCTGGTTCACAAATGGCGTACAGCAAGTCCATCGAAGACATAATCGGATTGCAGCTTGTCAGAGTAAACACACTTCCATGAGCAGAGCAGGTACTGCATGCGGCTGATGGGGAGATGTGGAATCCGCGGTCAGACAGCAGTTGCCGCTATGGTGGACACGGCTTTTTCTGCATGTGGGTGCGGCTGTCAGGATTAATGAGACCACACCTTGAGTTTTCACACTTCACACAGATGTTTGAGACAAACACACAGAGGCTATCATGCTGCTTGTGACTTGACAGCGTGTACATAAATGTTTGAAGGTCACTGGCTACTTCAGCTCATCTCTGCAGGCAACATGAGGACCCTGGAGTGAAACATGTACGCGTATGCATGCTTCTTGTTAAAAAAAAAAAACAATACCTCAGCCATTGCTGATGTTTATGTCGTAAAAAAAACAGGAGAGACTCGAGGCTCCGTGAGCAGAGATTTTTATTTATTTATTTTTTCATTTCAGGATGTTCCCCAAATCATGGTAGACTGCAAAAAGGACAAACATGATATTCGTGGGTAAATCAATGCTTAGAAGGACTTAGTGGCCGAATTAGCATTCTCGGCTCGTCCTCACTGACAGCACAATTGGGAAGAGGTGACAGAAATGAGTAAGCGTTGAGTAGAGAGTGGAGTCCATGGATGTGAAACTTTCTTTCATGGAGATTCAAGTTGATGATTGTGCGCTGTAATTCATCAGCTGCCTCAGTCTTGAAAAATGTTCCCTTTAAAACAGCAGATTGACAGCAAAGTCAGCTATCAGTTTATAGTTAAAACTGAATCTAAAGATTATTTTACTGTAGGGAATCCACAGGGTCAGTGGCACCTATTCATTTCAAGAATGTCATGTTGTCCAGTCTAAGTTTTAATCCTACATATTAATGTGTAAATGCTGCAGCACAGGCTGTTGCACTGAATACACAGTTAGGGTCCATAAGTATTTAAATACTGACAAGATTTTCTTTTTCTTTGTCTCTGTACAACATCAAAATGGATTTGAAATGAAGCAATCAAGATCTGTTTGAAATGTACATTTTCAGCATTAATTCAAAGAATTAAAACATTAATTAAGAACATTTTTTCCTGAAAATCTGAAAAGTAGATTCACAATTGACTGATAGCAGTTTTATGGCCAGTTGTGTTTCCTTGATATGTCATGACAGATTGAGAAGATAAAAGGTCTGTGGTGGATTGCAGGTGTTTAACGATTATTTGGTAGCTGTTCAGTCCAAAGAAGTATCTTTAGGTTTCTGTAAGTAAAGAAAAATAAACAACTTATCATATAACTTATATATTTACTTATATAACTTATATATTTTATTCAGAACAATAGAATAAATTTTAATTGTGGCCAAATCAACAATTTAATAAGAAGAAATCAATTGGTGAGCTCAGCAACAGCAAAAAGCCTGGAAGACAATGCAAGACAACTAAAGTGGATGATCACAGAATGACCCAAAAGGACCAAGTAAATTACCTGACCACAGCCCAATGGAGCATGATTTTCACTTTCAGATAAAGCTGTCGGCTGAAAGACTCTCAAACAAGCAGCAGCTGAAGGCAGCTGCAGTAAAGGCCTGGCAAAGCAGCTGAGTGGAGGAAACTCAGTATTTGCTACATACTGTATGTTAATGGCATTCAGACTAAAGACTGCAACGAATTTGCATCAAAGTATTAAGTATATTCCTCATAGTTATGATTGTTTGATTGTCCAGTTACTTTTTTTTTATTTTTGAGAAAATGTAGAAACTTGGTAATAAATGGCTGTAATTTACTGTGAACAGTTAATGCAATATTTCTGTTTCACCCTTTAAATTTAAGCTGAAAGTCACATCTTTTCAGTCACATATTGATTATTTATTATTAAGTCCATTGTGGTGGTACAATCTAAAAATGTTTTCCTGTATATACAGTAGTTCAGGATGAGGCCTTAACCAGAACTACAGTTATGGATAAATAGCATTATAGATGCTTTCGTCCTCACTAGTGGAGAGAACTTCTTTTAAAGCTTAGATTGTGACTCCACTTAGAAACACCAATGCATTGAAAAACTATTGTTTCATTTAATTTATTTTAATATGCATGAAATATAATTAACAATGTGTTACATGTTAAAACATTTTTAAAGAAATCCTAAGTTAATGAGTTCATCGGGTAGATGTTTTATTATTTAGAAGGCATGTACACATAGCGGTCACTTTAAATACTGTATGCATAGTGCAAGTAAAGAATAGAAACTGCTTTCAGGATTCAGTCTGATCAGTATTCTGTAGTCCAGAGCAGCAGCAGATAGCCGTCAGTGATATCACATTACAGTATAGTTGCTTTGTGACATTCAGTAAAGTATGCAGATTGTGAATGTGGGATTTTCATTCTAGATGTAGTCCACCTGTTCTGTTATGACAACCTCCACTCTTCTGCGAAGGCTTTCTACTAGATTTTGGAGCATGCCTGTGGGAATTTGCCAATTCAATTACAAGAGTACCAGTGAGATGTGGTACTGATGTCAGAACTGTGCAGGCCACTTGAGTTCTTGCACCCTTAACGTGCCAAAAAACTTCTTTGAGTTCAGTGTTTTTTTAGGGAAGGCCCAACTGTGAGTGTAGTGAAGCTGAATATTTTGGTCAAATATATTTTTATTGCTCTGGACATTGGTAGACCGGTGCCAGGCTTCTCACCTGCCTTGTGGAAAGCCAAGGTTCGGTACCCAGACACCAGGTTGCAGGGATTCTTAGTGCCAGACACCAAGCCTGGATCTAAATAAGAGGGTTGCATCAAGAAGGGCATTGTGCATTAAACCTGAGAACCAGTGAACCTGTAAAAACAGTTAAATGTTCATATCAGACTGGGACCACTTAATAGGAGCAGCTGAAAGAAGAATAAGAAGAGCAATATTTTCATTGTTCTGCTCTCGTTATTGATCATCTGTTCAAACAAGTAAAACTGCGCCAAAGAAATTCTCCACCATGTAATAACAAAGTACAGCAGGGAAAAATATAAAAATAATTAGAAAGATATATTAAAAATCTTTAAAAAAAAAAAAAAATTTCATTAAAAAAATAAACCCCAGGGTATTCTGGTCTGCTGCTATTTTCTTATTTGTATGATGAGTACATTTTAATTTTGAAGTAAATATTTGTGTAGCATTAGTTCTAAAATGAGTGATATCATTATCTTTTAAGCATTAGGTCAGATGATTAGGCCTATTCAAAAGAGTTATTTTTAGGATGACAGAAACTGTGGATTATAGCAACAAGAAAGGGATGTTTAAGTGTGGAATGTAGCCTGTGGATCTGTTTGCTTGCTTAAAGCGCTAATCTGGGATCTGGAAAATATCATGCTGTTTTCATGCCAAAATAGGCGTGACAATACCAGTAAGGCAGCATGTTGCTTAATGAACAGTTGAAAAATAAAAAAACAGTTAACAGTTCAGTTGCACAGGGGATAGACCGCTGATTTGACATTTCAAACTATTTGCTCAATATGCAAGAAATGGTGGATTTATGATTAATGGGGTGTTTTTTTTTTTTAGCTCTGTAATTTTTTTTTTCTTTAAAATATGCAATGTTAAAAGCACAATCTTGGCACCTCGCTCATATTTTAAACGGTGTTAGATGGTATAGGTTGTAATAGAGTGAGCTTTCACAAAGGGGCGAGAAAGAACGAGTGAACGCCAGAGATATGGAGCAGGCTTGCATTAATATGCTGCACTCCTGGTCCCTGGATGGTGTTTATTTACAGGAAAGGCCCTGTGGCAGTGCTCACTCTGTATGTGCCCAATTAGAGCACACGCAAAAAGGCTGACCTCTACCGCTGCAGCATCACTGTTGAGCCGGCCAAGGAACCTCAGCCAAACGAAGGGAGCTCCTCAAACACAGGCCAGCCACCCTGTTAGCATTTCATTAAAAATGCTGCGCTGCCTGATTTGTTCAGCTCTCAGATCTCTGCATGCTCTTAACAGTCCTCAGTGTATACACAGGCATATAGCAGCATATGAGGTCATAGATGATTAGGACAATATTGTATGCCTCTGCCACTAGGTGGAGGAGGCAATATTTTTTCAGGTTGTCCATCCATGTGTCAGAAGATTATTCTTAGCAGATTTGAAGGATTTAATGGATTTATCACTGTAACATGAAATTTAGGAATTGGTTCCTAGGTTTCAGCAAGGTCAAATGTCTGAAATCAGTCCATCAGTATGAAATTCTTGTTAGTTTAAGATATCTCAAAAGTAAGTGGTTGAATGTAAGATGTATATGAAGGTTTTTTCCTTACCACTACCAGATGGCCTGATTTAAAAAAAAAAAAATTATTGATTCAGTCTTGGTTCAGGTACAGTAGCAGTCAAAAAGTTTGGACACATCTTCTACTTCCATTGTGTTTTCTGTCTTTTGTTTGTAAAACAATGCCGAAGGCATCCAAAACATGCAATAATCTCCTTTGAACAGTTGATATTGAGATGTGTCTGCTACTTATGCTCGGTAAAGCCTTCATAACGCCTCTAATCTGAGGTGATGTTAATTGGTGATTTTTAAGGCTGGTAACTCTAAATGAACTTCTCTTCTGCAGCAGAGGTGCGTTTTGGTCTTGCTTTCCTGCAACGTTCTTCATGAGAGCCAGTTTCATAATGGTGCTTGATGGGTTTTGCAAATGCACTTGACAAGACTGTTCTTTCATCAACTATTCTAGAACAGCTGACCTTCATGTCTCAAAATAACACTTGACTGTTGCAATTGTTGTTGTTAATTAATCACGTAATTATGTGTCATTTCATTGTTTTGAAATCTCTAATAATTGTTATAGAATGTATAAAATAAATCACAAAACAAAAAAATGTTGGATCAGAAGGTGCATCCAAAATGTTAAGGGTATTTGAGGCATGTAAATTAGTATAAAGTGAGAAGTTTTTTGTTCACCTAATATCTTCCGCATCAAAAAAAAAAAAGAAAAGTCAGTGGATGAATCCATGAAAAGTCATGGATTGGTTAGGGTAATCCTAGTTGCTCTTATGTGTGAATATGTGTGGAATCCAGTGCTACTATTACCACTGCTTGATCAAGATAAAGCTGTTACTAAAAAGTGACTATTTACATTCTGGTTATTGAGTGGTCAGTGTACGTTTATGGACTCCCTTTATACTGTTGCAGGTTGAATAATATGAATTCACAATGTTCAACTCACAAACTTGTATCTGTGGTGACAAGTGTCATGTGCTTTTGTCTTGGTTTCTTTTGTTTTTGTTTCTTTCTCAGCACAGTCTTCCTGTCATCTTGGAGTTTAACTATTTGGTTTAAATTAACCCCATTTAGTCATTGTGCAATGTTTTATTTAATTTTTAAGTCTGAGGGTTATTCCTTCCCTTTTGTTTCTTGTTCCTGGTTTCTGGTTCAGACCCATGTGTGTTTTTTGTACCAGCTATGGACTATAATTTCTCGATTGCCGGCAATAAATATTACGGCGAGCTGACTCACTTGCCTCCTATCTCATCTCGCTGTTTGTTACAATTGATTTGTGGATATGATTAGAGTAGTGGTTTATTGGCAATACTATGAAAGTAACACACATAGGAGAATCTTTTTTTTTGTTTTTTGGAAGACTGCATTGCATTTGTGGCACAGAGTACATTGTCATCTTTTAAAGCATTTCTGGAGACCAGGACGCTGTACTTTTCCACAAGACGCATACTAGAGAATACTTGGTATGACACAAGAATTAAAATGTCTGTGGATTTAACAAATACATCCTGTGTAGAGTTTATTAGATACAGCAGTCAGGTAACTAATAACTGCCAGCTCCCTGCTGATTTTACAACAATGGCCAAGCTGGCAGCAACCACAACCCCAGCCCCGCTGTTAACTAATAATCACACTGAGGTGGGGTAGGGGGGAGCTGCAGCCTTTTTTTTTTCACAGGCACTTACTGGTGCTCCATTTTTCCATGTCAACCTATAGCAACAGCCACTTTGTGGGTTTTCACTCTGTGATTTAACAGATAACCGTTCCTGTCTGTAAAACCACACCCCCAGCGCGCTGCAGTGCCGAGAAGCGTCACTACTCTACTGACGGTCAAGTTATATTTATCTACTTATTATATTCAGAAAGTCGTGATGTATGTCTGCTACTGTCCACCCAACGACATAGATCTAATATAGAGGGTTTAGAAATGGACAAACCTGGTCACCCGGGAGAAAAAGAAAGCAAATCTCTAACACTGTGTTCTATGAGGAGGACACTCAGATGGTTCTCCATGTTCATAACAGTGCTTTTAATTCTTTAGGAATTCCTTTTCTTGTAAAAACAAAACAAAACTAATTTTCTTGTAAGTAATGCTTCATATAAATAATAAATTAATCCCTTGATAACTAATATTCGTGTTGTAACACAACACAAGCTGTATAATGAATAATGGCCTTTGCATAATTATTAAGCAACTGAAGTATTTCCCAGCAGTTATAAAGACATACAGTAATTAAAATGTTTTAATGTGTGCAAAGTAAACCGTTCTCCTTCTGGATTTTGGATTTGGTATCTCGACCATGTTTAAAGTTAATGAACTTTACAGTGGTGCACAAAGATGCTCTATCTGTGAACAAGCTACTCCATTTGAAACCAACCTCCTGCTGCACTGCACACAGTAGCTGAGGTGCAGTCTTTTGGACGGTTTTAAGATCTTCTTCTTCATTGTCTTTCGGCTGTTCCCTTTCAGGGGTCGCCACAGCGAATCATCTGCCTCCATCTAACCCTGTCCTCTGCATCCT
>JAQMYJ010000002.1:18373811-18406920 GCA_030014305.1 Clarias laeviceps | reverse complement strand
TTCTTCTTAGCTAGCCTCTTTCCCTGTATACACTCCTGGACTTCCTCATTCCACCACCAAGTCTCCTTGTCCACTTTCCCGGACGGCTTTAAGATGATAATCCTGATTTGCTTTTGGAACACTGAGCAAATAATGTGAAATAAAGTGCAGCCCTGACCTAAAAAAAGTCACACCCACTAAAATTTCATTTGGCCACCTTTAACTTTGATTACAGCACATAACATGATGAAAATGTTTGAAAATGATTCCTCATAAAGGACCCCAAGTGATGCAATAGTAAAGTGACCGCCCTATCATTCAGAGATCAATTAGTAGTTTAATTTACAGGTGATGCTGTAGCCTCTTGCAGCCGGGGCCATAGAGAGAGCTGATTGGCTGAGCACTCTCAGTTAGGTGGGATGAACGACACCACATTAATCACGTTTCTATAGACAATCATGGCCGTCTGTGAGCTCACGCAAGCGGAAGGGGCGGACAGCGCTGTCGTCCAAGTGTGTTACGCCGTCTTCAACGGTGTGTGAGTGAGCAGGTTGAAATGATGCGGTCGGCTGGTGTCATGTGCTACTAACACACAATAGTTTTTCGGCCCTCCCTGACTGGTCGTGGTGGTCTTGGTGTGGGAGCCCGTGGTGATGGGTGGAATTGGATGTGACTTAATTAGGGGGAAAAAAAAACGGGAGAAAATCTAAAAAAATAAAAGATTCCTCATGATCTAGAACCACTCTTATACAGTCCTGGTATCCTGGAGTGTGGAGTCCTGGAATTTGCCCAAAACGTCAGGGAAGAAGAAATCCACTGATGTGATAACCTGGTCATTCAGCTCATCAGTTGATATTTTATTGCCACATAATGTCGATGCACCTAGACCTGACCAAATGCAGCAACCCCAGATCATCCCACTGTTTCCAGTGTGGTTTGTACAGTAGGTACTGTGCACCACCGCTCTGAAACAGGGTCAGTCAAAACCTGAAATCTTTATGCTCCCCATCAAACCGAAGCCTTTTTTATGATAAGTCTCACTAACAAGTGGTTTTCTTATGGTCACACAGCTGGTTATTTCCAATCCTGTGAGTTCTCATCACACTGTGTGTGTGTGTGAAAATGCTCTTACTTTCATAATTAAATATAGACTGTAATTTTTATTGTTAATTATTACTTTCACAAGCATTTAAGTAATCTCTGATCAGGGTCATTCCTATTTTATTTTCTAAAAGCATTCCTTCCACAAAAAAGTCCAGCACTATCCCTCCAGGTTTTAATAATGTTTTGGACGGTTGTTTGTGCAATTTCAGTAACTTTAAGTTTTTCTTTGCTTTTCTTTGCATATTTGCAGGCCAGTAATTTGACCCTGCTGAAAAAGCTACTTTTTATGCCAGACAGTGAAAAGAAAGTAAGAAAATTAATATGTTAACCAGACAGACTTTATATCTTTTTACATGCGATGTAAGATCAGAACAGCACAGTTTATATCTGAAACTTTGGCTAGCTGTTGATCAAATTCAATCCTTAGTCTGTATCAGTTTGTCTTTTTTAGCCTAGTTAGTATCATGCAGCACATTTGCATGCCTGATGGAGTAGCTAATGAATTTTAGATTTGTTAACCCTGTAATACATCTGTGTTCATGTCTCACAGCTCCAGAGTCCTTGGTTTGATCCTGAATCCTGGTTCAGTTTGTGAGCAGTTAGGCTAATGTGTCTCTGGATGTGCACAGTGTCTGGTCATGGACTGGCATCCCGTCTAGGTTGCATTGTGTCTGGAGTTCCAGGGATGTGTTTTAGATCCACCACTTTTAGATCCAACACTGACAAGGATGGAGCACCTATAAAAGATGTAAACAAATGAATGTAAAGCATTTATCAGACAAAATGGCTCTTCCAGTAATTAGCAGGAAGCAGCCCTGTTTATGCAATGTGCTTGGTTGTTTGTTTATGTGTTGCTCATGGTTAATTGGTGCGAAAGCGCAGCTCATCTGGCCCAATCCTCAGACGCACAAATACGGGTCATACACATAGGAGTCAGACTAACGAAAGCCTCTTGGAGCCATGGTCTCCACAGACAAACACACAAACTACACACACACACACACACACACACACACACACCGACAGACACAAAGGCAATGGGGAGCAACATGTGCTTAGCTGTTCGATTTGAGCCTTTTTAAAATTTTTAACTGGGGTTAGAGAAAATGAGAAGGAGCAGGCTTGAGGGGAGACTTGGGTATTGATCACACGGAGCGAAGCTACAAGAGTTTTGACACAAGAGGATAGCTGTGTGCTCTGGAGTCACGCTTAAGCAGCTTGTGAACTCACCGCAGCGCCTCTCGAGAACCAGTACAGTGATGAAATGATCAGCGGATCAACAGAAAGCTCTGTTGCTGTAATCCGCACAATGGATTTTAATTAGCATAATGAAATCGAGGAGGACGCAGAAAATGAAGAAGCCACTGGTTGCCGGGGACGAGGGTAATGCGCAGGAGAGATACAGTCTGTAATATTCATGGGGTTTTGTAGCATGAACTATGAGACAGTCTTTTTCTCTCTCTCTCTCCCTGTGTGTGTGTGTGTGTGTGTGTGTGTGTGTATGTGTGTTCTTATTGGTGCATCTTTGGCTCTAACCTCATAAATCAGTGTTGCTCAACGGGCTGTGGAGAAAGGGCTGATGAGTTTGTGTGTGAGAGTGTGTGTGTGAGAGAAAGATAGTGTGTGAGAGAGAGAAACAGAGAGGGAGAGAGGGTTATTTACTGTATCTCTGTGTAATCAGAGTTCCTTTTCCAGGAAGAGGACACATAAGGCCAGTCACACTTGGCAGCTCAAGGGCATATGTATACAGCCATGATTGAGTAATCTCAGAAACATTACTGTCACAGCTTTCTGAACTGAGTACACCACGATCATGTTGTCGTTTTATTGCATGCCAGGCTTCACCGCTTTCTCGTTTCTGTGATTATATCTTTTGTGCCCATATTTGTGTTTCTGAATATAAGATGCTGATGACAAAAATATGTCTGTATTTGTTTGGCAGTTGTACTTTTCATATAAATGTGTGCATGTCTGTCTGTGTGTGTGTGTGTGTGTGTGTGTGTGTGTGTGTGCGTGTAAGCTTAGCCATGATTTTATGTCTTAGTGGGGAACAAATGTCCCTTGCTCAAGCTCCCAAGACCCCATATATTAAATAGTTTTTTTTTTATACAAAAAACTGAGTTAGATCGAGAAATTACATTAATTATCAATGGAAGGTCCTCGCAAGGACAGTGTGTGTGTGAGGGATTGTGTGTATGTGTGAGAAGCCGAGTTAGCAAATGGGTAAAAAAAGAATATCGATGTTCAATCACATCTTCTCTAAGCCATTTTTCTTTCAAAGGGACGGTTCGATCAGATCTGTTAGCATAGGCTGCGTGTGTGGAAGAATTTCGTTTCGTGCTGCTTGTTGTATTGTTTTCTTTCCCTTGCACTACACCATTTCATTTATTTATCGTTCGTCCGACATCACCAGGGACAGAGACAAGTGGAGTAAATAAAAAGGAGGGAGGAAGAGAGAGCTTCCAGCAAAGGATAACAGGGTTTAGTAGGTCTCTGAAACAAAGCAGCTCATTGATTGTGTAATGAGCTTTTATCTGCTGGTATAATTGCTCTGTTCATGTTGCCTCATGTTTGTTCACTCTCTGATTAATTACCGGTCTGCCTGATGTCAGAGCAGTCTCATCTATACTTAGTGTGTGTCTTGACCTGCTACAAGGGTCTGGAGTCACCATATGGGTCACCATGGATATGACCAGCAATATGTGATTAATGGAACTTTGTAAATTAATCAGTTATGTTTTTTAACTAATGACTAAATCAACTGACTAATGTTTGTCAGTTGATTTAATTAATTAAGTTAATGAATCAGGTTTCAAATCAGAATTGATTCACATTTCAACAAAAAGTTATTTAGGCTTGTTTTTGCAAGCAAATTATTTACCAACAGTGGATGGTCTAAAAAAAAAATAATAATAATAAAAATAATAATCTTTAAACTATACCACAGTTTTTGCAGAACATAAGATGGGCATAAGTGGGCAAACCGGGACTGTTGATTGTGCAGAATAACAGAACACAGTTAGGAGACTAAAAACTACTTTATTTTTCTGTATAATGCTCTTATCCAAGTGTTTCACTAGTGACTTGGATGGCCACATCTGAAACACTGGCCTCCCAGGAACTCCTTTAATGGCACAAATGTGAAAATTGCTTAGGGTGAGGTCACGATTATCAAGGGAACAGGGAAATAACTGGGGATGTGTCAAGTTAATGTAATGTGCAAGTAGTGTTCATGAATGATTGTGTATAAAGTCAGATGCATCTCTTGCACAAGCTGGTGACAATTTATTCTTCCATTTTCAAGAATCAGGCATTTCTTTCACTGAGTGCTCATGGGAATGACTGTAGTGAGCTCTGAGTGACTTTGGCTAAAAACAAAATCAAATTGAAAATCTCAATTCCTAAAAACATGTCCCTGAATCATTAAAACCTCCAGAGACTAATAAAATAATATCGTCCGTACAATAGTAAATTCTTTCATATGGTTTTTAATGCCCGAGAAACTACTAAAATTGTCCTGGAAACATCTGTACACATTTACTCTAATAAGAGCCACAATCTATGAATTTGCATTAATGTGCAAATTGGAGTTGGCAACATATCCCTCCTACCCCTGCCAAACTATTATATTATCCATCATTTACCACTGATAAACACAAGTGGATCTTCAGTGTGTATGACTATGAGCTTGCCTAGATTCATAAAAACCTAACTGCATGTATACACTCACCATGCAGTTTCCCACTGGGATTAATAAATCTTAAATCACTTTATTATCTGCTCCCGTCACGTAACAGCAGCACAGCACATGAAATCATGCACATCCAGGTCAACAGCACCAGTCTGGATGTTGATACAGATTGGTTTGGCGTGTTCTGCTTTCTGAAATGCTTTTTTTTGCTGACCACATTGTAAAGAATGTTTTTCGAGTCCCTATAGACTTCCTATCAGGTCGAAACAGACTTGAACCAGACTGTTCATTCTCTCCCGACCTGTCTTATTACCAAAATCAATGCAGAACTGCCACTCAGTGGATGTTTTTTGTTTTGTTTTGTTTTTCTTAGCCTTCTGTGTACGATCGAAAGGCCAGTGTGGCTTCAGGCTTTCATTCCAACCAGGCAGAACCCACACCTTTATTCCACTTGTGTAGTTAAGCAGTTCATTTTGGTCTTGAATTAACTATCAACTGCACTTCCAGTTCAGCCACACTGGTCCTTTGCAGATCAGATTAAAGTCCCCTGCTCTGTGGGGGGACCACTGTTTATGAAAATCCCACGACAGCAGCCGTTTCTGGAATACTTAAACACTTCACTTCAAAAAACGACATCTTAAAGAGTGAAACTTTCTTGAATATAGCCAAACCTATTTACAATTTAAAGTCTATTAACTCTAATAATTTTACAACAAACCAAATATATGATTTATTAAACTAATTTAAAATAAGATGTATCTAAAATTGTACTTGAAAATTTCTTGTTCTTTTGACGAAAAAAAATTCTGAAATTTCACATTTCCACCTAGACACCTGAGTAATCCAGGAAGTACCTGCAGTGTGCATGAACCATAATAATACACGATTGTAGTAATAGTGATAATATTAATAAAGTTAATTATAATAAAGTTTAATAAAGAGAAACAGGAAAAAAGTCCTTCATCAGATATGCAAGCAAAAAGCCTCCATAAAACCTTCCTCAGAAACTAACAAACAAACACTCAGGGCACTCGCATCCGACCCAGACTTCCTTATTGTCCATTTATTTGCATGATAAAAGGGCCGCCTTCAATTATTTAGTATACCTTATTTGATCACCTACTGAGAGCCATGTATTCTTCTACACAGACAAGCTGGATGTTTTCCCTTCATTATTCATGAAGTGGAAGAAAGAGAGGGAGAGAATGAGAACAGTGTGTGTATGTGTGTGTGTGTGTGTGTGTGTTTGTGTGTGTGTGAGAGAGAGAGAGAGAGAGAGAGAGAGAGAGAGAGGAATAGATAAACCGAGAGCACCAACAAAGCAAGCAGCATTCAGTTTCATGATCATTAAAAGTGTTTTTCTTTTTTTCAGCTCAGATAAATATTTTAGAGCAGGTGAAACTTAGCTAGTGGCTTTTTTCCTTTTGGGGTTACAGAGGGAGGTCAGGTGTGCTGTGCTGCTGTATTGACTTTTAAGAGCACAGGAATTGGAAGTTCAGTGCTCTTTTTGTGGTTGTAAATTAGACAAAGAGAGAGAGAGAACTAATGTGTGTGTATGTGCAGAGAGAGAGAGAGAGAGCATTGCTTCGGCTTCATAAAGTCATGTGTTTTGAGCTTCATGAATAGTCTACAGTCTACTACCATATATTCTGACACAACTGTATCACGTGACTTATACAGTAATATATTCCAGCCAGTAACAACAACCACGCCTCATATATCTCTGGCTGGTTTTCTGCAGAAACCCAAACCAGTACATTTGGATTACTCACAGGTATCTGACATGTTGGCGGTTTGCAGTGTCAGATGGTAAAGGCCACATGGTGAAAATAGACCTCTTACTTCAGTGTGCTGCTCTCCTCACTATGGGATTAACCATCAGCATGAGTAAGAGCTGTGACTATCCCTCATAACCCTGAGAAATATTTTTCTAACTGGGGCTATGTACAGACCGGAGTACGGGTGGCATATTTTCGAAATAAGCGCTTCAGATGTAAGATGGGAATGAGTCAGACTGGACAAACTCAACCTTTGCCTGAGGTAGTCCAGTTGGTCTAATATAGGTTTGCTTGACATTCATGAGAAATAAGCAAGAAGCGGTTGAAAAGCTGAAAGCCCCACCATTCCTAAAAAAGATTCTATATAAAGAAATAGAAATAAAAAATTCTGCTCTTTTGGGTTGCGCTAGGGCTGCACAGTGGTGTAGTGGTTAGCACTGTCGCCTTGCACCTCCAGGGTCTGGGTTTGCCAGGGTCCCGTCTCTGTGTGCATGGAATTTGCTTGTTCTCCCCATGCTTGGTAGATTTCTTCCTGGTACTCCAGTTTCTTCCCACAATCTAAAGACATGCAGATTAGGCTAATTGGCATTCCCAAATTGGCTATAGTATGCGAGTAAGTGTGTGTATGTGTGCCCTGTGATGGATTCACCCAGTCCAGGGTGTACCCCGGTTCGTGCCCTAAGTCTCCTGGGATAGACTCCAGGCCCCGGCAACCCTGAATGCAGGACATTATGTAATTTTTTTATTACAAGGACACTTTAGAACGTGCTTGTTTCTGTCATCTACCACAGAAGCTAACACTAATCCAAGTACTGAGCAAGTACAGAGCAATAAAATCCAGATGTTTTTTTTTTATGTTACATGAAAGAAGTAACACATACAAGCAATATGATGCTGAGGTTGTGGTGAAAGACGTTTCTGTGTGTCACCGACATCCCAAAGACTAAAGCAGAAAGAACTCATCAGAAATAAAACTATGAAGTTGGAGAGCATTTATGATCATGAACGCAGCCACAGTGCCCTCTCTCCTCTCAATACCCTCTGTGACGGCACTAACTGATCGATAAAACTAATTTTGCTTCACATTTTTGTCTGACTTCCTCTTCTGTTTGCATTTAACACAAAAACACAATGTATTGTTTTGGCTAGTAAAAAATATATGCTCGAGTCGGCCCGTGAGTCAAAAACTTAATTTCGGACCGTGGGCTTCGTGTCACAGATGGAAAATTTAACTTTGCTTTGTTTTCTTAATACTGTTTTATAAAACCTTAATCATTTTTACACTGAATTATTGGTTCATAATATTTTTTCTTAAATATCCTTCTTTTATTCCTGCTTCTCAGGAAAAGACAGATAAGCACGTATATAAGTGAATCAAAGTATAGAAATAATAATAAGTGAATAAGAAAGTAGCCCAGTAACATCAGGCTAGTATTCCTGAAAGCAAGACATTATTTCTAATTGTCATTATAAAGAACTGTATTTTCCCAGAGCTGATTTATTTCAAATTTACCTGACAATCTTTTATCTATGTGATTCAATTATGTAATTACTATGGACATTATCATTACTTAAGAGATACAGGAAGTCTGGAATTCTTATGCCGCCTGACCAGTACACGATATTTCCCTCAGTCTGTGTCTTTTGTCTTCTATCACACATCCTCCCTGTCAGCTGTAAAGTAAGGGCCAAGTTCTGCTTGTCTACAACAAAAACAAACTGAAACCCTTTGCCTGATTTTTTTTTATTTTGTTTTGTTTCCCCTGTCATCTACCCCTGAGAGAATAATTTTGGGTAGAGCAGGGAGCATCATGTCTGCAGGGAGGCAAAAGAAGATGAGTGTGGCATGGCTCTCTCTGGCCTCTCACTTTCCTTCTGAGCATCTGTCAGATCGTTCTTGTATCAGGAGCACTCCCTGTTGATCTGTGCAGGAGAACGTCAGTAATTGGAGAGCGCCACTGCTGTTCCCGAGTTGAGCCTCTTGTCTCAGCTCCCAGTAGGACTACAGGACCAACTCCTAAAGTCATGTTTCTCAGGGCTGCTTCAGTTTGTCGTATGTGAAGTGCCAGCTTGAATTAAAACGAACTGCTCAATGAGGGCATGAAGGCCATCTGAGCATGTGTTTCAGAGGTGTTTCTGTAATCTTCTCCTTGCAAATGAATCACCCTGAACTGGGTCACGTTACAAGCAGCGTGCGGAATGCGTCAGCACGTGGCACAGGACAGCTTTCCAAGAACACCACAGCCCGCAGAATCAGAGTGAATCAGTTTAGGCAGTGTATAGCACTAGGTAGGACGAGGCATGTGGATACATACTGACAGCAGGGTTGCTGTGGGAGGCTTTGGCGCAGCTTGTTCTGCGTGTTGTGGACGGAACATTGAGCTGAAGGCTTCCACTGGGCTTTTCTGTCTGCCTGGAGAATTCGTCAGCATAGATGTTGCTTGCTTCATGCAGCGGTATTCTAACACCAAAGCTTGTGTTAACTCCTATTAAAGATTCTTTTGAAAGCATTTTAGTGTGCCATATGTTAGGAATGGCACAGACAAGTGTTTTATTTGTCTTTATTTCGCCACAAATGTGTAACAGTGGAGTAAATCCATGTTCAGTAGCACCATCTGCTCCATTTGTGGTCTGGACGAACAGTCCTACAGTATACCCTTTGTGTGTGAATGTGTGTGTGCGTGTGTATTCGTGTGTGTGTGTGTGTGTGTGTGTGTGTGTGTGTTTTTATAAATGGTGACAACAGAGATAGTACTTAGAGCTGGAGAAACAAAGAACCTGAATAAATGTTTTATTCATAAACAATTTTTCCATAATGTAAGACATCTTAAGTCTCACTGTTAAAGTAACAGTACAAATGGACAGTTTGACAGCAAAATGAGATAAAGGAATCCTTTTGAGAAAAAGTATTTTTCTTTTTTTCCAAAAGAAGCAAGAAGTATTTAAATCTGATTGAGTCACAAGGATAAATGCTAAAATGCTTTGTCAAAACTGTTTGGGTTATGTAAGTGTGAATTCTGTGTGATTTTATAAAATGTTATAACGTCATCTCCCACATTTTTTTTACAGTGGATAAATAAATCTGCAGTTTTTAAGTATTTACGTAAGCAGTTTAGTATCAATAATATGTTGGTGAAGTTTTAATTAAAGAAAACCTAGCAAACCTAGGCTGTGATTATGATTTTATTATGAGTCAAAAAGCAAGAGGTGGCAGCAAATTGCATGAAGAAGAAAGGTGCACTCCAAAACCTCTTTGATTACTTAAAAAAAGATTGTTGAAGATCATGAGAAACATTATGAGTAATAAAACCTTTAGTTTACAGCATCATCAGCTTCCTTTTCTACTAGTTTCAGTTTCAGTTCTGTAGCATCTTATCAAGAGTACATTTACACATCCTTTAACATCCATCCGTGCAACATAATTATATCATTGTTTAGATATTGCAATGAATCAAAGGGATTTATGGCAATTAATGCTAGTGACAGCAGGAGCAAGAGAAAAAGGAGAAAGTGTCCATGTGGAACTGCATCAGACAGTTATACTACAATATCCCATATAGCTTTGTTAAATATATAACATGATGTTCACACAATATACAAATTGAATAATTTCCTATGCAAAGAATGTATTGCTGACATTAAACAACTCATACCTGTAGTCCATTAATGCTGGGGTGACTGCAATGGCAGCAACAAAGTGGTACTGTATCTCTTTTCCATTTCCTTTATCCTGTTTCCCTGCATTTACCATTTAATTCACTCAGGGTAACTGCTGTTTTGCACAGCTGGTTGTTTTGTTTTATTGATCACATGACAGAAAGAAATGATGCAATTGGCTTTTCACGATGCATCGACTTGTCACAGTGCGTGTCATGGTTTGTCCAAAACATGGAAGTTTACAGCTTCTAAAAGAGTGCAAATTCACAAGGCATCTTGCTAAGACTAGAGGAGTGACTTAGGATCTCACATGATGCAATAAAAAGGATGTGAACATGAGGTTTCTATTGTGGCCATGACTAAGCACTCAGATATGAAGCGTGAAGCATAATTAAACTACATATACAGTAACATTAACATATAACACTACATAATGCATTCACAACACCTTTAGTAACTGCCTGGTCCGGGTTGCTGTGCTGTCATTATGTTACACCAACTAATTCCGTAAAAAAATATCAGACAGGTGCTAAAACTGTACAAAATCTATATAAAATAAAAGTCCGGCGAACACCAGCTATTGTTAAGAAGACTTATAGTGTTGTGTGATGTAGCTGATGTTGAGGAACTCAAATCCAATTTTCTATCCTAATGTGACAAAGATTTGATTTATTTTTGGTTGACTGAACACACAAATCTGATGTTTTTTTTAGATCAGATCTGAGTCACATTCATATGCGGTCCTAGATCAGATACATATTGGATACATATCTGATATGTCATCAGTGACTTGAATGAGAAGATTCGGGCAGATTGGAATTCATACGACACAGCAGTTCGGATTTCTTACTGCAACAGCGGTGAGAACATCTGCTAAAACAGCTAAAATGAGGCGACTGGCTTTCATCCTTCTTCTGGACCTCAACAAATACGGCCGACTGTCTGCTAGCCATTCTCCAGAGCAAAATCCTAAGCAGAATTTTGCAAAAATGGCGTCCATTGTTTGAAATGAATAAGTGGTCACAAGTGTGTTTTAACCCAGATGGTGCAAGCAAAGGCATATCGATATGCACATGCGGGCATGGTTCAAAAAATGCGTCAGGTTCAGAGGACACGTTTCCTCACCAGACGTCACCAGTCATGCAGCCCCCACCCCCCCACCCCCACCCAAGTGAAAGTTCTGGTTCTGTGTGGAAGAATATGCATATAAAAGATTCACTGCATTTATGTGAGCAGCACACGTTACATCGCCAGCAGACTCTCCTCAGCAGGGAGGACTTGTGGTATTAAAAACAGGTCGTTATTCATGCCTGAGAGAAACTCATTGCAGATCAGCAATCTTATGGCTTTATTTAGGCTGAATGATAATGAGGCATAACAATGAATTCAGGTTATGAGGCTCGAACAGTCTCAGTAATAGTGCTGACTGTGTGTTGACATTTTACTAAAAAGATGCAGACACCTAGTCAAAACATTTACCTTTACAATCATAACAGCTCAGCGGCATTCAAAGGGAAACAGTAAACAAGGACACCGAAATTACTAATAAATGAAATGACAGAAAATATTCTGTCTTTTAGATTTAGATTTTTTAAAGCAAAAATAGAAGCTTTTGATACCTTGTACTTGCATTATTTACAAGAATTGTGCCTGAAAAAAAAGAAGAAAAAAAAAAGAGAAAAAGCAATCTGTGTCTAATAGCAACTGCAATTCATTCCGATGACACATTGTTATTCTAAGAAAGACATTTGGTAAAATAGCTGTTGTCCTGCACTCACTCCCAGGTCCAGTTAATGATTGGGCTCGGTGATATCTTCTATCAGCATGCTCACTCAGCTTTTGTTTTCAGCTGTATCCTCCCCTATCACTCCCTAGGCTGCATGAAAAAGAGATGATCGAGCACATTGTTTTCCTGTCAAGAATACAACACACACATCTCATCTCAAATCCACACACGCTTAGACAAGCTGCAGGTGAACTTCTATATACAGTATGCTCATTCTAAAACAGTGCGTTCTAAAGAAACTAAAGGATACCTGTTTATAGCATGTCTTCTAGACAGCCTTCTTTCAGCATTAAGTTGAAACCTGGTTATTTTACATTTACAGTACAGCACTTGGCAGACACCCTTATCCAGAGCGACTTACATTTATCTCCCACTACGCTTATGATGGTTAAGGGCTTTGCTCAAGGGCCCAGCAGGTGTGGGTTGATGGTGCTTGGGTTTGACCCCAAGATTTCCGAGCAGTAGTTCAATGCCTTAACCACTTAGCAACCCATGCGCTAGGTTAGTGTTTTCAATTTCTACTCCCACTAATATTTATTGTATGCTTTAGATTCAGATGTTCAAAAAAAGCTGGATGATCTAGTCGTATGTCCTAATCATATTTTTTGGTTAACCAGGTTAAAATAATAACTAAAGTAATTAATATGTATACAATACTGCTGTTTTTTTTCCCCCTGTTCATCAATTACTTTATTTGTTTAATTATTCAATCATGTTGAGTATACACTTCATCCTGGCAAGAGTGCAGGAGTAAACCCTGAATGTGATGCATGGACACACATTCACATACTTGTCAAACCTAGGGGAAATTTGGAGAATCTACCCTTCTTTCGTATTTTTTTTTGTGAGGTGAGGGGACATGTGGAATCCAGAGTCTATCAGTGCCTACATTAAAAGAAGTGCGTTTGTACAATATGGCTTTGTATTACATTTAAGGCAAATATCTCAAAACAAACAAAACAAAGAAACCCAGCAATCATTAACTAACATTTAGACCAACAGCACGTCAGTAAAATCATGACAGTAAAACCGGACAATTTATCATGGAGGACAATGCATTTTTTTGTACAATTATACTTCTCATATTTAATGGTACTGATGTCAGCAAATAAGCTCTTTTTATCACATGCTATCTCACCCCCTAAAGAATCACATGGATACCTCCCTCTTGCATGCCAGGACCCTCCTACAGAGTCATGACACATTATTTTCAATAAATACCACCATCATACAGCCATCGTTCCCTGTCTGTTGTGCCACATGCACACCATATGGAGCTGTCAGCTTAGCAGCTTGTGACTATGCTCTGAACTTCAGGTAACCTGTCCTCCAAATTTGTGGCATGGCGAGTACATTTTTCGCACTATGGTGTTTTCACTGGAAATCTATGGCATCCATTACTATTGAGGTTAATTTTCATGTTCAAATTGTTAGCCATCAACTTAGCTAAATTCCTCTAAGTACTTCTAGCCAAACTGTAGTCAGGTTTACATCCATTTACCCCGTGTGACTGCGGCTACAAAGTGGTAGTGTGGCTACATGGTTTTCGTGTGCCATACCACAAGCTGTTCTTGGTTTAATCAGCTTTTAAAGTCAACTAGACGTCCCTTTGTTTTATACCAAACACCAATTAACCACAATCAACCAAGCAATGCTAAAAAAGTCAGTGTGTGCACCTTCTGGAAGCTGAAGACAGGCATGAGCTCTGTTGCTCACTGCCTTTTCAGGGATCATCTAAAGGACACCATTTTTGGCTAAGACATCCTTTGTGCTGCCTGCTTAGCAGTGATCACTATGCCAACACAGTATGCTGGCAGATTTAGACCCTGATTTGGAGTCAAATCTGACCCAACCACAACAGCCTAAACAGCTCAATAGATGCCAATGCCACATCCTGTGCCAACTGATAAACATAACAAGGAGCGAGAAACCAATCTGAGTAATTTTCTAGGTAATTAAATGACTTTGTGGCAGACACGACTCTGCTGAAATCAGTGTTTCACGAGCTGAGACCATACATCGCTGAGATTAGCTTCCGACAGACCTGTTAGTCTATCGAATAGTCACAGTCCCTGTACCTATGAATATTCCAAAACCACCAACGACAGCTTCAGCAACACTTGTTGAATAGTGCTGCGCAATCCATGAGGTTCAATTTCCCTTTTTGCACAACAACAGCCATGACAGAATCTGCTCTATTTTGGTGCAAGTATTTCATTCAGAGCTTTAATGGAAGATTGAAACAGAACTGCAGCCGGGCTCTGTGGTGTGTGTTCTGACTAATATGACAAGCAGCATGGCCAGGGTAAGGTGTTCCTCATTGTGCTCAAACATCTAGGTCAGCATATTAGCAAACCTACGTATTATGATCATGGCTTATGCATGGCACCAAGCGTTATTCGCACCATTCTCTCTGCCAGACGAGAGCAAATCAACCCTGCATGGCACGCTAGCGATTTGGGCCTGACTCCAAAGAGGCTCTAGAGAGATAAACAAAGGTTTCGGAACCATGAACCCAGCATGACCTCACAAATCATCCCTGTGACAATTTTGGGCTAATTCAACTCAATCTTGTTGAGTGCAAAGGTTGTGTTTAGACAACGGTTCTATTTAGACAAGGGTTCTAAACTTTTTGTGGTCCAGTATACTTTTAAATATATGCCGATATTTTTCTGAGACAATGCAGGACACCTATAATTACTGTCTAATGAGGGATCTCGATATTCCCCATATACTGATAGCTACCTATGCTGATAAATTTCTCTTTAATCTGACATGAGGTGCATTAGTGTCTGGATCTCAAAAATAATGTCTGCCATTAGCTCCCACCTCCATTAGCTCCCATAGCCGCACCAGTGCCTGCTTAGCATTCACTTAACAACAGCTTCTCAAATGTCTGAACGTCTTACTTCGGCATCCGTCCATGCATCAAACTTGCAAATATCCCTGCGAGGTCCCTTTTAGCTTCACTGCATTGGGAAGCTCTTATAAACGACATGCTGTACTCTTAATTTTGCATTTGTCAAGCCACATACACATTACCTATACACAATTACTGTTGTTGCTGTTGATTTTCAAGGTGAAGTCTGTGGAAGGTGTACACATGTGGGAGTTTTTTACTACAACCTGAGGAGTGTGGTATCCTTGTGGTCTCTCACGCGCCTTCATGTTTAATTTGCCTAGTGCATGAATACCTCTGCTGTCACAACCATCTCTGGTGTCTACAGAGAATGGTCAGAAAACTAGAAAATATTCATTGCGCTGCAGTTTTTTGAGTGACAAAAGTTGATGCCAGAGGTCAGAAGTCAGAGGAGAATGGCCAGACTGGTTTGAGGTGACAGAAAGGAAACAGTTATTCAAATAACATCTCGTTACTACTGAGGAACATCTCTGTACACATAGCACTTGAAACCCTAAAGCCGATGGGCTACAGCAGCAGAAGACCACACTGGGTGCCACTCCTGTCAACTTAAAACTGAGTCAAGAATTCACTTGGCCAATATTGGACAAATGAAGATTGGAAAAAGAAAACCTGGTCTGACATGTCTTGATTTCTTCTGTGACATGCATGTTGTTCGGTCAGAATTTGGTTTAAATCACATGAAAGCATGAATCCATCCTGCCTTGTATCAACACTTGGTTGATATGTGGTTGTGGTGTAATGGTTTGGCGGATATTTTCTTGGCACACTATTGCCCCCTTAGTACCAACTGAGCATTGTTTAAATACAGCCTACCTGAGTATTGCTGCTGACCATGTCCATCCGTCTATGACCACAGGATAACATGTCATGTCATAAAGCTAAAATCATCTCAAATTGGTTTCTTTACATCAGAATGAGTTCCTTGTACTCAAATAACCTTCACATTCACCAGATCTCAATCCATTACAGCACCTTTGGGATGTGTTGGAATGTGCAGCTGACAATTCTGCAGCAACTGCGTGATGCTATCATGTCAACTTGGCCCAAAAACTCTAAGAAATGTGTCCAGTCCCTTGTTTAATCTATGCCATGAAGAATTAAGGCAGCTCTGAAAGCAAGCAAAACAGGGTCCAGTCCAGTACTTTCAGTGTGTACCTAATGTAATGGCCTGTATATGTGTATTCTTGCTACCATGAGCCGGTAGGCGATCATCTTTCCCATTGTGTTTTTTTTTAATTACTGTACCTAGTGCAGCAAAAAATGCACATTGGCCTATCCTTATTCATGAGCATGAAAAGCGCAACTTAATTTTATTCACTCTTCACATTTTGTAAAAGAAATATAGATGGAAGCATTCATATTTCAGTGAGCACAGATGAATATTTCTGCCATAGTTTTACTCTCCTATTCTGTCTGACAATCTGAGGAGTCCCCGCCCACTCGGTAATATCAAGTCTGAATGTCTTTTTTTTAATTTTTTCTGTTCTGTTTCTCTATAACTGTGACTGAATTCTGGCCAGACGATGAGGATTAGATTACACACAATGTGCCTTTAGCAGTTTGCTGAAATCGACTAGTTGTAATTTGTGACCTTTGTACAATAATGTCCTATCTGAATGAATAAAAAGGTTTGAGTTGTAGAACATCTCTGACCTTCCAGCTAGCATGACTGGAGTGAAGTACTGAAATTTATATGTACATCTCATTACAGTTCACACTCTGAATCTGCTTCAAATGAACATTATTAAAATTGTGAGATTATTATTCTGTACATTTTTTTTAACAAAACCATACACAGACAGTACTATTCTGTAAGATCAAATATCCTTGAGTCTATCAGACTGATTCTTATTAATATCTCATTAAATAAATCATAAATCTCCTGACATTTTCAGCATATTCAAAATAAAATTATGAATATAAACACTTTTTAATAGGTTTTCTGAAAGGATTCTTTAAAAGAGAGAAATAGATAGAGAAAAGACTAAGGCAATGTACAGTATCGACTGTTTATGGCTGTTAAAGTAAACAGAAGCTAACTTGTCTCATGGTCATACAGCATCATTAAGAGTTTGTCCATACTTGACATGTTTGGTAAATGCTGCTATCTGAACCTCGGTGCATCTCGATCCACTTCCAAACGAATTCTGGTGGAGTTGGATTGAAATGTGAATGCATCACGGACCAAAGTTATGTAAATGAATCCAGTCTGCTTTGATAGCATTATCTGATTACGACGCTGTACCTAAAAACTTTCACTAGTTGACTTTGTATCTGTGACATCTGATGTAAAGGAGGCAACGTTTGGACGCGCATGGAGTGAGGAAAATGTCCTGTCTGCCCCAAGCAAGGTAATGGACGAATTTAGAAAAAACAAAATGAGATACCTAAGGTTATTAATAAATTATACACTGGCAAATTAAATAGTAAATTTAATGAGCATCCAAGGACATTCACTATAGACAGCACATGAGAGCAAAGGAGCGCACGTGATAACCCAGCGGGGCTGCGTTCAATGACATGAGTGCTTGTAAAACCTTCACGAGCGTACCACAGTTGAACGGTCCGATGAAATGTCATGTTTTTTGCGCGCTTTTGTTATTGAATAAAACCCTGCTGTAGTATTTCGCACTCGTGTGTTCTCATACAAGGAACAGGAGCAGAGAGAGTTTTGCAAAGGATTGATTATCACTGCTTGCATTTTGTAATTTTTATTTTATTTGTTTATTCATGTATTTGTTTATATTTGTTTATTATTTTGTAACTGATGGCCGTAAGAATGAAAACAAGTCGCATCAAACGCATTCCCGACATTTTATTCTTATTATCTGGAGCCAGGCTTGTGTTGTTTTCAGTGTATAACATTTTATAAACTTTTCAAGAATTTTCATCTGGTTAAGATACCACCATATATACAATACAGTAGTCTGTGTGCTATTCTTTACTTAGGAAGGAATAAGCATAGCTGACATTCCTGAAGTTTATTAACCAACATTAAGAGTATAAAACGATGATTGACAGTACGGAAGAATATTCAAGAACTGAACATTCACTTTTGCATTTCAACGAGAAAAAAGGCAAATATAAAAAAAAAAACTATAAATCACATTACTACCTAGCCACCCCTACAATAATATAAGACAATATTTACAGCACAGTTTAATTTATTTATTTACTTATTTTTACCTTGTGTTCGACATATTTGCTGGCATCCCATTGTCATGCTTCAAAAATTGTAGTATGTCCATGTCGTCAAACTTTGCAGTAGCTGGTCAACTGGATGACACGAGACAATGTGATTGTCGACAGTTGAGGGACCATAAACATGGATTAAGCACTGCAATATTGAATACACTACAGATTTTATCTGGCAAAACAATACGAATAACCTGAGCTGTTGAGAGAATGTTCTAGGAATAACTTTTAAAGCAGAATTAATTAAGCAGAATTAGGTAAAGCTTTTAAAGTAGAATTTTAAACCTGCGTTACCGGTAGTCAGTGCTAGGGAAGCACCTGTTAGGGCTGAGTAAATGCTATTTCAGAAATTTAGGAGGTGTGTAAATGCTGTTTGTGTGTACTTAGCCTTCACTACAGTCCTGTTCGTAAAATACTAATAATAAAAGACAAGATTAAAGCATCCTGTAATGATGAAATTTATGTGTCGTGTTTAACAACAATGCCAAGGACCTCATGCTCTGAGGTCATGCATTTAATCAATTTAATTACAGCTATCTCTTTATTTGATTCTGTGAGTCGTTAAAAAGTTGTGGAAGGCTTTATTCAAATAATTAAGAGACATGGGTGCTAGCTAGCTTCCTTCCTTGCTTGATTTATTTGTTTAAGCATTTCTCACCTTGTTTGATTCCTGAGAATTTTCCTCTGCGTTCAGTTTTCAATTGAGGTCGTTGAGACTGTTGTGTTGTTGATGGATGAGTTTAATTGATGTAGACTCTGATTAGTATGAATCTCACACACACCGGAGCTAGAAGTTGGGAAAGGTAGAGGTAATTACTAGTGGATGACATGATCCTCTAACCACAGGGACATAAGGGGGAGAGATTACACACCCGAAGAATAATGATAAGAGGACATTTGAGTGCGGAGATACAAATGTGCTCTAAGCAGTTTGAAAATCTGTCTTCAGGATTTGGGGTCCCAGCTCATTACAGAGCATCAGCGCACACACATACACACACTAACCCTACAGCGCCTATCTTAGGACTGTGGGAGGAAACCAGAGTACCTGGTGAAAGCCCACCAAACAAACATCACACACACACACAGAAACAGACTGGAGGCAATATTGGAGTCGCCAACCCTGGAGGTGGTGTGAGGCAACAATGCTACCACTAAGCCACCCTGCCACATACTGTTCCTGTTGTTGCTGTTGGACATTTCCATCGACGGAGAGCGAATTAACGATGACATTAAGGATTTTTTTCAATCTGTGTTTTGTTGCCATTTCCATTCTGCATTTGAGTGTAAAGGAAAAGGAGCATCACGTACAGTAAACAGTGAACTCGAAATTTGATTAAAAAAATATAAAATATTTTAATTTTTTTTAAAGGACACTTGCTCCCTAACTAAGCACACTCTGGAGAGGCCATCAAACACTATTGTCTACCTTTCTATTCTCTTTCCCTTTTTAAGCTCTTTTTACATCAGTCATCTTCCTAAGACCTCAGAGATGCTTGAGGTTTTATTTCTTAAAATTGCAATTGGCTGTTCAGACACACAGTTCCCAAGACACCAGATACTGACTTTGCAAGGACATTTTGTTACACTAATAAGAATGTGGCGGGGATTCACTTGGGAGTAGGATATAAGAATAATTAGCTCGAATCCTACTTTATATTCTTCATCGGTGCTGACATTACAAGAGGAAATGTTCTTTCTCTACTTTCTTATGAATATTGCTTGCTGTCCGTAGTGTTTATTGTATCCTTAACTCGAAGTGAAGAGCTTGTATGTTGATGAAGGTTTACACAAAGACAAGTAAGAGTGAGCATGGAACATTGATCTGCGGTAAAATTAGGCAGGTAATTGGATGTTCAGTGAAAGATAAACAGATTTAGCAATGTAATTCTTTATGGTATATTAACCACGGTACAGGTTTACATTGTGCAGAACATTGTCCAACGTGTTAGTCTGTAATTATGACAGAACAATATTCATAAAGGAAAGAGGAAGTTTAGATAATTATAGTTCATTATTGTATTTAATATAAGTGTGATCGCCTATCAAAACCTGTTGTAGCCCAAATCAGTCTGAAGATATCTAAATTCATACAGTATCACCGTCTCTCCCACCCGGGAAAGCAGGGCAAGTGTTGCTGTCTCGACTCTCAGCCACAGATACTGTTATACGTTTTTAAGAGACTCGTTTTGATTAAGTTTACGGATAATTACATGCTGTGTCACAGAGAAATGGACATCGGTTCAGTTTAGAGTCACATAGGACCAGCTGTCAGAATGTTCACGATGCTCCAGCACCACCACATCAAAACAGAGACAAGGACTTAGGCGCTCAGTAAATTAGTTAAAGACCCAATAAAAAGACACTGATTGGACAGAGATCGGCGGAGTGAAGAGACGATGATCTTGAAGAGACTTGTGTTTAAATGTCATGAGCGACTTTAAGCTCAGGTGTTGAAACAGAAACTGATGTGGATGATGCTGATAATCAAAGGGCTGACTCATTTCTCATTGTAATCATCTAATTCTTTAAAATGACTTTATATAGGAATCAGAATGAAGCATTTAAAGTGATTTTCTCTCTCTCAGCTACCAGCTCACTAAATAAACGTTAGAGCCTAATTCAGATTACCTGTTTATTCATGCTGTCATCCTTGCGTTGTGGTTTTATTTATTTTATTATTTTCTGATTTTATCTATTGTTGTGTCCTTTGTCAATGTTCTTGTGTTGAAATGTATCATTAGAGTAGCAATATCAATATACAAGGATACAGTAAAAATAAAGGTATTCTATTCTATTAAATTTAAAATGTTATTAGTATGTTATTTGTATTTGTGTATAAGTCTAAATATGTATACAGAGGTTTGTCAAAATATACAAGCTTTTGTGGTGGCACAGTGGTTAGAATTGTGGCCTTGCACCTCAAGGGTTTGATGTGCTTAGAGTTAACCGGTACCGTACTTCGTTTTCCTCCTACAGTCCAGCAACATAATTGCCATTACCAAATTGCTACTAGTGTGTGAAGGTGTACTCCGCCTTGTGCCTGAAGTCTCCTCGGATAGGCTCCAGACCTCATGTGACCTCGTACAGAAAATGAATAAACGAACGAATGAATGAACGAATAAAAGCTTTTCTCAGGCTGTCACTGATATACTATATGAACAGCAACAAAACCGCTTTTCAGTGTGTAGGGAGATACCGTATTGGTAAAATTCACAGATGAAATATCACTGGAATATGCCGATGTCGAGAGATAGATGAGAAGGATCATAATAACAGATGTGAGTGACGTCTGGAACAAACAGAGTGAAAATGACAGATGGTTAAGAAAGCAGAGTAACAATCTCAGGCTTTGCATGCGTAGACCATAGCGCTTCTGCTGATTAAGCTGATATCACAGTCAGACACAATTTCTAGTCTATCTTCATCTCCCAGATAACAACACAATGTAAAAAGAAAAAAAAACACATAAAAGCAACAGAGTTAATCATATCATCAGTCTTTGTTAAACCATTAACCCTTTTAGAGGATATATGGCAGGGTCTTAGATCATAAAGACAGAACGTGATGTTTCCCGTGTGCTTCACACCTGCGCCATCAGCCTCACACGTAAGGAACAGCACTGAATGTGGCAATAATAAACCAGACCTGTGATGATGGCGAGCAGCAACATACAGTAGCACCATACTGTATAAGCAGTCGTCCTGCATCAAAACTTCACAAAAACAAATGAATAAGTAATAAGCAAGTGAAGCATTTGTTGTCCACATGTATATGCACTGTGAATAATGATAGGTTCTTTGATGTACTGGCGGTATTTATAGCATTTGTTTTTTAACATACTGTATATTATGATACTATACGATCCTGTGCTCATATAAAGTCTTGTTTTGCTTTTGTAATGTGACAAACCTAGCAAAGGACATACAATCCTCATTTTCTTTTTCAATTTACCTTCACAGCATTGGCCTTAACTGCCTCATTCCCTTGGCTTCACCCCCACACCCTCCACCCCTTCCTGCGACTTTGGATTTTCTGTCCATTCAGAAAGAATTGAGACCCGGTTTTCTTGTAACGAGCTTTGTCAATTGCCTAAATGTAAGTATGCACAATTTACACCACAGCCTCAGACATTTGTGAAATGCTTTGACATTATAAACAAATAAAAAAGCACTATTGCCTGCAGGCTCTAGTGGCAAACTAATGCAATCCTGTGACTGGTGAGCGTGCGATGACTATAAAAATCCAGCGGATCCCTATGTGGAGGGCGGGAAAGGAGCAAGAGGCATTTCTGCTACCGTTTCCATCAATAAGTCTTGCCCGGACTTGCAGTGGTACTTTTTACTGTTAGAACCACTTGTTCTAGCACTCCAGTGGCGCGATCAAAATAACTGCTGCTGACACGACAACTGATTTCAGGACACTTTTAAATCACTGAAGCAGTTACACACACAGTGCTATCAGAGAACGTCCAGCGGCGGTTTTATGCTAGTAGGGACTTATGTTATAGAGTTTTGATGTGACTTTATTGGACTTGTGGCCTTTAATATCCTCTAATGTATTATCTGGATGCTGCAGTGTCCAAAAGAAGCATGCACATTTGTTTCCCACTATAGGCACTAGATCACACTGATCTGGGACAGTGGAGGTCCCTGTAGTGTCCACCTTCGTCTAATAGCTAAGGGGTCAAATGCTTTCACACTCATGCAGTCAGGCCTCTCTCAAGGTTAAACTTTCATTGTCATCGTCTCCTGCTGTGCTTCGAGCCAGTCAGAAAAATAGGACATCATGTGTGGTCTACAGAGCTCGCTAGGACCGTCCAGTATTGCAAGCTTATGAGCCAGTGTACTGTATGTTGCACTTGTGAAGGTGTTTTCAAACGGTTTTCTCGTATTTCGCTTTTTTTTTTTTTTTCTCATCATTTTTAGTTTTCGTCATTTCATACAATCACATTAAATTAACAATCTTAAATAACACGGATGCATATCAGGAATTACTCGGTTGTCGAGAGAAGGGTAGATTACAGATGCTCGTATGGAACCATATGCGCTTTTTAAAAATAGCAAGAGGATTAAGATAAAGGAGGACACTCGTTAATCAACCATCAATAAAGGTAACATTATCAGGATTTTCCAGGCATGGCAATTTAGGCAGTTTTAATCACACAAAATATATTTGACATAAATTTGGTTTTATTTTATTTTATTTTTTAATTAGAATATTGTTTAAGATTGAAGCCTATTAGAATAACATCAAGACCAGCTGTTTACAATGAAAAATCATACAGATTTATAGTGTTGGGTGTAACGCGTTAGACTACTCAGATTACTATTTTGATGTAATGAGTAATCTAACGCCATTTAAGGTCCGCCATTTAAATTACTTAGTTATTTTTTCAAAAATGTAATCCGTTATTCACACAGTTCATGTAATCCGTGAGCCAGACAGTAGACATTCCCAATCCGTTGTGTGGATTCTTATATAGACAGGTGTGTGTCTTTCCAAATCATGTCCAATTAACTGAATTTACCACAAGTGGACTTCAATTAAGCTGCAGAAACATCTCAAGAATGATCAGGGGAAGCAGGATGCGCCTGAGCTCAGTTTTGCAAACGCTGTGAATACTTATGTACATGTGCTTTCTCAAATTTTTTTATTCATAATAAATTTGCAAAAATCTCAAGTTAACTTTTTTCATGTTGTCTATATGGGGTGTTGTGTGTAGAATTCTGAGGAAAAAATTAATTTAATCCATTTTGGAATAAGGCTGTGACATAACAAAATGTGGAAAAAGTGATGCGCTGTGAATACTTTCCGGATGCACTGTATATCATTTTAATTATATTTTTAGAGATCATTATTTTTTATATTTCAGAAATAATAATATAATATTAATATGAATGATAATAGTAACTATCTATAATTATTGCCAAGAAAAATGACAAGTCATTTTTAACTTTTTATTTTATTATGTTTTGAATTTAAAACAAAATTCCCCTTTAACATCAGATGTTAAATCTTGTTTTATTGGAGTGTGAACTAATGTGGTCTGATTTGGGGAAGGCCTGCAATTCTTTCCCATTCTTCACAGATGGATAGGGAATCACTCTCACTTACCCTTCATTTAATCCTGATTCCGTTCCTTCCCGAAGATGCTTGTTTTAATGATACTAAATCTACCATGCTTAATTCACCCAGTGAGCTATATCATTAGAGCAGCAACTGAAATTCTATTGGTGCCTCAAGCAGTCTTAGTCCAGTGGCACATAGAAGAGAGAGAGAGAGAGAGAGAGAAAGAAGTCCATCAACATATTAAATGTACAGGTCTATAAAGCATGCTCTTTAACCTCCATGACTGGCTTTTATCTGGAGAGCAAATATGTAGTGTAATTTAACACAGAAAAAATGTGCAGCACAGCTAGGGAAAGTGGAATATCTTTCTGAAACAACGACAACTTGCAACATCACCACCAAATTATGTTACTCCTTGCTTTCATGCTTTTTAGTAAAGTGTGTCCAAACAACAGCTTCCTGTACACCCTGGAGTATACTGTAGATGTGAATGTATGACTGAAAGACAGCGTTACAGCACTGCTGTCGGAGCTGAACACAACTGAGGAGCAAGCTTTTATTTCAACTCATCATTCCAGCTATTTTGTTTATTTTTAAGTTCTTTTAGGTATAAGCCTGTTCGGTTGGTCATTTGACTTGAATAGGTTTAATCTAAACCTCAAAACAAGTAGAAATACTCAGAAATGTCCTCTTAATTTTTCCTTTAACAGTAGTGGACAATATTTTCTCTAAAAAAAAAAACTGTAAAACTCTGATAAGTAGTTCAAATATTGTACACGCTAATTTAATATGCCAATAGCTCGGATATGTTCAAAAATGAATCTTTACTGATGAGGATCTGTGAAATTTCTTTAACAGTTAAAGTTATCCCTACTGTAGCTGCAAACACCATTTCAGAGCCCCTGGAGTATGGAAAGGAGAATGCTTATTGTTAAAGATCTAATGTGTCAGTTATGCTTCTTAAAAACATAACTAAATGAAGCATATTTTTTATTTATTTAGAAAGGTGACTTCAAAGGGTACTTTGTCTACTTCCAGTTGGACAATTATTTTATTTAGATTTTGATGACCTTTAAGTTACGGATAAGGTTTAGCTTTAGCATTTAAAGATAATGCCTTTCTCTGACTAAGACATAAAGTCTCAGGCTACTTCAGGGTTATATGCAGATGACTTTTTTTTTCCTTTTGGGAATGCGTGCTTAAAAAAAGATCACCTGTTAACCAAAAGACCTATTTCATTTCCTCCAGTGCCCATGAGACACTTATTAATATCTGCCAGAGCCAGTTTAAACAGTGGAAGTCCCCACTTTTTTTTAAGAGCCTATCACTTTTGAGTTTCATTTAATTATAAAAAAAATATATTGCATTAATTTCTGTTACAAACGTTTGACACTTGACACAGTCAATTATTATTATAATCTTTTTTTTTTAAATCAAGTTAGGATGGCAGAGAGCTATGTCCTTTTCACCTGATGAAGGGTAAATATGAGCTGACTTCTTCTTGGCCCTGACATTTTTGGAGGTTGGCATTTAATAAACATAGATAGTCACAGAACCTGATCACAGTTGTCATTTACCCCCGTCGGGACAGGGGGTATTTGTAGTGGGCTATGTGGTCCTGGTCTTTAACAAAAGTCTCAAAAAAAAACAAAAAAAAAAAACAAAAAAAAAAAACATCAGCTATGAAAAGTCATAACGAGCTGTCATGCGTCACCTCTGTCACGGAGCTAATTACTCTGCTTCACCACTTTCCATGCTAGCATTTACTGCAAATTTTAATAATTCACCTAGCAGATGGTAAGAATGTCAAGCAGTGACACTGATTTATTTATCTTTACCCTTTTCCCCCGGGTGGAAGCTATGAGCCTGTCAGCGTCGTATAGTTTTAATAATATTGTGTTGCATGCTGATTCGTCTGGATTTCTTGTGCCATTGCGATCACCTGGAGGTCCTAACACTGTCTCAGTTCCACACTCTCATCCATGCTGAAATCCCTGCACCTTTTAGATGTTTTTTTCCCCTCGCTGAGGTCGCACTTGGAGCACAGGGCTGTGACCCTCTACACCTTCACCTGCTCCATTGTTGCAGACGGCAGCCTCATTATCCTCTCTCGACTCCCAAACGTTCCCACCCAGCCCTAACACGTGCTCTCACGCTCAAGTTTAAAGGTGAGAAAGCACTGTTGGCTCTGTTATGTCAGGAAGAGCATGAGCAGGACTATTTTTAACTCTGTTTAAAACAACAGGGAAATCAATCTTCTTCTGCTTCATCTAGTTTACTCTGTCAAGAAGCCACTGAGATGCAGGTTTAGTCTCTGTGGAATCTCTAGAGGCGCCAGGAAAGATGTTCATATGGGACTGATTCGATCATTGTCTCTATCTCTTTTCTGCAGTACTGGCTGTTCTCTTAATTACTATGTGCAGTTGCAACATGGTCCTTGCACTGTGCCATTCACTAGCTTGTCTATACGGAACATTCGACTACCTCAAATCCCTTTCTTTTCACGCAGATTAGGGAGTTCATAGCTCGGGATGAATGTGGATTTGGAGATTAGTCTAAAAACAGACACTTTTGCTGATTTATTATTTTTTTTGCAAGACTTTAAGAAAAAGAGAGGAAGTGACAGCAATGAGCCAAAGTCAGAAGGGCCTTTTCTTTCTACAGGAAACCTGAGCCGCCTACAATGTAGATGCAGTATTTTAGTGTGTTTCGAACCCCGAGGTGTTTTCCAGGTACTGTGATTTGTTTAAGCAGGTGACCGCAAACAGTCTGAGGGTAATCACACTCAGGACTGAGAGTGTTTGATTGAGCTGGCCGTGATTGAGGTGGCTGGCACAGAAACAAAAGAAAAGGTGTGCATACGCAATGTATGCAGGAAATTATGCTTTAATGCATTATAATTGGCAGAACAGTGGCTTAGTGGTTAGTACTGTCGCCTTGCACCTCCAGGTCCTGAGTTTGCATGTTCTCCCCATGCTTGGTGGGTTTCCTCTGAGTTTTTCGGTTACCTCCCACAGTCCAAAGACATGCAGGTTAGGCTAATTGGCGTTCCCAAATTGCCCGTAATGTGTAAATGTTGAGGTCCTGCCACGGTCGTACAAAATGGGAATGAATAGAGTGGTCACCATTGGCCTCCACGGTCCCTAGTTGGACTACAAGGGTTCCTGGATGGATGGATTCATATAATTATGTAGTTTGTGTCAAGCACACTTTTGTCCATGGCAGTTAAGAAAGGTTTGCTTATTTTACATTTATATTTTACACTTTCAGCAGCTCTTCACATCCCTCAGTCAAATAAAAATAGCAACAAACCAAAAGTACCAATTTGTGCTTTGATTTAGCGACTAAAGGCAGCTCCTAAGAACACCCCCTCAACATGCCACCTACCCTGACGTTTGGTAAATAACACTGAACCCACCTATGCAGCACAAAACTGGTTCAGAGTGTATTTTTTTTAAGGAGCAAGCTGGCGTTCTGGATTCAGAGTAGGCGTGAGACACATTTAAAACAATATCATCGGCATCTTGTGTGCCGGATAACATAGAGTATGTATCAGAAATGCTATGCATGCAATCAAAACAATAAACTAGCCATAAAAAATTACACTTTGTACAGTGCTCTGCTCAAAGGGTTAAGGAGCTCTCGGACCTTGTTGTGTCCCAAATTCGCTGCCATTTCCAATAGTTATGATGCTTATCTGTTGGTTAGCTGCTAAATGTTTACTGTGTTTTTAAATATCTAAACAAACACATCACATGTCTCAAAATGGCACACCCCTGGTTATGCAATCTTTTGTCCCTGTCACTTCTTCTGCTTTCGGCTTAAAGGAGCAACAAAAACATCCACCGATTCTGCCTCCAGTGCGGCAGTGCAATGAAGGGCCAGTATTCCTGCCTTGAACAAGTTGTGTGAAAGCACCTCAATTGATGTTCAGTTGAGTTTTACCTGTTCTGCTCAGGTCATAACACTTAAAGAAGTGACTCTGATATGTTTTACACTAAGATCCAGAAGGGATGTATTTGCTGGATATTCTAATCTACAGTACAAAGCAGATTCCCTGGAGAGCTGTCAGCAGGTAGAAAGTGACAGATTTGGGGGGAAAAAAGAATGATCCAGAAAGAGAGAAAAGCAGAATGAATGAGATAGATGAAGCCTAATCACACTGTAGAGCTGCACATTGTGAGCTGGTTATGGCTTGGCACTGTTCTTTGTTTGGACTCAAAATGGCTGCCTTGTTCCAGCTGAAGGACTGCCATGGCCAGACTCTGCCCCATCGACTGCACCTCCATATTGGCTGTGATTAATGACCCCTGCCCGGGAGAAGATCCACTCATTAAAATCTCAATCGAAGTCAACACAGTGCTTCTGTGTTCTACCTCTGCTCACCACCAATGCTGTGACACAATTCCACATTTATTCTTGTGGTCTAAGCCAGAGGGAAGTAGGGTAATTAAAATCAGATGTAAGAATGACAGCGGATGAGCATGCCGGCAAATAACCCCGTCTTGTAGCCCTTCTGTGCTGGAAAGACATCCACCACCCTCTATTTTTCCTTCTTGAAAGGCGAGTGAGCAGTTTGTCCCAGTAGGATGCAATTAGGCATTAGTTGCCTTAGTGTTTTGTTTTTTTTTTCGCTTTTTTTTTTCTTGTGTGTGCAGTCTGGACAGCTAATTCCTCTTAAGATAAATCTCTGTGTCCTCCTTGCTAAAATTAATGCACAAGCCTTTACCTGTGCTCCTGATTCTGGATAACTTGCAAACAGAAAGTGCAGCAAATAAAAAGTGTACAGTAGGTAACAGAATATTTTTACATGTTTGCATACAATACTTTTGGATTAATAAGAGTGCTGATTCGTAATTTATTAAGTCATAAATCTTTTTATTTTTTTTGGTCCATTGGCATGTTACAAGCTACTAGACACAAGCAGTAACATTAGTTATTGTGTTATGGATTATAAATTAGGACCAATTTACTGTGTTGCATTTTTAATATAGTTGGATTTTTTCCCACAAAACAAATATGGTTTTATTAAACTAAATAAATAAATAAATGCAGTATTAAACTATAAGGTTATAATATAAGCTGGAAGGTGGTGGCCTAGTAACTTTCACACGGGCAAAACTGGACATTTTAAGGACTGTCTTTTTTTTTTGGTTACTCTGGCACCTTGCAAAATGTGAAAAGGGAAAAAAAACTGCACTTAAATGTTCCATGCCACCCCACCTACTGCTACATCGATAACCTTATTTTACTTAATTTACTTATTTGACAACATGGCAGGTTTTGAGCAATACAATTAAATAGAAAATGAGTCCTTACTTTGAGTATCAGCTTCATCTACATTATTCTCTGTTTCATCACCTGATAGTGGCATTTAAACACAAGACTCATTATCGAATCTTTATTCAACTAATCTCTGATCGCTCTTACATCACCAAGGAAATAATCACTGATTAATTCAGTGTGTTCAGTCATGTTGACTACATGAATTTTATTAATGGTTTTACATTAGCCCATTTAAACATTGTTAAATCACTGTCCGTTCTCATCGGTACAGAGTGTTCAGAGAACTTCTCTTCTGAATTTCTTAGCTTTCTTTATGGAACATAAATATCCAAAAACTTGACCATGAGAAAAGGACACTTGTTTGCAGACATGCAGATAGGTAAGACTAGAACGTAACAAAAGAAACATTTTCAGGTCATTTTTGTAAAATACTTCCTGGAGGACTCTTCTGCCTCTCATTTTTGGCAAGTTTGGCCCTGTACATGAACAGTTTCAGACAAATGTTTTTTGTTTATTAAGCCATACAGTGACCAATGATTCACTCATGCATAAAAAACAGGTAACCTAAGGTGTGAACCAGTGAGAAACTTGTGCAGATGGTCATGACAGTGAATTGAATTGAATTAGTATACTGATGATGCTGAATGCTGAGTGGTTGGATCAGACGAGAGGGGAAATGAGATTGCTGCAGAGATTGTTACATAAACGACCAAACCTGTCGCAGTAAAAAAAAAATCTAATTTCTCTCATTTAATCTGCATCATTTAATTTCATCTAATATGAAGAAATGAAGGCTCAAGACCTTTACGAAGTACTGTATGCAAGAGCGTTAGTTTATGATGATATTCTAAATATTTAGTGATATAAAAGGTAAAAAAACAACACAGAGCTGGTTAGCTAGGTTAACTAATTACCAATTAGCTGCTATCCACTAGCCTATCCTTATTTATTGTAGCTTTAAATGGCATGCAAAGAACAGAAGAAGGTAGCGGAGGTGAGCATTAAGTCTGTGGGAGGGAAAATGAGGTCACAATATGGGGAAAATCTGATTTGTTTGTTTAACCCCAATACAAAATTGGAAAAAGGAAAAAACACCAACCAGGGTTTTTACTCATGTTTTTGTGTGGTCATGCTGACTAGAGACCCGAATGAATATCTAAAAATGACTAAAAAAGGTCAGATTGCGAGCAACTTTAAATTCATTGGTAAAAAAAAAAAAAAGTAGTTTTTTGGTTGTTTTCCTGAAGTCATGCATATGCAACGTTTAACTTAACTCGAAATAGAATAAACCGCAGAACAGCAAATCAGCCTCAGACTTTGTGCCGAGATGGTCATTTGACACTTGTGTTCAGAAAGAAGGAATGCATATCCTGTATGAGTCTCTACCCTGTCGTAGTCAGTGTGTTGACTAATTGAAGACTGTATTATGCTGATCAGTGAAAGCGATCTGTACTGGAGCCAAAGTGTGTAAACAGAAAAACAGTGCTGTCTTTGCCTGCTGCAAACCTACACCGCAAGCCAAAATATACGTTATCATTAAAGTGAGACCAGTGCAAAGCCGTCAGCCAAAACATATATCAGTGTGATAATTCAGAGTGCTAACCTCAGAAGCATATCCATCACTAGAGTTACAAAATTGTTTCTCGTAGCAGGCAGCATGTCAGCAAGGCTGTAATTTTACAGTGCCACTGAGGACCAACACCAAATTGTTTATTCTTAAGCTCTGCAGTTTGTGATAACAGGCTTTGTCTGCTGATTGATATATTATTCAAATTCAGTTCAAATTCAGATTTAGAATTACATGGTGTACGCAAAGCCCACATGCAGAGAATAAACTAGGCTCAGACAAAATATCTTTTCTTCTTTTTTTTTTTACTGCTTAAAGGCACTGATGTGTTGAGAGCCATGGCTTCCGTTGTGGGCTGTTAATTTTGCCGTTATTAAATTACATGACTCAGGTAATAGGTGTTTTTGAGCTGGTCTGGTAAGAGAAGTGGATTTTCAGAGGTTATTCGGTGCAGCAGACTAGAGAGTCGAGTCAGAGACCTTACACGAGGTATGTTCCTGATTATTTGTCATTTTACGCTTGTTTACAGTCAAGATTTCTGGAGAGGGATGAAAAACAGTCACCACAGGCGATTACTCCATCTCAATATCACTCAAGAGTGTCCTTTGTGACTAGAGTTGCTATGGTGTCGCAGACATTTTCAAAATAAAATGTTAACCTGATAAAGTTACTCATCTCTCTTGTGTCTGGTTGCAACTTTCCAAAAGTTTCTCCCTTTGGAAGCTCTGACCTCCACTTCTCCTTGTTAAGTATGTGAACTTCACTGAAAGCCCTTTGCCTGTTGTAAGCTCTGCTGCCACAACAAACACTCACATTGATAGTGACAAAAGGCCTCGTTCATTAAGCTGGAATCAAACATATTTAGTTGTGAATGGTTCATATGAGCGATAATACAAGAAATTTTAAATAGCTGATTTTTGTTAGGTTTACAGTATTTATCAGATATCCAGAAGTAAGTTTTAGTAGTGCTGGTGGTATTTATAAAACCACATCCTCATTCTAGTTCACCAGAACAGGGAATAAGCATACATCGGGAAAAAAAAATTGGTGGAGATAGTTGCCTTATATTACAATCAGTAATTAAAGAATATAAAAGAAAGTAAAGAAAGAAAGCTATCATGCAGAATAAAACAAGTTTAGCCAACCATTTAATTATGACAAGAGAAATAGTGCCGTATAAATAAACCAGTAAACCAGTGCCTGAGATGATGGAGGATTTCACACAGGATTATTTTGATTTTATTTTGATATATATAATCTTGTTTTCCCCGCTCTTTTTAGGTTTGGGGTGTGGGTGGGAGTGGGTGAGCAAGCTGTTTGTACATGTGTATTTGTAGAGTTTTTTTATGTAATCTTGTTTGTACTGTATGTGTTTTTGAACCTCTTTGTAAATGAATTGTTTCATACTAAATGTCTATCCTCAAAAAAATCCAAACTCTTATTTATTAATCAATATTATATTATTAGTAGATATTTTATTGACACAGGATTGAGTCATACATCAATATTTTTGGTTTGCTGGTTGTGTTTGGAAAAGTTATATAGTACTGTATGTTGGTCACTAAGTTATATGTTATATTAATAAAAAAAAAATAAACATAAAAAAGCTGATTTTTGGCCATGACCCTGATCATTTTGTGTTACCAGCTGTCCGCGCACTTGAACATGTATGGGGTCACAGGAACGTGATATGACTTCATGTTATCCGTGATCAGCATATGTACGATTAAAAAAAAAAATAGGCTTTCCAACACATCTGTAAATCCACCAGAATGTTTTTGTTTGGTTTGGTATATAGTAACATTTAAACAATTTGTACAAGTCTGAAAAATTAGGTAAGCCTACACTGTTGTGATGTGCCACATAACATTTCTGAGCCTAGACCTGGAATTGGATCAATCTGATATCATCAGACCACATGACCTTTTTCCGTTGCCTAATCTTTATGCTCCCTAACAAATTCAAGCCCTTGTCCTAAATAGTCTCATTGTGAAGTGGTTTTCTTATGGCCACACAGCTGTTTAGTTCCAATAGTGTGGGCTCTCATCACATTATATATATATATATATAT
>JAQMYJ010000002.1:18345375-18366318 GCA_030014305.1 Clarias laeviceps | reverse complement strand
CTCTCATCTTTTTAAGTGGGAGAACTTGCACAATTGGTGGCTGACTAAATACTTTTTTGCCCCACTGTATATATAAAATCACCCGGAGGTTAATCATAAGTCTGTGTGTTTTTTTTATAGCATTTATTATTTTAATTTGTATCTGTTTTTTTTTTTTAAAGGGATTTAGTTGCTTTTAGTTTCCATTACTAAAATGATAACAGTGCTGACAATATTGAACCTTCTATTCGTATCTGTATATCTCTCATGTTCTATACAAAAAAAAAGAGACAATGACAAATAGCATGGCATAAGCAACAGGTACAAATTCACTTCTTTTGGTCTAGCAGGGGAAAAACCCTAAATGATCAAGCTCTTGACAGGCCACAGTTTATTGCACATGATGCCACACTTTGTTTTCAAAACTGTTCTACATGATTAGTTAAGCTGTGTATTTCTGTGTAAATGATAGTACTTTTTATCTCAGTTTCAGTTTCACACCTTTAGCTTTTAAGCAGGCTATTTTTGGTCCCTCTTCTCAGCTGGATTTGAAATTTACAGTACAGTATTTATAGTTAACACACTGCATTATTGCTAATTAGTGATACACACTAAATGTATTTGAAAGTTTATATTGTGTTGAAATTAGGAATTTAAATTAGTTTACAGTGTGTAACAAAAGTAAATACTGAATATCACAAAAATGTGAAAAAATTATGTATATATATTTTTGCAGCAAGTTATATATATATATATATATATATATATATATATATATATAATTACATATTAGTAAACTAGTGACAAGATGGTGACTGAAGAGCCAATGCAGCACAAATTGCTAAAAAAAAAAGTCAAAACTGCTCACATTAGAAAAGCACCAGAACACTCAAACGCACCAGAGCACCCATTCATGCTGCCATCAATTAAGGCATTAAAATATAACAGACTCCCTCCTCCATGCTTTCACATTTAGCATTATTGCAGTCACTCTGATGACCCTGACCTGGTCCATGTTAAGCATGCTGAACCCCATCTGGTCCAAATGAGAATTAAGCTTTGTTTCATTTGACCTGTGAATGTGCTGCTAATATTCATCGGGCTTCATTTCCTGTTATTTGGCAAAACTCAGCCTGGGGTTTTGTGCTAATTTCTTAGAAATTGTTTGCTTCTTGAGTCTTGTACATAGAGATTGACTTCATGTAAAGTTGCAACACTGTCTGGACACTAGAACAATATGGCTAAAAATGTCAACATGATAAATTAGTTTTTATATACACAGATCAGCCATAACATATGATTATTGGAATCTGAAAAAATGTGCAAGCATAAGCTATGTTTTAATATGTATAGGGGTCAGAATTGTGCAATATAGAGTGACATAATCTTTTTTCAGTACAACTTAGGGAATACAGTATGATGATATTACACATGTGACACATGGGGCAAAGAAATAGTACAGATTCATTTCACTTCTGTATAAAAAGTTTTTTTTTTTTTTAATCAGTCAATGTCCAATGATATGAATCTTCCTGCATTTTTCAAAGAAGGGCATGTGTGAGTGTTAGTACGCCGTTTTTCTTCTTTTTCTTTTTTATGGCAGCTGTCTGCCATTGCATATACTGCCTCTCATTCCACAACTTTCAGTATGAACACATACAGTACAGTAACAAGAGTACGCTACTAGTCAATGGATTACCAATGGCATCGTTTTCCAGGACAGTTTTTTAAAAAGGGGTGAGCAAATATGCTCTGGCGTCACTATACTTGGGCATGCCGCCCACCCAAATATCCTCTATGTGTGGGAAACTTCAAGCTACTATATATATATGTATAATTGACTATATAATTTTTTTGTAAACAGTTTCCTCAGCTTTGGAGGTTAGTGTAAGTTCACCTTGGCTATTGTGTCCATCATCAGTTACATCTTTCTGAACTTTAAAGATTTGTTTACCTATACTGTAGCTCAAATAATGCTTTGGGATAAATAAAATGGGTGTGTACTTTGACATGAAAGGCAAAAGCTGCTGCATGTGATTATATGGCTGCATGTGTGCTGTGCGATCTATCCACATTGAGTAAAACATATTATGTCATTGTTATCAACATAAATTGTATTGCAGTGCCAATTCAAGACGGTTTTATCACCCAACCCTACTGGGCACAGTTTTAAAAAGATGAGTCTTTGTTTAAGGTGGAAGCACAGGACTGTCTGTTTTTCATCACAAGATTGTGTAGATGGCAGACTATGTGCATTGTCATCTTTTGAAGATGACCTCTCTGGCTTTGGTTACTGGCTCTTCTGTTACTTTCTGATGACTGCAGAAACTGTGTTTCTCTTATTTTAATTTCATCCAATTCCTCCCCATGGGGAGTCATTATGAATCAACCAGAGACTAGAAAAGTCAGGTGTTAACAGCTTGTTTTGCATCCAAACTGGCAGCCAACCAGCCATATACAGTACATTATATATATTTACATACACTGTAGCTAATAGCTATGTTAGAAACGTAAATGCTTTATTTTCAGTAAAGTGCATGCTTCAGCTTATTTATTTTATGACTTATTAAATCTTTATATATTATTGTTATTACTTAATATTTACATATTAAGTGATAATGGATAAATTTACAAATTTATAAAAAGCTGTAAAAAAAAAAAAAAAAAACCTTAAGTTTCTTCTCAGACACAGCTCACACCATTTATTATTGGCAAACATGTTTACTGTATGGTAGTGACTCAAAGTATACAGGAGAGGTGCAAAGTAACCAGGCATTAAAAATTGGTAATAAAGTCCATATTTTTAACACAAATGTATTGAAACAAATTGTACATGCACTTTATTACACAGGAAAATGAAAGCAAATCTTTAAATTTCAGCATAGACACCGGTAGCGTCAACCAATTTCCTCAAACGGCCGGGGATGGAATGCACAGACTTCTGAAGGCAGTTGTTTGGGAAATTTCTGAGAACCTCCTGAATCCGTGCCTCCAAGTTCTCCAGTGTGTGAGGCTTTGTCATGTACTCCTCCTCCTTTGCGAAGCCGCACAGGAAAAATGCACGGAGTGAGATCCGGACTTGTAATTCATGAGATCCGCATCGTCCCAACCAACGTCCTAGAAAATGCTGGTCTAAAGAAAATATAGAGGAATGCACAGGATTGTAGATCAAATCTGAAATCAAAAGACTGATGCTGTGCCTCTTTGTAAAGTTTTTGCTTCTACCAAATTAATAAATGCCACCTCTTATTTAGGTTCTTTTATAACTTTTTTATTTTTATTTTGGATGAACTGAACAGCAACCAAACTCACAAGCCAGTGTGTTCAATAGTAAAGGTGTAAAACATGCGCTCATAACAGGGTTGTTCCACTGTTCTTGTAATGTTAGCTCAGTGTAGCTAATCTCTGAGATCTGTGCTCCTGCATGCTACAGGAAAGGCGTGTAAGCTGATCTCTCTACACACTCTAGAGTTACAGTAGACACCTTTCATTGAACCTAGTGCTGCTCCGAATATGTCACTGTTTATCAGACATCCTCCTAGCCGATGCCACTGATTAGCTGTCACCTGTTGCTTGGTCTCACCTCTTATTTAGAGCTGTGTCTCAATTACAGGACAGTCAGGTGCTCTGCTTTGCAGCTTTAGTTATAGACCTGTACCTGTGTCTATATATAAGGATAGAATATAAGCTGGGAATTAAGGTGTATCTAAGCCGAGACACTACAGGTGAGAAGAGTCATTTTACTTTTTTAATCAACGGATTAAAATCAAGCTTTGCTAGTTGTTACTGACATTCCTAGTTCATTGGAACTTTTGCAATAATTTACAATAACATTTTCAAAAGAAGCCTTGCTAATCTGATAAAAGCAAAAATCCGGTCTTCTTATATTGTGAGAATAAAAATATAAATTTCACTATGAAGGCACTTCCAAGACAGAACAATTTAGTGGCATGCTGTTTCTTTATTGTTTAATCGAGAAAATGGGATATAAAAATATTTGATGCCATTTTTCAGAATAAAATCTAACAACACAATCAGGGATAAAAAAGATGTCGAAAAAAAAAACAAGGAAATTTCATGAACTTCAAAATTAACTTACAGTATCTCTGCAGCTTAACATCTGTTCCCACAATGTCCAACAGAACATAATGTGCATCCTCTGTAAATAAAGTTTATAACAGTGTTTTGAAATCTCAACAAGAAAACATGTACGTAGGACAAAAATCTTTCCACACGTTGCATTTTACAGTATGTTTCCAGTACTCAACGTGCGTGTGCTTCTATTGAGCTTTGTAGCATTATCTCTGTGTTTAATTTTCTTCTAAAAATATTATGGTGAAATGCATCATGGCTTCTCAGCAAAGAAGAAGAAGAAGAATCAATTTGAAAGTGAAACAAAAAGTTATTAAACAACATGAAAGGTGGAAAGTCAGTGACGTCACCTACACTGCAGCTCAACATCAGAATTCCATATAAGTAGTTACACTACTATTATACCACTATACACTATTATACTATTATACACTACTACATTTTTTAATATATGGTGTTTATAGAGTGCACAAACTGCATGACGCCCGCTTTCACAGAACAGGTTTTAGACATTATGCATTTTTTTCCCCTTTCTCTAGGATTTTTTATATTTGGAGAAGTTATGTAGTGGGTCTCACCGTTGGACACCGAGTATATATGTATTTACTATGAGCAGTAGATTCACCAGTGGACCAGTGGATAATAAACACTTGTAGAGTTCATTGATAAGACCAGGGTTCAAATCCTGGGCAGCCCATCAGGTTAGATGCAGACAGAAAGGAGCAAGAAAAAAATACCATCAGCAGGGTGAATATTTCATGGATGTGCTCCAGTTGGGAGAAACAAAAGTTTCAAAAATCAATATTGTTCTGAAGGTTTCACAGCCTTGTGTTGGGGTCATTCATTCACCATTATTCATGTACATGTATGGTCATGAAGGCAATGTTAGTATGAAATCATTTCATCAAAGTAGTTCTAACTTTGAAAAGCAAACCTGATGCCAACGGTGTCCCAACATCCTTAATGCTGCCAAATGAATGTTGTTAAAACATTTTGACAACCCTGCTGGGATGTCGACTCATAAACTGCTTAATTGAGTACTGACTTTAGTGTTGTTGAAATTTAATATGACCAAGCCAGTGGCTGTATGCTTCTGGTACATTTTTGTATCCAACAGAGCAACAAATGTCTCCTACTTTCCCTCGTTCACGCCGTCAAGCAGATAAAACTACAGTATGAACGTCTTCACTCTCAAAACATAAACGGAGACTTACATTAGGAAAGTGAATCAGTGTGTGAGGCTTTTCTAGGATTTCTCTCTTCTGCTTTAGAATCAGGAATCCGTTCAGTAAAGTGACTAGGGATAGGGGGCACTACTTCCTTACTCCATCTCTTTTCTTTTTTTTCCCACTCTATTCACCTTATATGCTTTTTTTTGCCAGTGTATTTGATCACACTAATGAGGACAGTCAACCACTTTGCCTTGTGACAAAAAAATAAAAGGAGCCCCAAGCTTTAGAGATGAATCAGAAGAAAAGAGAGAGCGAGAGAGACTTGTGTTCTGGCAAAATGTAGTACAACCGTATACAAGGTTCTAATGAGTCAGCCATAATGTGAACCAGTCGTAAATAGGTCAACTTGAAAGGGTGCCTTAGACCTCATCTGCCCCATCCTGCATTGATCTTCATGTCTAAGAAGCATTTCTAGTTGATAACACCCATGATCAATATCAAACCACGTTTTCACTACAGATGGAGCGCATTCCTTCATTTTCTCACTGAATATGATCTTAGTGTTCATGTTAGATAACCCAGGGCCAAGCCGTCTGAAAGTGTTGCAGAATGCAGTTTTTTGCAGCACAGGCTAAACAGGACAAAGCTCTACGAAAGATAGGGAAGACATGTCCCAGGTGGCTAAAATGCACTAGTTTCGGGGGTGGGAGTGTGGGGGTGGGGGGTTTATTTTTCTAAGGGAGTTAGAGGGATCCATTGAGAGAGAACAGGGGAAATAGTAGGGTACAGAACTACAAGTTGTCAGCTTGATAAATTCTTTGGATCAGTCACTTGATGGTTTCATAGTTCAGCCACCACAGACACATCTGTAGGAAGTGTTGCTATGGGAGACTAACAGTGTGCAGAGACCGTAGGTAATGCCATTTGAAGGTCATTGGGAAATCTCAAAGTTCACATTACTGTTGTTCGCTGTCACGTACAGTAGTCTCTGAGAAACTGAATATCATGACACAAATAAATAAGAAGAAAGTTAGCACATGCTTCATTTAAGGTTAAACTTGTGTAAACAAAAGCTTGTGTAACCTCACTCCCTAAGTGGGTCTTCTCTAAACTACTAGCACTGAAGTTGGCCCACAATTGTCCAGAATACCAAAATAACAAAGTTGAAGTGACTGAAACAACTGTGCTCCAACATGTTCCAGAATACCCCCTGTGCACAAATTGAGGTCAGTAAAGACAAGGTTTAACAAGGTTGAAGTGGAAAAATCAACTAGCCTTCATAGAGCCCTGACCTCAACCTGACTGAACCTTTTTTTGGATGAATTGGAACACTAGCACCCCAGGCCTTCTCACCTGACATGGCCTAATGTCTTGTGACCAAATGAGCAAACCCCCACAGCCACCTTCCAAAATCTAGTGGAAAGTCTTTGTAGAGGAGAGGAGGTTATTATATAAGAAAACAAAATAGGGAGTAATGCTAAAATCAGATGTTCAAAAAGAGCATATGACGCCATATGTGTTATGAGTGTCTACAAACTTTTGGCCATATAGTGTAGTGTACTGCTTATTTTCTGTCCTCAGCATATTCAGACTCACAGGGCAACTGAACACAAGCACTAACTTCTTGCTTATACTGTACACTATGGACAAATGAATTGGACCAAACCTGTCAATTATGGAATACAGGTATTTCAATCAGGCCCCTTATCCCCACTAAAGGGCAATCTCAAAGTTTCAGCATACCAAGACATCTTGGACAATGCTATACTTCCAACTTTGTGGCAACAGTTTGTGGAAGGCCCTTTTCTATTGCAACATGACTGTGCCCCAGTGCACAACGCAAGGATTATAAAGACATGGTTTGATGAGCTTGGTGTGGAAGAATTTGACTGGCCTGCACAGAGCCCTAACCTCAACCCCATCTAGCACCTTTGGGAAGAACTAAGGCGGAGATTGTGAACCAGGCCTTTTTAACCAACATCAGTACCTGACCTCATAAATGCACTATAGCATGAATGGGCAGGAATTCCCATAGAAACACTTGGGTCAAAAATCTTGAGGACAGCCTTCCAAGAAGAGTGGAACCAACTCCATATTGAAATATATGTATTTGGATACACTGTCATTGCAGATTTGGCCAAATTCCTTTGGCCATATTGTATGAGGGTGAGTCAAAAATTATCCGTACTCCAGTTATATTAAAATGAGGATGAAGCTTCACTTCTGATGAAGAAGTGAACACAGCAGTTCATTCATGGCTTGCAGCTCAGCCTAAATTGTTTTTATTTATGGAATATGAAAGCTTGTTGACAGCTTGACAAAAGTGTATTGAAAAGCAAGGAGATTGTGTAGAAAAAATATGTATTTATCCTTTCAAAAAGTTAATTAAAATAAATTCTACAGCTAGAGTGCGGATAATTTTTGACTCACCCTCATAAAAACATAAGCCCAATTGACTAGTCTTGCACTGATTAACAGCAATTTACTGAGATAACAAGATCAGTCATGCTATCTACAGTATCTTGAACCCCTGGCTATGGATGACCAAGACATTGCTGGGATTTAAACCTGTGATCTCTCTACAACAAGGTTAACGTTTTTCCATTTTTTTCACTTTTTTTCTGCTGTAGCTTTAAACCTGTTTGTCTTCCTGTTTTAAACGACAGCACCGTATGACTTTCTGATATTCTGAACCAGAATGCATCTTGACCTGGGCTCTCCTCGGCTGATCTGGATGTGTCAGACGACCCCATGCTCACTCCTCCACAGGTGCAAATGAAAATTGAACACTGCGTTCCCAGTTACCGCTCACACTCCAAACTTGCAAGGCAGGCTAAAAACCAAGTCCACTAAGAAGAACGTGGTGGATCGAACACAGCTACCGCCCCACAGATCAGAAGCATGTCTGGGCCTGCCTATGTGCGGGCCTTTACTCAAGCCTCCTGCGGTGACAGGGCAGACCCAGCTCTCTGCATCGATCGCATCACGCTGTGTTTAAAGTCTGCTGCACTGATCTGTTCCTTTTTCACTCTTTCTTTAGAAGAATACAGCCTTTCATGTATGCTTCCTGACATGCCTAACCTTATCAAAGTGACTTTTGTACATAACTCAGAAGACAGAAGACTTACGAGTTGGTTATCATTCTTGATCAAATCAAAGGCTCGGCCATTGTTTCAGTTCTGTAATCTGCATGTTTGAATTTTTTTGATGGATGTGATGCATATATGTTCGCTATAAATAAATTAGGTTTACTTTGAAAAAAAATAAATAAATAAATAAAAATTTAAGACCATGTGCTTGACTTCACTTAATCCTTTTTTCCCCTTAATCTCTCCCTCATGTGTTTCTTCCCACAGTTGGTGTTTTGATGTGAAATTAGCTGTCAAGTCACACATTTCATTCATCATTTTATTTTGTTGATTCTGTTCTTTGTCTGTGCATTGCAATAAATCCAGGCAGCCAAAGATCAAAGAGAAAACAAGGAAGTTGGCGGGTATTAAAAATAAATGACTCTGAGATTAAATGCACTTTCCCTGACACACATTTTATTTTTGTGTGTCTGCCTCTTTTCCCCTTCCTGATTTCTTCCTATTGCTTTTGTACCCTAAAGTTGAGTCAACAGTCCAAAATACCCAGAAAGCATTTGTTGAATCCCGTAGGTGACAGCTGAGCAGTAGCTACCACAGTATAGCCAGAAAAATGTTTTTCAGTGTTCTGACATTTTCTCTCTCTGAATCTGTCTATCCATCCCATGCCTGTATTTGTTAAATCCAACGGGTAGGCAAAGTTCTTCTATAGACGATGTCTCGAACAGGCTAAGTGATGAGGGTTCATATGTTTGATCTTGTGTATAGAGGATGAAAAGGTATAACAGTTTAGCACTTGTACAACCTGTACTGTATATAGCCCTGGCATTGTAGACATCTGGTTCTACAGATAGAGTTTCTTTTCTCAGATTAATTTGATACACCTTTTTATCTCACTATCAACAGCAGAAGGCACTCAGGACACTTTCCACTCAGCAGGCTTTGTTAGAGCTCTGGAGTGGGTGATCCAGTGGACCATAGCTGCTATGGTTTTACCCCTGACGAGGAGTTGCAAATGTGTGAAGAGCAGCCCATGGTTTTGGAGTCTAATTGGATGAGCCTAAAAAGAAGGCTTGATTAATCTTTGTCTCCACAGGACTTTATTAACACCTGTGGCATTGGATTTAAAAACTGTAGACCTTTTGTTATACTTCCTGAAACAGTGGTGGGTTAGTTAATCAGATAATGAAGCAAAAGTGGTGACGCTAAAGCATACAAGCTGATGACAAGCTGAGTACATTTACAGTGGAATACCGTCACATTTCCTGACTCTCAATGTAAAGCAATGAGTAATCATAGATGCTGTTTAATATACTACCCATGTCTTTGCTTTCTTCTTCTTCTGTAGAAATAATTAGTTTGATTAAACCATTTGTTACAAGGCAGGGAGACTGAGTGGTAGTGAGTACAGACCCATTTGAAGGAATTTGCCCTTGGGTTCAATTACTATAAGGGGCTGCTGAGTGCAGGGTATTTAATACTTTGTCAAATCTATTCTGTCTCCCAAAATGGCGGCCTCTTTAGCAGGATTGCCTGGAGGGCTATTGCTCAGGAACTGATGGAGACTGCGCTCTCTATTAGAGATACAGAAGAGCCATTAGTGTGTAAAAAATGATCAAAGTGCTTATCAATAAGTTTAAGTGTTTTATTGTTGTGTGATGTTTAATAAATAATGCATACTAATTAAACATACTAACGCTAATGGTCAAATGTTTGCATTATCTTTGCCTTGATAACTGTCAAGCAGTCTGCACTTATTAAGCATCGATATCATCACCTTTCCACCTAGCAAATGTTTTAACACACACTTTATGCAGTTATCGTTATATGTAAGTTTTTTTTTTGTCTTTAAGACAAATCCGTGCTATGAGTTTATGTAAATATTATTTGAAGTCAGGTGGTATTTCAGAGGTGACGCCATTCCCCATAGAGCCAGATCTATTTTGGAGGTCCAATTAAAAGGTGTTGAGTAGCCATGTAGTGCAGGTGGCTCATCAGGTGGCTGGTGCGTTTGACAGTGACAGGGCCATGTCCTAGACATGCTTTTAAGTCTACGGCCCGGCTCTAATGGGGACCCTAATGATGTTCCATGTGTCTCGGGACTGGTGTGTTGTGTGAAAGTTGGACACCCACCCCGTAGTGTTAGTGCTTGCAATTAACACCCTGCCCTCCCGAGTCCACTAGTGACAACACACCACCTACAGTCTTGACATGTCCTGCACAGGAAGGGATGTCGCACAGACAGGAAGAAAGTACTCTGCAGTATTTTGGGTGGGAGATTCAGATGCTGAGTCTTTACAGATCTAGTGTGGACTTTGCAGACCACAAGTCATTATCTCATAAATGTCAGTGTCTGTGCATCTGTCAATGACGGTGAATCAGGGAATGCGCATCTCCATTACATGCAGCTGTAGCTGTCAGGAGTAGGTGATGAAGAACCCAAGTGGGGTCTCCGCTGAGATGTAATTGCAGAGTACTTGTTAGTAATTGTTGGATGGCAGACTAATGCTGACGGTGCTCATTGTGTGTGTGTGTGCGCGTGAATGCAATAGCTGCTTGATTCGTAGCTTTTGAAAAGGATCAGACTGTTAGAGAATCAAAAAAAATGTAAACTGCTATATAACATTATTAATGGAACCACAATCCCACAATAACACAATCCTTTGCATAGCATTACATCATGGTGGGAAACACAGCAGGGTGACCTTGATTTATTCCTTTCTCTTTATTCTTCTTTTTGTTGTCCCAAAGATTTTATACTATTTTCCCACAAACCTTTCTGATTTTTTTAGTTTTAAAACTAGCACATACCAGCTTTTTAATTTCACCACTACTGAATATACAGGGGTTGGACAATGAAACTGAAACACTGGCCTTTTTAATGTTGAAGGTTTCATGGCTAAATTTGACCAGCCTGGTGGCCAATCTTCATTGATTGCACATTCCACCAGTAAGAACAAGGTGAAGGATTAATTAGCAGAGTAATAGCACAGTTTTGCTTAAAATATTGCAATGCACACAACATTATGGGTGACATATCAGAGTTTAAAAGAGGACAAATTGTTGGTGCGTGTCTCGCTGGCGCATCTGTGACCAAGACAGCAAGTCTTTGAGAAGTATCAAGAGCCACAGTATCCAGTGTAATATCAACATACAACCAAGAAGGATGAACCACATCCAACAGGAGTAACTGTGGATGCAAGAGGAAGCTGTCTGAAAGGGATGTCCGGATGCTAACCCGGATTGTATCCAAAAAACATAAAACCACAGCTGCCCAACTTACTGCACAATGGTTTTGCGTGCACACGCACAGGACGCCTCCGGAGCGCATACACCATACCTCTTACACTGCATGGCTCAGGTTCTGTATATTCGAGGAGGAAAGAGAAAATTACAATACCTGCATTGAGTTTAATCATACACAAAACAGTGCATTACTATTTATGCACGTTCATAAGTTGGATTTGTTCGCATGTCTGACAAAGTGAGTCTTATACTTTGATCCCAATATACAATATAAAGCATACCAATCCACTAGACTAAATATGTCCCATTTCCCAACACTCCCATCATGTGGCCAAAAACCGTAACCACGGCCAAGGAAATGAATCTCACAGTGAAATTTTGTCTTTGTGCCTTTCAATCACGAAGGAAATCACAGACACCATTTTGTGTCAAAGCGAATTTCCCCATAAGAAATGATGGAAACTGTGATGATTTGTTTCACAACCTAAAATATTCATATCAAAATGATTAATAGGAAATATCAAGTAAAAATAAAACTAATTAACCTGCACTTTACCTTTGAAAAGACACTTCAAAGTATCTTTGAAGCAGAGACAGGAGAGAAGGAGGAGGAGATGGGGCTTGCTGAGTAGAACTTTTGATCACTATACACACAAGCACACACATGCATACAAACACATACGCATGCACAGGCATACACACATGCGCCGCGGTCCAATCCAGTTACTTGCAATCCAAAGTTTTACTGGTATGTGAAATGTGACAGTGTTGTCTCTGCCTCTTTAAATCGCAAGGGGAATCCCGGACTCCATTCTTGGAATGTGAACTCTGTTTTGTTAAGGATTTTACGAAATTAGGATTATTCACCATCGGGAAAGCTTTACAGGACAGCCATTTTCTATCATCATGCTCCTTTGAATGTACAGTCAAAGCAGAATCGTTCTTGATCTAAAACAAGGAGAGAAGAAAATAAAATGAAACATTATCATACCACATTATCATAACAAATACAAATAATTGTGCTGCTTGTGTGATTGTGTACCTCCCTCTCTCTCTCTCTCTCTCTCTCTCTATATATCCCTTTCTGTTTCTCTCTTGCGCACACGTGTGTGATTTTCTCTTAATCATGTTTATTAGCATTTGAATGTCTTGTGCATATTAAAGGTGCTACATAATTAAACTCAATGCAAATATGTTAATGTCACTGTAAATATTGACATATTTATATGTATTTCACTCTTTGGATAATAAGAGGGACATATACTCTTTAAGTATATGTATTACTCCTCCAGAACGGATTACATTCATATGAGTTGGTATCACTATAGTGTTATTTATTTATTTATTTATTTATTTATGTATTTATTTTTTCAACCACAGTAACAATATACTGTACTGCACATATACAAATTAATCTTTTTTTTTTTCTCAAATTCAGCTTAATTGCTTGTCATTGTTTTTATTTAGCAACTGTTAAATTAAATTATTATCATAAATAGTAATAATACGTATATATGGTACCATATGGATCCCTTGTTCTTTAAATATTTCTGTATCTATTTTGTTACAAATACAATATTAGCTGTTCAAGGTTTATTTGAGGCTGTTTATTAGCTGTTTATTTAAGGCATTTAAACCAGCTTTTGTCTCTGGATGATAAATTACATATCATTTTGTAATATAATAAAGTTTATTCCCAATGAGGCTAAAAAGTTTTTGCGAAATTTTGGATAATTTTGGATGATACATAACCGTCCAAACAAGAAGGTAAGGCACTGAGAGTAATTTGGACTCACAGATGTACAGTAATACTAGATACTAGAAAGTGGAGTCTAACCATTTATTTCAATTCGGATCAGAAGCGGTGCATTTTGGCCATAGTGCAGTCATCGGGGTAAATTGCTACCAGTCTGGTCTGTGGCTGTTTCCACCAGTTGAGTTTCCAAAACATCCCAAAAGTGTCTCTGAGTGCTGCTTAACTAAAGTTGTGCATATAGGCTATTTTTTGGAGCTTCTAGTTTCTTTAGACCGCAGTTCAACCCACCAATCAGGGAGAGTTTTTTTTTATTACTAAGTACAGATAAAGAGCAACAAAAACAACAACAAAAAAGACGTTTTTAATTAAAGTTATAGAGCCACACACATACAAACACACAAAGAAGAGCAGCATAAATAGTAGAATTAGAATAATTTGGAATTTAACTATTGAAATAAATAAAAAAAAACGTAAAAAGTATAGGAAGGAACCCATCTTCAGTTGGGTGAGATCAGATGGCGAGACCATAATAGAATCCCTGCTATGTCTGTGTCCTATAAGGCTAAAAGTTATATAATGTGATAATGTGGGTATTAAAGTAACAGTTAATAAAGAGTTCACTTTTGTTTATGGACACTCGGGGACAAAACTGTTCATGGGAATTTTAGCCCTAAACTCTTGAGTGACTGCAGTCACAAACCATCAGAGAAGAAAACTGACTCCAGCAGCCAAAACCATCTTCATGGTCATCAAGTGGAGCCGTCCTTAGTTACCACATGCATCTCAAGCAGACCACACAGAGCTCCTTGGCAGCAGGCCGGAGGCGACAAGAACTCTAACCAGAGGCACTAGGATGAGTCAGACAGGTCTGGAAGGCAGAAGGGGTCAAGGTGGCTGGAATTTCAGGTATGCATTGTGAAGCTCAACAGAGAGAGAGAGAGAGAGAGAGAGAGAGAGAGAGAACTGTTAGCTGTGCTAACAATCACATAATGTATAAGGTAAATGTTTATTTAGTACAGAATGCAAGCAGCAACTTCAGCAGGATTAACTATGACAACACAATTAAAAGGGAGAGCCAAAAGGAAACGTAGTCATGAGGGCTCCCTGGGAAGTGAAGCAATATGCTTAAATTTTTTTTTTTAACAACATATAGATCATTTATTTTCATCACTGCACTGCCACACATTGACTAAAGTCAATCACTCCCTGCTGGAAATCATCAGCTAACACGCTTAGCCATATAACAATCCTTGACTCACCAATTTTCATATAAATTTTCCCACATTGTATGTAACATTTAGCTTCCGTTAAATAAATAAGCTAATTTTACATGGAGTCAGTTAGAAAGATAGAGAAGCAGAGAATAAGAAGACCATTGTACAGAGAAATCGGTGGTGTTATAGTGGAGGTAACAGCTGTCTATGATCAAGGTGCTGTAAGTACCTCAAAGCTACATTATCTGTAGGTGTTTGGTTCTCGCTGATGCTCCCAAAGGAATTAATAGTGCTCTCTTAAGAGCAGACTCCTTCCTTTTGTGGAAAAAAAACAGCAATATCTCTCTGTGAGCCAGACTGATGGTATTCATTTCCTATGTAGAAGTCTGTCGCTTTGAAGTGTTTATCAGGTGATGCCCACAAACTCCCGAGCATGTAGCCCAAAAGAACATCAATGTCTTTATCTGTTCTTTCCTTATCATCTGATTGCGGTCCTGCCCTGCACTGGAACTATACTGCTTTTTTCTTTTTCTACTCCCTCATATAGTTTTTTTTTTTTGCATAAATGATGCATGAAACATTTTATGTTTAGCTACAGTATATGTACATATGTACATATGTCTCTCCAGCATCCATCCCATTCCAGTTCCATTGTGCTGTCAAGGGTAGTTTGTATTTGGGGTGAAATGCACTCTAAGTGTGTTATTTTTTCCCATAGATATTATACGATGGCTTTAAATGGTATGGTACATGTTGGGAGAGTAACCTTTCCTCAATACTACTCATACTCATACTCGTAGTCTCCATCACAAGTGGTGCATTTGCACTATTGTTGAACCCAACTTTAAAACCCTCTTTGAGACTCCCCTTTGTGGCTGTTGATGGTCTCTCACTGCATTGTTTGTCTTTAATGCTGGCTTCCCCTTCTTTAAACTTCTTTATCTATCTGTGCACATTGCTTTTGTCAACTCCATGAACGTGCTGAAGCTTAGCGATATAGGCAACTATTTTGAGCAGTACTGTACCTTTTTATAGACGAACAGTTACTCTACAAACATTTTGCAATTTGAACCACCTAAAGTATGTCAGTTAATATATAGCTATGCCTAGTTTCTGTACAGCACTTGTATTTTCACTCTTTCTATCCTACACACCTAAAAGTTTGCTGTACTATAAATGCTGTATATACATTCTGATTTTAAAGTGCAATGTTTTCAACGACAAATTTCCACAGAATTCCATAGGGCCAGTTTAGGCTTTGTGAAGTGTAGAAAGCATCTAACAAACGGAGCAAATTGAACATGGACATTATCAGGCATTATCAATCGGAAGCGGGGCCTCAGGGGTTCCAGGTGGCTTGAGAGTTCTACTGATCTGTGACTAGACGTCAGCTCCTCCCCCCGCTGGAGCAGGTGCTATTTTATTCTATCCGATTGGCCAGACTGCCTACCTCTCACGGTCTTTCCAAATGGCTCTTTAATGAGTCTGATGAAGCATAATGATGGGCAATTTCCACCCCTGGGGCCTACAATGAGCTTTACCCAGGCTTCAAGGCTAAGCTGTGGTGGCATATTACCTCAGTGTGTGTTCCGGCTCTAGAGAAAGATCCCATTGCAGGCGAGCATGATTAAAAGACAGCTTTGCCATGGCTTTTAAAGCATGAGTCAAATGCATTTTTTTTTTTCAGATATGGTTTGGGTATTTTAGTCACAATTTGCTAATTATAAAGTTTTATGATTTAGATTAATATTAGGTATTTTTTAAATCTCTCCTTTGTTTATATTTAAATGGCTAATTAAATGAGTAAGTGAATAAATAAATTAAAAAAGAAACTTTAATGGCTTAGCAAAAAAATAAAAATTAAAACAATATATATATATATATATATATATATGACTTTTACATTCCTGGTTTTGATCTACAGTATTTGAAAGATTCACTATTATAAGCTCACATGACAGTATTTTTGTTCATCTTAGAAGAAAAGATGGGTCACACAATCCTGATAAGGTGGCTAGCAGACAGCTGACATTGTCCGATTAAAAACATAGCCACAAGCAGTATAATAACAGTGCCATGTCTGGTAAAAAAAAAAAAATCCCACCTGCACAGCACAGCTGGCTCCTGCTCGGTCATACAGATGTGATGATTACCAACAGCTATATCCCACTTTGTTTCCTCAGGGTTCTCCAGTTTCCTTCCACAATCCAAAGATATGGTAAAAGGCTGATTGCGGTTTCCAAATTGCTCATAGTGTATGACTGGGGGTGTGAGTGTGTGTGCCCTGTAATGTGTTGGTACCCCATCCAGGTTCCATGGGATAGGCTTCAGACCCTTCTGGTCCTTACAGAAGTTATAGATAATAGATCCACAATCACTTAGTTCCCTCTTAATAAAATAAAAATAGAATAAAAATCAACCACCAGCTTTTCTCCCCTGCCTTTTCTTACCTTTTTTTCTCACCTGCCTCCTCAACGTGAAACTGCAGTGACAAGTCTCAGGTGGAGTGAGGCTTTCCTGTGAGTCCTTGTTGCTGTTTACTCAATTACAGCAAGGGTTCAGCACCACTCTTTTCATTTGCCATCATCAGCCACTCCTCTGCACTTGTTTTTTACGGCTCTTTCAGGCTCCCCAGAGCTGTGAGCAGCTTACCTCTGTCTAACTGTCTTCAACAGCATCGCCCAGTACCCCACCGCTTCTGACTTCTACAATAGAGTTTAACAGTCACCATAGTTCACATCAGACTGCCATTCAGCAGGGAGTCGTGACTTTAAAGTGCAGTGTCTTTCGAAATCATATAGAATCATAACTGAGGCTGTCATGAAAACTGTGAGACTGAGGAGAAAAAGATTGAGCATTTTAGGCCATTTGGATCCATGGATTCATTGAAAATAACAGTTTTTGAAGATTTGCTACACATAATAAAAATTCACATTTATACTTACTGTTTTAATTTAACATTATTTTACTTTTTACATGTAAGATTTGACATTTAAATTTATATAAAACATTACCTTTACATTTTATATTTACATTCAACCTATAAAATGTAGATTTATACAGCACTGTATGTAACAGTGTGTATTCACACTGTTTACAATATGTTAAAAGATATATTTTTATCACTATCCCTCTTAATGTAAAACTGTTATATAAATGCATCAGAATAAATCTTCAAAAGTCAGAATGACACCACAGAGATTTACACATTGCTAGATTCTGGTCACAGGTTCACCATTTGTTATCCTTTGGCTGAATACTGAGAGAATTGAGCAAGATTGATTTACCAAAGTTACATTGAAGAGGATTTCCGGGATACCTTCTTTTAAAAGCACGGACCAGAATTTAACTCATTCATATTTTATGAACATACTTGCAAAGCAATGTTGCAGAGAGATTGCCTGTGGCAAAGTCATAGCTAAAACAAAACCCTGTGTCAGATTGTTGTAATGGTTATTTCTAATGTAGGATCTTGAAGATGATCCTAGACAATCTTTAGAAGAGGGTGAGCTACTATGCCTCGTCTTCTCTCAGAAAAGAGATTAAAAGCACAACAGGCCTGTACATTGCCTGTGTGGAGTGCCAGTTACAGCCTCATTTTTTTCTGTAACGTATACTTATACTCTATATTTCTTTTTAAGAAAAAAAGTAGATTGCTTTGTTAGAATGGAGATGAAAAATTATCTCTAATCATCGTAGTCATGGCCTTCTTTGCTCCTTCTTGTCAGATATTTCACTTCAGTGATTAGCTCTATTGGAGTCACCTTGTTTCTTCTCCCTGGAAAGCTTGATTCTTTTTTTTATCTGTCTGAAGAGAACATACTTGATTTTATTGTAATGCAAAAAGCTTTCATCTCACTTTCATTGTATGAGAATTCCATCTTGATGTCTTTCTTTATCCAGTGACAGTGCTCTGTCACCATGAGCATCAAAATCCAAGTTGAAATCGACTACAAACTGTGTGAGTGCTAGCATAAAGAGCATACCTCTTACAAATGTAGATGCGTAGGTCTATAGGTACCATGCATCCATAGACAGGGGCCACGCTTTTAGTAAAGTATGAGGGGCGTTCAAACCACAAAGTCTCCTGTGATTAAAGGTGTAAAACCTTTCAAGCATAGTACAGTGATGAGCCTTTTAGCTACAGTAAAACATTTGAATGGTGCAAATGTTTTAAAGCAGTCTGTACAATCCCAGATGAGGTGACTTGGAGCCTACTGCAGTCATTCTTGCCTACTTTAAGAGAGTCCATCCTTGAAAATCATGTGCGACGCGTCCATCTGTGAGAACCATAAGCACAATCATGCACAAACACCACTTGCAGATTACAGGAACTCATCTGGGAGTTATTGCCACATTTCAAGGTCAGTCTTGACCTCAGTTTTTTGCTATTAAAGAAGTTCCTGGAAGGCCAGTGTTTCAGACATGAAGCAGACAGTCTAATCATGGCTCCGGTGTTCTGACAAAACATCTTTACTAGTAAAGCACTTGTAAAATGCTGGGATATATCATATACAGAAATAAAGATAGCTTTTACTCTCGTTACTTTTACAGTAACCAAAAATACACAAGACAAGTGAACCATTAAAATAATTTTACCAGTCTTTGTTCAGTCTCTCTGCGGGTTCAGATGTACAGGATGGACAGTGAAATGTAAAAAATCTCATCTCTCTGTTGGTGGTCCCCCTGCAGTCTGGCTGCAAAGAGATGGTTCCCTTTTATTTCCCTGGTTTGACCTGCTCAATAACGTAAACGCATGCAAAGGCTTGAGTTGCATTCCTCTCAGACTTACTACAAACGCAGTAACTATATCTGCTCAAGAAAAGATAATATTCACTCGGCACTGATTCTAGTGTTAAAAGGTTAACTGTGTGTTAAAATGAGCATTGTTTTAAACAAAGGACATTGTCACTAACATTTCCACTCAGTCAGTGATCTACATTTATGAAGAGGGAAAATAAGATCCAGATTCCGCACTATTTCTATTAATGTTGCTGCATGTTGGAACATGTTTTGTTTACTAAAATAATTGTACTAGTTTCTTTATTATTATTATGTTGCTTTATGTTTGTATTTATACATTGTTCTTCTTATTTCATATTGCAGAACATATGTTTTCATAAGCTAAGCACAAATGCATACGTGGACATGCAAGCGCCAGAGCAGAGCGTTTGTCCAGACACACTCACAGACACTCACAGACACACACACACCTTCACTAATTCTCACATATGAAACTTTTTTGTGTTTTCCTATTTAGCACTAGGTTCATTGCTGATTTGTGATTTTTTTCCTATGTACTGTATTCCATTTTATTGCTCTGTTATGGTTATTACTTTCATTTTTGCAAAAGCATAAATTGTTCAGAATCAAAGGTACTGAGGCCAAGTCATTGCTTATTATTGTTCTCAAATCTTCTCAAATTGAGAATTTAATCATTTTGCTATGTTTAAAGACTGGTCATTTTCAATTCTAATTAAAATCTTAACATAAAAATGGATATTCTATTAGACTAATGAGGATAGTTTAATGAGAACTGGTCATTTTCTGAGACCAGATGAATAAAATTGAAATTGAAGCACTTATATTTTACTACAAATTTTACATGAGAAAACCTTGGGTGATTTCTACTCCGATGCAGGTTGGAGCTGGTGGTCAGATATGAAACCTGTCTGGTAAAAGAGAGGTATGCTTTGTTTAGTACAGTAAAACCCAAACTGCATTTCAGACATAAAAGGTACTTCAGCTTTGCAGAATATAAGACAGTAAGCACTCTGCTATTCATTTTATTCTAGTTATAAATCCCATAACAATCTTTGCTCTCAATTGTACTTCCAACATATCTTAATGTACTTTAATAGATTAGTTGATTTTATTTTGCATGATCATTAGCCTTCTGTATACTTAAATAAACTATAATGTTTTTTTGTTCAATTATGATTTCATAAATTGTTTCATTGTTGTTACTCAGTCAACAGATTGAAGAATTTTTAGTACTTGTATATTACTACTGTATGTACCCAAATAAATCCTAAAAATATTTGTGAGGTAAGACTGAACAGTACTAACAATTAAATTTGTGCATTCTTTCTTAGCTGATTGTGAAGGATTGCACTAACAATGCTCTTTTAATTACTAGAGAGGAGAAAGTCGCTGTGCATGCCTTTTTCTCCTAATTGCTTTTCCCTTGGATTGCCTGTAATTGGGCCTCAATTGTGTTTATTGATTTCATTTGATGTGCTTTAATCTTGAAGATGTTATACTATATACACTCACCTAAAGGATTATTAGGAACACCATACTAATACGGTGTTTGACCGCCTTTCACCTTCAGAACTGCCTTAATTCTACGTGGCATTGATTCAACAAGGTGCTGAAAGCATTCTTTAGAAATGTTG
>JAQMYJ010000002.1:18317211-18328926 GCA_030014305.1 Clarias laeviceps | reverse complement strand
AGGTTTCTTCCTATTGCCATCTCAGGGAGTTTTTCCTTGCCACTGTCGCCGTCACCCTTGGCTTGCTCATCAGAGACCATCATCCATCTTTCATTCATTCATCTCATTATTATTTAGACATGTTTTTCTCACACATACACACTCCCATAAATTCTCTCTTTTTTTTTTAAAATGTCTTTCATTTTGTGCATTTTGTGCTGCTTTGAGACAATGACCATTGTTAAAAGCGCTATATAAATAAAATTGAATTGAATTGAATTTTATTGCTCAAGTCTTGTTGAGACTTTGTATTATTGCCCTTTCATAAAAACATACTGTGTTTATTAATGGTCTATGTTGGGGAAGAAACAATAAATAGGTTATATACCAAAGTGTTCCATTGGAAGTTTTTTTTTTTTTTTTTAAGCAATTTATACAGAAAAAAATAATATAAATGTCCTACAGTCAGGTCTAATTATTCATCTATTTTAGTTGTTTAGTTCATTTTTCTGTTCAGCATAACGGGATATGGGGTCACTCCTGGGGTCCACGGACATGAGTCAGAAATATACGCTAGTAGGAACATCATGTACACACATTCATACACAACTGGGGGCAACAGCAGTGACTGTAAGTGCAGATATGCTTTATTGCAACAGTTATAGAAATGCAAATGGCCAAGAAAATTGAGGCTTTCAATGGCAAAACCAGAACAAAATCTGTATGTGTGTGTGTACATGTGTGCCTGATTACAGGTATCCAGGTGTGTGTAATCAGTAGTCAGGCGAATGTGAATGTGGTATTGACTGAGGGTGAGGGGAAAATTGAGTCTGGATCAGCCATGTTGTGATTCTCTGGTGGATTCTGGGAATCAGCTTTCATTAGCATAGCCAAACCATGTACAGGCATGTTTTTTTGGGGAGGTGGAAGGAAAGCATGCGAATGTGGACAAAAAAACACACAGGAGGACGACGCAAAATTTCAAATAAACATTAACCCGAGCTCAGAATTAAACCATGGAGTCTGAATCAGTGACACAGAAATATGACTAGTCACATCACTGTTTTGCTGTTGGTTAATTGCTAGTTTTTAAATGTTCATTCCTTGTAATGTTTCAGTTCCTACACGTGAGATGCTCTTTAACCTTTAGGTGGTGCCATACAACATATTTACATATGTAAATTACAAATGTAATCCTACATTAATGTTAAGATTTCTGTAGTTTTTCTGTATTTAACATTCTACACTGTTATGTTACATTGAGATAACTTATTACCTTGAATTTGTTCTTCGCAGGTTTCTTATTTGTTAGTGTCCTCTCTGAAGAAACATTTTCAATAGATAGGTAGAGGATATTTTTCTTATTGGGAAAAACCTCATGGGTTCCTCTCCCACTGCTGCTTAACCATACATGAATACCTTTCACACACTAAATGCCTGCTTACTTAAGCGCTACTTAGAAATCGTGACTCTACTGTGCATACGGTTTCCTGTATTAATTTTGTGAAGGTTCCCTTATATAGGTATTCGGAGTGCCAGTAAATGACCTTGAGGGGACTGCGCCGCATTTGCTCATCAATGGAAGTGTTATCAACTTTCTATTAGACGAGCAAGATAACAAGCCATCAGCACCATGACAATATGAGCTCCTCCATCTGAGAAAAGCCCAGGGTGACAGCAATACCAGGCTAACAGGACCACAGCTGAACATTGTCTCAGTCTCATAACATCTCCACACCCGTTCTAGAGTGCAATTATGACTACAAAAGCAATACAGACCTCCGGAAGCATCAGCAGTGTAAGGGAGGGTGCTTGGTATTGTGGCTCCTTTATGGCTGCCTCCTTGGGAGCAGTAACAGTAGTAAAATATTACCCAACATTTATCCAAAATATGCTGACTGCAACAGCACCCGGCTAATTGAGAATTTACTGGGCAATAATGACTTATCATACTCTGCTTACAGCAGCACTGATGCAGCCAGCTTCATTTAGAAAGCAGTAGTTTGGCCTTAATGAAGTCTGTAAATGTCAGAGAATGGCAGACAGGGTGTGCATCAGGATTTAGTCATGTTACTCTGTATTGGACTTCTTATTGGATTCATGTGCTCGTGATGGGTGGAGAGGAGGAACTGACAGGGAGCTAACTTACATTTGTCTCATTTTGTTATGCATGGATCAAAGGAAATAGTGTAACCACTTTGTGATATATATGTTTGTGTATTGCTTCAGAATTTGTGAGCATAACAATATTGTTTGATTCCTGCCTAGGAAAAAAACATTTCTTACCAGAAATTCCATACTAGTGGGTCACCAACCTCATATTGTTTTGGGGCTTTTGGGATCTGTATCATTTTAATAAAGGTTGTATTGAATCTTGTGGAATGTAGAATGATATAACAAAAAAGCTAAGTTTGTCCTCCATAAGGAAGTATGTAACTTTTTTAAAGTCCTTGAAAAGCAATTTTCAACAAGATTTAACATAGCTGCATATCTACTGTACATGTTTTATTATTATTATTATTATTATTATTATTATTATTATTATTTTGATAAACACATACATGACTTAAATCAGCATGTTTTTAACTTTTTGCAGACTTTCTGAATATTGCCAAATAGTGTTTGAAAAGCAGCTGTATGTATAATGTGACAGGCAGCTAATAGTAGTGTAAATGTGATTTATGTTCCCTTTCATTCTCCCATATGTGTGCTCTGTATGTCAGATCTTCTGTGGGTTGTGGGCCTTGAGTAATTGTCCTGCGTGGTGTGTTTTCTGTCCCTGTGGTATAAGCTGTGTGATAGTGGCTCCTGCTCCATGTCAGTGTGCAGTGAGCCAGGCTGACATAGATGGATAGCTGTGGTGATGCTCTAATTATTTGTTATGTGAGGGCCAGAGGGCATCTCGAAGGGTTTTCTCACCTGCTTTAACTAGTCTCCTTGGGAGGCCTTTGATCAAACAATGCCTAGTGATATATCTACCAAACAAATGCACTTTTTGTCCAGTTTGCATGTTTGTTATATCTAATGGCAGTGATTAACATTTAGAGTTAGGACTCTATATCTAAAACCAGATCAGCAGACATAAAATGGTACATTGCATACTGTGTTTGTTGCATTAACTGGTCCTTCCTCTCCTGTAAAATGCACTTCCTTCCCTAGGCTAAGGAGAAGTACATTCTCTCCATTTAAGAGGGTGTGGTTTAAACGACACTGTGAGAGCTTAACTCCATTTAGAATGCTGCTTCAGCAGAGACCTAACTCTCAATGCCTGGAGAACAAGATGTGCATTGAGTAGTGTTCTCATCACTGCAAATGGAGCCAGTTAATCGAGAAAGGCAACAGGGTCCCAGTCCACCTAATATATCTGTGTGTTAGGAGATGAGAGGAAGGAGCTCTTCGTCAGCCTTAAATTAGGAGCATTGCAAAACTTCTTAGTGATCTAAGCAGGAATCTCAAAGCGTTTAAGTGAGGTGAAGAGCAGAAGCAAGCAGCAAGACATTGAGTACATTTATTTATTGAGAAACTAGACGGCCAAGTGGGCTTTCTGAGAAGGTCAGACGGTGACTGGATATCATTCACTAACCTGCACTCTATTTTAGATTGTTATTACTTTTTAATTTTGTTTACCTTATGCAATCTATAAGGCATACTTTGGAAAATTAACGATAAATATGATTGAAGTTTTTTCGTCATACTAGATCTTTTTCCACACTTAATCTGATATAGCAACCAACACAATTTAAGTGAAAATCACATGGAAACAAACCAACCAAAAATATGCTTAGAAATATATAAATAAAAAAGTTTTGGTTGGAACTCACTCTGTCAATTTTACGCTGAAACCAGTGTCAGAAAATTTACTGTAAAGTATGTATGTATGTATGTATGTATGTCTGTCTGCTCAGTAGAGATTTTACAGCTCCAATAAAACTGGCTGGACAGAATTAAAGTTTTGCAGTGCTTAGATATCAACCTGAAGTTGTAGCAGGACTACAGAGAGTATACTTTAACAAATTCCTTTGCATAGTGGTCCAAAAGTTGTTTGCAAATATCCAAACGCTTCTGTTTATACTTTTCTGTGCATAAGGGAAGATCAGGTTCCGTTTTACTCTCAGACCGAATTACAATCAAAAAAACGGATCATTGAGTGGTGCAGTAGTAAAGTGCCCGCCCTATCATCCGGAGATCGCGAGTTCGATTCCCGGGTGATGCTGTAACCTTTCGCAGCCGGCCTAGAGAGAGCTGATTGGCCGAGCTCTCTAAGATACTTAGTGCTCCCACATTAATTATGGCTCTACAGCCAACCATTACATGTACCATGGAACAGTGTGGAGGCCATCCTCAACCCAGGAGGAAAATGTGGACTCTACTACTCTAAAAGACAAGAGAGCTTACCACTTAAAGGACACCAAACCCAACTGTGAAGCATGGTGGTGGCTGCACCATACTGTGGCTGCTTCTCGTCAGCTGGATGTTTAGTAAATAGAAGGGATCATGGATAGCTCCAAATACCATGCAATTGTGCCACAAAATTTGCAGGCCTGTCTTAAAGATGATGTCACCACTTAAAGATGATGTTAAACAGCTAAAGATGATGTCACCACTATCCAGCACAATAACAACCCAAAGCACGAATCCAAGCCACAGATTGTTTTGCAGTGCAGAAGATCAATGTTTTTAAATGGTGCAGCCAGAACTCAGACCTAAATCCTATTGAAAACCTGTGGAATGTGTGCACAAGAGATCCCCTCACAATTTGATAAGTCTGAAGCATTTTTCCAAGGATGAAATAAGTAAGGCTCAGTACATCAGTCACCTCTATTAACTCAAACCATCTGCTTTTGTGCACGCTAGGCTCCCTAACAGGCCACAAGATAGACTCTGCCATAAATGAATCTATGGTGTGCTATTAATTCCTGTGCTTTGTAGGCATTTCCAGTCAGCAGTCGGATGTTTTCCTAGTCTTTTATGTTTGTAATCCTTTTCAGTAGACCTTCAACGAAAGAAATGCTCTGTGCTCTATTTTCTGTCTTTCGAAATGGTACGTTCTGTGCCAAATTGTCTATTTGTTGGATGTGTGGGATTTAACTTTATTTTCCGTGCTGTGTTACGTTGAAGCAGTGGTCATGCTGTTCTACAACTTATCCACTCCAATTTTATTACATATTTGTTTTCAGTGATTTGAAGAAAATTTCCGTACAGTTTTTTTTTCTTTTCCCCCCTTTGGCTTCAAATCTAAATATTGTTTGTGATGTCTCAAAACATAGCTTCATGGGGCGGTATTTCTTAAAGCATTCTCAAGTTTACTGTACATTGTTCACATTTATATGGTGAGTGTGGATTGATTCAGACAGTCTCATGGCCTGCCTTGTTGATATGCAATGCCACTCAATGCTTAGGCCTTTATTATGCAATAAGAGAAATTCAAACAGGAATAACACACATACACACACACACACACACACACACATACAAAGACTTGCAGTAAATATCACTAAAACATCATGGCATTATGTGATCCTCTCTCTTTTTATGACAGATGGTGTTTCAAGGAAAGCCTGAACTTCATTAATCACAATTCTTTAAACAGCTTCATAGTCAATTAGTGTTAGAGCATTTCTTTGGCAAAGACTTTATTTTCTGTTCATTTATCATGGGCATCATACAATTATTAGTACAATTACTTCCTTGGCAGTGCGTTCCTGCCTTCCATCAGGGATGTAAAAGTCCCATTTGTTTTTAAATACAATTATGAATGAAAGTGACAGCTTAATTTGTGTATTGCATTTTGATTGCAAAGGAACAATCAATAATAATGTGCACTTGTTTTGTTTCTCGATTTCTTAATACATTTCAGAATTCTATCAGTTGCCTAAACATCAGCTGGGAATACAGACATTCACACAGACTGTTGTTAACCGAGTCCAGGCCCTCATGTTTACGTTTACCATTTTGTTCTAACCTCTAAAGGATCTCTCAGTACCCTCAATACTAACTAATTACAATGTCAAAGCCATCTGGCTACACTTGATACAGTCAGTACATTGTTTACATGCACAGCTAAGTTGAGCTGTGGTTATAGCTTGACTAGACCATTTAAATGGACTACTGTCTTTGTCTCTTATACTGTACAATCATGGCAGGGGACTCGATATATTGACTGCAGTATGTCTGACTCTGATACGATAGGTGGCGATATGCCCCACTTTCAGCTTGTTGGTATTAGATTCCTATTTGACCCATTACAGTACATCAACAAACATGATTTCTGTGTGCGATTGACTTATACGTGCAAAGAGTAGCTAGACTCAGCCTCATTATCTGGGTGTGCTATTACGACTATGAGGAATTCAATCTACAGTAGTATGATTTTAGATCATCTGACTAATGTTTACATTTATTTTAAGTCTGGTTTTAGCCAGACTAACACAATAAGTTGGCCCAACACAACATCATGTAAACATACTGAGTGACTGTGAGAGTCTAAGCCAACTACTGACATTAAATTATCTCAGGTTTACACTCACTCACTTATCTTCTATACCGCTTTATCTTGTACTCAGGGTCACGGGGACCTGGAGCCTATCCCAGGAAGCCTAGGGCACGGACAGGGTGCCAATCCATCGCAGGGCACACACACTCATTCACACACTACGGGCAATTTTGGGAACGTCAATTAGCCTAACCTGCATATCTTTGGACTGTGGGAGGAAACCCACCAAGCACAGACGGGAATAGAGCCTGGACCCTGGAGGTGCAAGGCGACAGTGCTAACCACTACACCAAACTGTCGCCCTCAGGTTTACAGTTTTATGAAATATTACTAGCAAATATGATTTCAACATCCTGGTTAATATTGTCAGAGCTTGATTTGTAACTTGTAACTTTTTTTTTATGATTTTCTCCTGTGCATCTAATGACTTGGCTTTGCTTGCCACAGCCAGAGGCTTAGACTCTGTTAATTAATGAAGCAATGAAAGGATAATGATCACAGGTGTTTGGTCTGGCCAGTCTTAGAAATCTATACAAGCTAATCAACAAAAAAATTCTCTATTACAGGTTACAACTTTGGGCTTCATAAAAAATTTAAACACATTGCTAGTTTTGCTGGTAGCCCTCACATAAATGTTTTAGTTCCTTATAACACTGAGTTCTTGTTTGCATAGCCATATCTTATATCTTAAATTTTTAACTTTTCAACCCAGCAAGACAGTATGAATTCCAACACTGCCTTGAGCAAGTCCACCAAAAGCCCCAGTTTCTCAGTTTAGCTCCAGCAGCAAATAATCTAATGTCTGATCTGCTTAGTTTGCCAGGCCATGCAGGAGTAAATCAGCAAACAATGCAAAGGCCTGGGCCTGTGATACACTGACTACAGAATTATACATCCTGCTCCAGGGCGTAGCTTACTATTCAAACCTCGTTGGCTAACCTGCCATTTATGGGACAAAGTGACATACCACGCCATCAACTTCTCCTGCTGTCTGCGGCTCTCCATCTACTGAGACATAAATATGTTTTTCTTCCACATAATGTATGGGTATTCATTTGAAGATCATGATGCCAGTGAGAAAATAAGGCTCCTTGTATGGACCATCTATTGTTCCCAGGATGTACTCGGGATCCAGTATGACCCTTTCTAAAGATAAACAGAAAATTAATGGTAGCATCACTTTTAGCAACAATTACCCAAGTTCTTTTGATAATAAGTCAAAGAAACTCTTTATGTCTTTAAAAACTGAGCATGAACCAGTGGCTCAGCATACTGATATTTTCATAATGATATGCCAATTTGGAATATTTTGGCAGGTTTGAAAATACCACTGTGCCAGCAAATTTTGGACACCACATCCATGTTGTGCTGCTGATCAGCACTGGCATGTTTTTTTATGATCACAAAATAACAACTGGCTGAGAGTGAGAAGAAAATGGCTTCCTCCTAATCCAATTAACAGTAGGATATCATTATACTACAATAATATACTTGTATAATGCTTGCAAGAAAACATTTTCTTTGTTTATTTATTTACATGTACTGTATGTTTCTAGTCATTTTCCTTCTGCTGCTTGTGTATGCATAGAAATGGTCATTTCATATCAGTACAGTATGCTAAACTCCACAGTACAACAATGTGTAATTTCATTTAAAACTTACTGTACACAACTGACTTCCTTTCTTTTTTGAGGAATCCCTCAGCATTTTATCCATTCTTTCCCGAGACCAGACTTGAGATCTCCTGCTGGTCAGGTCCTGTCATTGCTTAAGTCAGTGGTAGTTGGTGTGCCTCCCGGCAGCACCCTAATCCAAATTGATTGGAGTGGCATGCTGTCTCAACGATCAGTCCTTCACCGAGGCATTCTGTCAGAGGTCTGGCACTCTGTGCACAGCAAAAATAAATAAATAAATAAAGCATCATATCAAACAAAACTACCTTTAATGTAGGCAATTTTAAATGTTTTAAAGAAATAAATTTTTTTAATTAACTTTTATTTGTTTTGTGGTAATTTTCAATTTATTTGTATTTGCTTGTAAGTATTATTATTATTTTTTTTGCAGTGTGTCTGCACTATTTCCTCAGTCTTTGCATGTGGATATGCATTTATTCTTTTGTGTATAATTTTGTGTGAGTAGTAAGAATGACCTCTGCTCTCACCTCTAGTACAAACTTTTTATCTTAATATGAAAAGGCTAAGAGGCCAAGCCCCTGGGGTCATGCTCAGGCTAATTTAAACTCATCATATCCAGTCAATAAGCAAATCTTTACCTAATTTTGTTTAGTGAACTTTGTTACTAATACACCATGGGGATTTTTTTTTTTCTTGTTCATGCCTTGAGGAACTGAGTAGCTCTGCTTCATTGCACCATGAATGCACAATATATTCGTAATCAGCAACCCAAATGGAGGTTATAGTACGAAAATCTTCCCCAAATGAAATTCCACAAAAACCTAAGCTCACACATCTACGATTAAGTGGAACTCTCTCAAGGTCAGTGCGGACACACAAAGGTGTATTACTTGTCTTTTTGATCAATACCCCCTTTTAAAGTTTCCTGTCTTGCATTTCCAACCACTTCTCTCTTGTGTCCTGACTTTTGTTTACTTGGGAAAAGCTTGGCTACACTCAAAATCCACAAATCCATTTTAATTCTCACCTAGAACTGGATCTAATGCATTACTTTTGGTGCTAGAGGGACTTGTAATTGAAACAACAGCAGAATTCAATGCACATTCATTTGCACATTCAAACTTGGCAGACAAATCACCATCAATATATGGATAACAGATGGAACGCAACATTGTCAAGGAAGACATCGTTCAGCAGAAAAGCTGCTGTTTAAATGGCATACGTCTTAATCAATAACCTGTCTAAAGTCTTATGTTAAAAAAAGAAATCAATAAAAAAGAAAAATCAAACATGGCATAACTAGAGCCTGCTTGCTTTGCTAGGATGCCGAACGTCTAATAGACTTGGTAAGATTAATAGTTTAATACATAGTACAGTACATACATAATACATAATAAAAACACAAATCACAAAATACCATTGCATTTTCAGAAGGATTTCAATATCTTTAATGCTTTCAGGAATCTTATACAGTACAGTATATGATTTCTTTTAAAAAATATGGTTCTGGGCCTGAAAGCTTTGGTCTCCATTCTACCCTGTGTCTGCCTCCAGTAAAAGGAAGCATTGCATGCAGCATAAAAAGTGGCCTGTGATGAAAGTTTCTTTTTTATTTTGTCTAGAACGAGTCTTCCCATCCTTGTTCCCTTGGTGCTCACTCTCCATTACTGTCATGGCTGCATTGTAGGTCTGGGAATTTCTCTCTGCAACTGATAGATGTCTCAGTCTCCATTACAGGAGCCACAATCAATCCAGGTCCCTGATTACTACCGTTTCCTTCTACTCCATCTTGGGAATCTAGAACCTTTTGCCACAGGTTGCTTCCTGTCTTTTAGGAATCAATAAGTCATTAAATTCAACCATACGCTAAGCCAGTAGGCATGGCTTTTTACCAGTGCAATGACCACATTACAATGCTGCCTCAGCAGAGCTTTGGTGGCGGCAGAATGTTTTTAAAAATGAAGCTCTCTTCGTATGGTTTGTACTAGGCTGCTAGATCGGTAGTGTTGAAACTCTAGTTAAAGCATGATAGAATTAAGCAATATCACACATGAGGGAGTGCTGTTGTGCTGAGTATCAGCCCAGCTGTGATGAGAATGAAACATGGTGTACAGTCCTGTAAATATCATAAGTCCCTCTTTATATTTTCACTTGTTCTGCATTAGAATGTGAGCTCCATTAACATCCTGGTTCTGGAGTTAAATCCCAAATAGCGTTGAAATTGAAACCCAATGCGCTATGTAGGGTGTACAGTCACTTGTCCAGTACACCAAGTTGTGCAGTGGATTAGGGATTATAGAGGGATTTGGGAATCATCCTTGTATTAGAAGCTAGTTATCTTTCTAGCACAGTTTAGGTGTAAATAAAACAACATGGAGAATGACAAAATGTTGTTTAAAATTGTTTTGAGGTGGGGTTTTTTTTGGTGGGAACCTGCTCTTTCCTCAGTATGGCGGACTGTCCCATCCTACTTTCACCCATGCTGGCGAACAACAGCTAGTGAAGCTAATGATTGTAGAATACCTGGGGCGTAGAGTGATACATATAGTTAAACATCCATGTTCTGTTACTGCCTATTATCATCACTTGTGGAAAGCCTCTCGTCCAATCAGATCCAGACCTAATCACAACTACACTGAAAAAGCCTTGGGATGAACTTGACCTCTGACTGCACTCCGGGCCTCATCACTTGATATCTTGACGTCACTAATGCTCTTGTCACTCAATTTACAAATCCCACAAACATGCTCTAAAATTAAGTGGAAAGCCTTCTCAGAGCAGTGGAGGTTATTATAACAGCAAAAAGGAACTAAATCTGAAATTGGATATTCAATAAGCTCATTTGGGTATTATGGCCAGATAATGTATAAAACATAAATGTTTATTTAAGGCAATCCATTTAGCCCAGTTAACTTTCCTTTGATATCTATCTCATGACTAACAAAGCAACCTTTACTGTGCATACTGAATTGATAATAAATCATACTCACACATCAGCCTCTTCATTCTATATAGTACTCCTTTGAATCACTGGGTTGCTCCACTGACCCCTGTGTCAAATTAATGGGTTAGTTTCTCAAGTCCCCAATCGATGATTGCCTCTACGCAGCCTGTACTTAATCAGTGGATTAGCTTCTTCACCTTTCCACCTTTTTACCAATCAATTAAGTCATTCAGGCCACCATTCAAGGTGAATGGTCAGAACCAAACATATAATTTACCATACTATTTTTAAATCAAGCTCTTTAAGATGTCTTCTTTCACAGTCACACAATCACAGACACATGTTACTCGCAAGAATACGAAAAGACCAAACCATCTGCTATCTGCATTTGGTCTAGTCAATAAAACATGAAAAGTCTGAGTCATAAAAATGTAGTTGTGCATCTGTGAGATGGCTGTCTAAATCCGATGGAGCCCAGACACCGTTTCTTAAATATTTCCTGAGATGTGTGAGCTGTATGTATCAACATAACGTCTCGGGTTACTTTGCTGTTACCCTGTACCCTGAAAAGCGTGAACGAGATGCTGCGTGAAGCATGTGTGTATCAAACACGCCAAATTTTTGGCTTATATAACCTTGGTCAGGTGACGTAATCTGATGAAGTG
>JAQMYJ010000002.1:18304922-18317111 GCA_030014305.1 Clarias laeviceps | reverse complement strand
TAGCCTGACTCTCTGTCTGGTAGGGGAACATGTTCTATGGCCCCTTTTCCCAGCAACGTCTGTAATTCCAGAGTCAGCAGATGCGCCCTTTCCGGTTTCACGGGAGTGGACACCACGCCGTTGAAACGCGGAGGGCGATTTGGGAATTGAATCCTGTAGCCTCTCTCTACAGTGCTTAGTACCCAAGGAGATATACTTGGCAATAGCTTCCACGCTGCCAGTTTCTCTGAAAGGCGCAGAATTCTTGGCGACTCGGTTAGACGGGGGGGGTGTTAGATGTTCAGCATCCTGAAACATGGCAGGAAATGACCGAACAACTAACCTTTCGTTGGAGACACCAGTGGTGGCGGAGCATGAACACCGGGGGTGCCAGGGAGAACACTTCTTTTTTGAAAGGAATTTTACGCGCCCCTCCCCGGGGGGAATTTCCCGAAGACTTGTTCATATAGTTTTGCCTCCCGAAACCTAGTGGCGACGGAGTTAACGACGTCGCCAAACAGGCCGGAAGGCGAGATGGGGGTATCAAGGAGGAACGCACGATCCTTATCCTTGATGCCCGTGAGATTTAGCCACAGGTGCCTCTCCGCGGAAACCATCGCAGCCATAAAACAGCCGATAGCACGGGCCGTCTGCTTTGTTGCACGAAGAGACAGGTCTGTGGCTCGGCGTAGTTCCAGGAACGCCCTATCATGAAGAGCCCCGCCAGTGCTCAAGTCTTTCAGCAGGTCAGCCTGGTAAGCCTGCAAAAACCGCCATGGTGTGCAGTGGAACACCAGCCTGATCCGCTGCCTGAAAGCTTTTCCCCACCAGGGAAGATGTCAGTCTACGCAGCTTGGAGAGACCATATGCAATCGCACGATCGCATGCATTACTTACCTGCAGTAACTCCACGATACCCGCGGAAGCGAGAGTAGGTCTCTCCTGTCCATTCAGAAAACTTCCTGATCCGGCGAGAGCGTGAGAGAAAGGGGGAATTCCGTCTCGTGCAGGTCTGCCAGATTGCACTGTTTAAACCCAGGAATGCGGTGTGGAGATTGCGCTCCGAAAGAGATCTATCACGCGGAGGTACGGATCTTCTAACAAACTCCACCATATACTTTTAAATTCGCTTGCACACATACACGCAAACACAATGCAGTCCTGAAGACAAAAATATCTGAGGAATGTTTCCGGTTCACTCCTATTTATAACCTGCAGGTGCACTTCATCAGATTACGCCACCTGACCGAGGTTATATAAGCCAAAAGTTTGGTATGTTTGATACACACATGCTTCACAACCAGCAACACAAAAAGATGTTCCCATAGCGTTTTCACGCAGCATCGAGTGTAGCTTTTGAAAGGGAACAGGTAGTTAATAAAAGGAAGCTAAGAGCATTAAGGGCTAGTTTAGGGTGTTGTCTCTTATGCTCTCTAATTTGTTCAATTTTAAAACATTGTGGTAAAAGTTTAAGCTTGAGTTATGTTTAATAAAGAAAGACTTAATGATCTCTGTATGTAAGAAGAAATAAGGTGACATACTGTAAGAGAGACAGTCTATCAGGCCTTTTGTATCACATCAGTAGGTTGAGTTTTGGGATATTATTCAAAAGCATGAAATGATGGGTGCATTTGTAAAAAAAAAATGTTCATAAGGTTTGTATAATGTATAAAAGGTTTTTTAGGTATGTAATTAGCGTGTGTGATATTCCTGCTGCAGTGATTAAAATAATTCAGATACAAGTTTGTAGACCTTCACAATTGCAGATATGGAATGGAAACACTGTGTGGCAGGTTTTAGGGTCATATTTTGTTCTGCGCTTAAATTAGCATTATTCTGTCAGCTAATGTTTCTTCAGCATGTCCTCAAGAAATGTACCTTTATCTAGTTGCTATAACATGCATACTGTGAATTTACATCTGATATTAAAAGCAGGAGAAACTCACATGCCAAACTGGTTGCCAGTAGCTGTTTAACCTTTAGTAAATCTAAAGAAATATGTAATCAGAGCATCTTATAAAAGTACTTGTTGCAGTGTTTTTCTGCTTTTTCTTTTTGTGAAACATGTATTAGGCAGAGAAACCATTTTGCATGTTGCCTTGTAAATGACACACAAACTAGGCTTGTATGCTGCTTTTGTACCGAGCACGAATGCGAGTTTATCAGTAAAATGCAACATAATTGCACTTGAACCTGGGCAGAAAAGCCCTCAAAAGAGTAGAATATTACTAAATGGACCGTGTTTTGACATAGCACACACAAATAACTGTGACTGATTATATTCTAGTGCTGATCATAACTAGGAATTCTTGACTGTGATTAAGTACTTTGTAATAAAATTATGTTAATTAATTGAGAACTTTCCTAATTAACCAAGAGCACAGGCCAAAGCTGTAACGTCTATTAATTTACAATTAAAGAACTTCCATAATATGCATATTGTACCCTAAGGCACGCAGAAATCGAGCGTCTAAAATAGTACAGTATAAGTGACTGGTAGTACTCGAGAAGATTATCAAATCACCTGACCAAACTACAGAGTATACATTGGAGGTAAGATTTCAACCATTTACCTAAATGACACTTTAAACATCTCTGCTTATACTGTAGCATAAATGCAGACATAGAAATGCTCAACTGGTTAAGGAAAAACACCATGGTCTGACTGCGAACCCTGAAGACTAGAAGAGAAATTGTAATTACAATTGTAAGTCTACACAAAGAATGCCAGCAGCCATTTTGGAGAATATTTCTATCTATCCAGCCATGTGAAACAGCAACATTCTGTCTAACTTTAGCCCAAGTACAATGTGTCATCTGGCAATGTCAGGTTTAATTCTCCACACGTTCATTTGATCAAAGTAATTCCCGTGACTGCAACTGACTATGGATGAGATTACACTGTATTACCACCTGTTGTGACGTGTACATGACTGTGCATTGCTGATGAAATCGGTGAGACTTAGTAGACATTCCGCGTGTAACCACATTCCCCGAAGAGCTTAAAATTAAACTAGAAATGCCAACAGAGACAGTTACAATGGCATAAATTATTAGCGAAGCTAACGAAAAGCATAATGTTTTGCGTAAGATAAGAGGATCCATGTGTCTGGCCAAATATTAATTTGGTGGTGTGGCATATATAGTGACCATATTTCCTAGATCGAATTAAGTGTGCTATGAGGCATGGGTCTAACTTTTCACTGCAATCTGAGCCATTGTTGTTCTTTCTCTGACGTGATCAGTTCTCTCACCCGAGCGCGTGTGTGCGTGCATCCGGTCATGTAGGCGTCTGAGAGAGAGAAAGAGAGAGAGAGAGAGAGAGAGAGAAACTTGCTAGAAAGATGGAAATGATGGAAAAACACATTAAAGCTGAATAAAAGTAAAAACAGTGCAAAGAGTGCAACCACAAACAGGTTGTCTTTCTTATGGCAGAGCAGTTAGGAAGCGCTTTGTGGCATAATGCACATGAGTCAGTGAAGATCAAAGCGTGGCAGTGGCCTGTGTGACTAAAGGAGGTCCTTTCAAAGGCACTAAATATTCAGTTTCACACCTAAAGCTAAGCTCCTATTTGACTTCACAGATCTATGGAAATGCAGAAGATAAAGTATGTCTCCTGTATGTGTGTGTGTGTGTGTGTGTATGTGTGTGTGTGAGTGTGAGTAAGTGCACAGAAAGCTTTAAGTTTACTTTATGGGTTTGTGTCTCTGCTTCCACATGCTGAAATCTCCCAGTATATATTTTTTCCCCTGGCCCCCTTTCTGCTTGCTCCTCTTCCTTTCTGGTTACTTATTAAAACATGAGAGTCTTTGATAAATGCATCTAATCATATTCCCTCCATCTGTTCAACCTGGACTGGCCGGGCATGCCAAAGTGAGAGCAGATATTTTGAGCCGCACCGATTTGGCTTTCCGTACTCGCAGGTTTAATTGAATCAAGCCCTTTCAAAAACAGAAGTCTAAAAATGTTGCAGGCTCTCTTGGTCCCTGCATCAAGTCTCCCTATAAAATGGAGTGACCTTTGCCAGCAATGCAGGAGAACAAGCAAAGAGTGTAATACATGAGCAATAACATCAAGCAAAGACCTTTCTCTCACTCTTGCTTGCTCCCAGTTGCAATACCAAAAAGCTTTTCATTTCATGGGTCATCCCTCTCTCTCTCTCTCTCTCTCTCTTACTCTTACTCGCTCCACACTTCACACTTCTCTTTTTTATAGCCTGTTGCATGAAAAAAAAATCTGAATTCATATCCAGCAAAAGTATGTGATTTAATTTACAATGCCACAAAGTGAGGACAAGAAGAACTCCATTGTCTAGGTAAACATCAACACATTGGATTACAGTCAGGCGGTTTGTGTTTTACATGATTAAGAAAAAAAATAAAATCTGAATTCACATCCAGCAAAACTATGTGATTTAAACCTCAAGGCTTTCTCTACAGATGAACATTGTTTTCTGTTTATAAACATTTCTTTCTCGATTTTTTTATTAAAATTAAAATTTTCTTCTTCTCACATGAACTTGAGGTGATTTATGTGCCATGCCAAACAGTTATGTAATCTCACTTACTCAGTCATTCTCTTCGCCACTCATACCTGTACAGGGTCGCGGGAGGCCTGGAGTCTATCGCAGGGGGCTTGCGCACTAAGCAGGGTACACCCTGGTTGTGGTGCCAATCCATCAAAGGGCAAGTTATGTAATCTTGGGATGATAAAGATTCATTAAGTGAGTGGTATCAAGACATAAACGTATTATCAGCTGCTCTGGATTAAAGCATTTGCCAAATATCTAAACCACATTTAAATGTGACTAAACCCAATCTTAAAAGGCAATTATTTTGTTTCATATGAATACATTTGTAGGAGCAGGTGTTAACACTAATCACTGGCCTAATCCTAACCTTTAAAAAAATCATGCAGTTTTATTAAACTTTACCGCACTGTCCTTTAACTGATTCCCAAAAGTCCTTTTGTTTCTAATGTGAAGGCCATCATGTGTTATTCATGTTTTGCAGCCACAAGAATGGTTTATGTCAGCGTAACTGCACAATGCATTTTTTTATGTTCCCACTGGTCTAGTGACATACTTTTTAAGGTTTGTCTTCCCAGACCAGGCATTCCAATTCAAAGTTCTACCCTTTATCCCCTCTCTCTAGGTCTCACCATGTATTCAGTCAAACCTGTTGTCGCTGATGGTCAAAGACATGGTTCTATATCAGATATCAGAGCTTAAGGTTGCTAAAATTGCTATCCGCATCTGCATCTTTTGTTCCCTTGGACCTGTTGGACTAACAATCCTTATCAGTCAGGGAACACTGCCCTGCTTTTGATCTGCTAGATATTTGGTTTCCATTACTGCTCGTAGAATTTTGTCTTAACTGGATGGGCAGGTTTGGCACACTTGGCCAACTTTCCGGCATCTAGGGGTTTGGGAGTGAAGTGTAGTCTGAGAACTGTTACCAGCTGTCCATGAGACACTTCTGAATGCAAGGACCTTTGACAAAGTTACTCTAGAGGTCATAAATATCTCACTATCCTAAAAATCAATCAAAGTGCCCTTGACCATCATGCCTTACCAACATTAGGGTGTGTAACCTTACCCTTGTAAGCTTAAGACCATTTCCTTTATGAACCCATATAAGATGCTAAACTGAAATTTGAGTTCTTATTGACCCCAGATTGATCTACTGGTTCTGACACCAGTCAGATTGCCCACTCTTGTCAATTTGACCTTTCAGGGTTCCATGAGGATGAACCGACTGATAATTTACAATGCCACAAAGTGAGGACAAGAAGAACTCCATTGTCTAGGTAATCATCAGCACATTGGATCACAGTCAGGCGGTTTGTCCTCACGTACATTACTTAGAGACATACAGTACCATTCCAGAAAGTCAGGCTGCTACCTAGGCGTCACGTTGCTCTTTTTTCCAGAATGTGGATTGGTGTGAGGGCAGCAGTAGTATCTGCACAACATCCCATTAAGTCCTATCCAGGTCAGTTAATCCTCAGGGGTCCCTGTGATGATACAGATCCCTCACCAACTCAACAGGAACTCGGCAAGAAGGTTACAAGCAGATTATATATGTGAAATTATATCAAATACTAGTCATGCAGCCACTTCCTAACAATTGCAGCTTTCACATGTATGCACAAATAAATATGCAGGCAAAATACAGTGGTATTTGATATCAGTAAAGTATTTCAGTAAGGTGGCACGGTAGCGTTATCGTTAGCACTGTGACCTACAGTAGCAGTTCCAGTATCGAGGGTTTGAGTCCTGCCTTCGAGTGTGTGTGTGCATGTTCTTGCATGCTCTCCTTGAGGAGTTTCCTTCAGGTGCTCCGGTTTCCATACACTGTCCAAAGACATGCCGATTAGGCTAATTGGCGTTTCCAGATTGTCCTTATTACATGTGTGAGTGAATCCCCGCAATAGACAGGCACCCCATCCAGGGTGTACCCCGCCTTGTGCCCTGGGGCTCCTGGGATAGACGCCAGGCCTCCCATGACCCTGTACTGGATAAATGTTATAGAGAATCTGTGACTGAGTGAGAATGCCAGTTACATATTGTATTTATAAATATTTTATAAACTTTTTATATAAAAATTTCTAGAGAAATTTGTAGAAGTAAGTCACACAAATGTTTTTTGTGTGTAGTTCCTTTTATCATGAAATTACTGTATAGAAGTAAATATATGTAAATAGTATGTTGTAGTATACAGACACAATGAACACTGGTAATGAACACAGGAATAGAACTAAAAAAAAGTAATTTTCCATTACAAAGGATTTTGAAATCAAATAAAACCAAATACCTTATATTTTATTCTCCTTTTTTTCTTTTGTGTCCCAGTCTGTGAAGAACTTTTGTGGGTGAAAGAGAAAAAAGGAAGAGGAGTTTGAGTTGATTTTGTGCAAAAAGAAAAACCTTTGATCTGCGCACACACACGCACACACACACACACACACACACACACACACACACTCACACACTTTATTAGTGTAGTTCTTTCAGAGAAACCAACTCTAAAATTAACAATAATTTATAAGCCAAAAAATAAAAATAAAAACCTAATTAAAAGCCACACTCTGGTTCTAACACGGTGCCACAATTAGCCACAAAGATCATATGAATTAACCTTAATTTTTGCTTTTAAATAGCTCTGTGAGTTATTAGGCTGCTCTGTAGCTGTTTACCTTTTCATTAATGCCTGACTTAAGCATTTAATTGGTCACATTGGTTTCTGCAGATTGTACATTGTCTGGAATGGCAGCGGAATAGAAATGCTGAAGCTCAGGGAAAAAAAAAACACGCATACACATGGGGAAAAAGGTAATTGCTAATAAGTGTGCTTGACTCTGTGTGTTAAGCGTTTGTGGAGAGGCGCTGAGGTGTGGAGGCTCAGGTTACAGCGCAGCGCCAGTGCACTAGAGAGGAAGCAGACTTTCAGTGCAACATCCCACCTCCGCCTGTGCCAGGCAGTCTAACACACATAATAACACATGCAGATATACACAATGCTCCACAGATGAGCTCCTAGGGAATGTAGAGAGAGAGAGAGAGAGAGAGAGAGAGAGGAGAATGTGTTTGAGTGACGGAGCCAACAGGATGTTACAGGATATAAAAAGCTACCTTTTTTCAGTCATATCTACACAGTATGTGTGTCGTGTTATATTTAAAGCGGAACTCTGCATAAATGTGTGTAACAGCTTCTGTATGCCTACTTGTATGCATCTGGATCAGAAATGCAGAAATATTCATTATTTCTATTAGCAGCATGTTAAATTTCAAAGTCTGTTTTTTTTCCTGTGCAGTAGTTTCGATGATCTTGAATTTTAGTCATTTTAGATGGCGCTGTACATGAGTTACGTGGACAGATTAACAGGATAGGTTTTTTGTCGTGTAAAACTTGAGCTATTGAAATATATGTAATCTGAAACAGTGAAACAGTGTGCTATACTGCCATAATTTAACCAAGCATTAATTTTTAAGGATGCGCTTGAGAGATGTGACTGCAGGACACACAAGGTAGACATCTTGGAGAATGTTGGCCTATGACTGAGAAAGGCTGCTGGACATGAGTATGTATATATATATATATATATACTGGTATATATATATATATATATATATATATATATATATATATATATATATATATGTCTAGCAAGGGAGTCTGTTTTCCAAGAGATTAGTCTAATTAATTATGCTGGTTGGATGGGTTTGGTTAGGAAGCTTTGCTAATTGGTCAGGGGGTTGTTGCCGTTCAGCTGATAGAGGGCCAGTGATTTGTTGCCAATGATAGTTTATAGAACAGAAAGTGTATTGTGTGTGTGTGTGTGTGGGGCAGATGAGAGAGAGAGATGATAATGTGTAATAATGGTGTAAAGAGACAGATTAGAAAATTGGGGCTTAATGATCCCCGTCTGTGCTAGCCTCCACGAGTCAGTCAACCGATGTCTGAGCGATCTGAGAGATGCCTTTCCCTCAGGATTCCACCATCTTTCTTTGCTTACAGACACACACATCATTTCTGTTGTCACCCGACTGTATGCTATAGACACAGACTACTGTGTGTCTCTGTGAATTTTCTTCTGTTGTTGAGATAAAGAAGATAAATCTCTGTGTGTGTGTGTGTGTGTGTGTGTGTGTATTTGCATAGCTCACGATAATTTTGTCCATTAGTCCACAAAGCCACTTTTCCCTGATTTGCCTCCGCACAAATGCTCTTAACTGAGCTCTGGATCTCCCACACAAACTTTTAGTATCTTTTAGCTACCCTGACCTCAGAGCAAGTCTCTTACTTCCCCAGAGAGCGTGTGATTGGTTGCACTGTGACTCTGCGACTTAGACAGGATTGATTCATTGAATTGCACATATTACACATAGACATTTACACAGAGACATTTACAGCACGGAGACATTGGTGCACAAACACTCGCTGCATGAATATGGTGCCTACTATCTACTGTACTTGAAGCAGGTTTATATACGGCATGTGCTCCCAAGATGCAAAGTGACAGGAAGTTATTAGTTCTTCTTCGAGGCCAGGATGAGTCACATCGCTTTTATTGAGTCTGTCTATGTATTTGTCTCTACTGGAAGGATGCACTTCAAAATGAATTAAAAGCACCCCCAAGGAAAATAAACTCAAATGCAGACAGACACACACATGCATCCACGCTTGGAGACGGAGAGAAGCCAATCCCACAGAGACAGAGAGGTCGATTGTGCTGGCCCTTTTGGAGTTCTCCTGTTAATCAGGTCACACACAAACAGACACATTAGCACACAACAGCGTGCTCCTTCCTCCTCCCAGACGATTGGCAATGTGTTGCGCTGTTGATAGAGAGCTGGCAGCCGTTCAGCAGACTGCTCTCCCTGCACATCAAACACACTCGCAGCCGTTTCCCTTTCATGTCTCTCTCCCCCAAAAAACTCTATTTGATCTGCCTGCCAAAACACACCCCCACCCACACACACATACACACGGACATGTAGCCAGACATACACATATACTCAAACCCCAAAACTAACAGGCACCCATCCACAGAAGCATAACAGCAACTGAAACCCAAAAGCAAGTAGCGTTTGTTGCGCGCATGACCTAGAACCAGAATCACAGAGTCGAGTCCGAAGTCCTGCTTTATACAAAAACCCTTCCATTTTATTTATTGTCATTTTTACAGAACAAGCGCTGGATGTGTTTCCACTATAAAAGAGCCGGCTGGCAAAATCAGTTTCAGTGCATGAGTTGGGGGGAGGTTGATCCAGCTGTTTGGAGACTTTACGTTAAGGCTCTTTATATACATATAATCTAGCTTAAAAAGTTGGCATGACACGGCACCTCTGAAGCAACCAGGGCCGCAGAGCTACCACTCCCCCCATGAATGATTACAACCTTTCCCTCCAGTATTATATGTAAAGCTGTATCTAAACCAAAGGACGTAAGGATGTTTTCACAAGAACACTTGACCCCAAAGTCTGGTTATTTTGATCAGTGACAACACAATACAGCATATTCATATGGAAGCCAATCGTACCTGTAAGCGAAAGTGGACGCGAAGTCATCAGTGCCGTCATTTTCCTCTGAAACCTCAGTGTGCACGTAGCATGCGACAATCTCATCCTCTGAATTACACAGCCCTGAAAGCAAAGTGCTGGCATGTTTGATTCTTACCTCTCCTGGATTTCCCCTTCTCCACACTCCTCGGCCGTCTAGCATTCACGTTGATATTATTGTTGCGTATCGTGTGTATTTACACTCTCGGAAACAGCAGGTGGCAATATGCATCTAATTGGTGTGTGAGAACAAGGAAGAGAACAAGGACGTCAACCCCTTGCAATACTGTATGCCTAAGATTGTCAGAGGTGGAAGTTAAATGAGTATGTTTAAGTCCTTATTGCACTTATTTCATATCCGTAGTTTTCTTGTGTAGATTTATTAGAGGACATTTTTTACTTTTACACATTGTACAGCAAATATCTGTACTTTTAAGTGACTACATTTCTGCATTAGCGTGTGCTTATGGAGCAAGAATTTCACCACAACGAGTATTACACATATCATTGCCTTTCCTTCCAGACACAAGTGAGAACATAATAGGTCGCAGACAGTTACAGAGAGAGACAGAGTGAGAGAGAGAGTAAGCTAATACAAGCCCTGTACTTTTGATACTTAAGTAAATTTGAAGCTGAATACTTTTGATACTGTTACTCATGTACATGTGTGAATGGAGGACTTCTACTTTTACTTGAGTACTATTTGACACAGGTAATCTTTAATTTTACTCAAATACAGGATTTTTGTATGTTGCTCACCACTGAATATTATTGATTATAGTTCAGATGATGATATTTGTGAGAGCCACTCGTGTATTTTTTAAAATGTCCTTTGTGGATGTGTTTATTTTATGCAAGTGTATCCTGAAACTTTGCGGTCGAGTTTGTTCCAGTCTGTGCCCAGGTGAAAGCACCCCAAGCCAGAAGTAGTAAACCTTCCTAAATCAGCAGCCAGATCGATGTCTCTTTACCCTGTTTGGTTAGATATTATTAGATACACCTAAGTGGCCACATGGTCTGAGTGGATCTTTTATTGACAGCTTTTTGAAACTTCACAAGCCATCACAGTCTGGTGACTTTAAAATCACCGTCCAACCCGTTAAAAAAGTGGAGTTCACAGAAGAAGAAATGACCACAATTTATCCAAATAAAAGCACTGAGTCAATGGAAAGGGTGTATCTTTCTCTCTAGGCTCAGAATTACTCTCATCTACACTCCATTCATCTCTGTGTGCATTTCATTTTGAGCTTTTCTATCCCGTAACTATTCTGCTCAGGGCTGATATTTTGCTCACACGCCTTGAGGAAATTATAATAGATTCGAACATCGAGCCCTGACTGGGATCTCAATAATGAGCGCTCCTGCCGTTTAATCCGCGCGATGCAGACATTTGATAAAGATATGAGCGAATCTGCATGGAGATTAGACGAGGAGCCATAGACGAACAGAGAGAGACCTGGCAAGAGATGTCTGTTCGTCTGCTGTATTACTGTGAGAGAATGTGGTAGTTTGTATACAGTATATATACTGTACACACACACACACACACACACACACACACACTAGAGGGATCTTATTGTTTTTCTCCTAAATTAATGCTGAAATCTGACAATCTCTGTGTGTCTTTTGTTACCTAATGTCTACTTTTAATAATATTAAAAATGAAGCAATGTTTGTGTTATAACATCAGTCAGCATTAGTATGTACAATGTTTTGGCCTCATTTCTATGGCTCTCCATAATAAATCGTTTTGAGTGCCCTGGATTCAGTGCTGCTGCATGTCTGTCTCAGTCTATCTGTATCTTTCTCTCTCTCTCTCTCTCTTTATCTCTCTCTGTTTCTCTCTCTCTTTTTTGTTGCATGTTTAATGCTTTAAGAGTAATAAAAAGCTTTGTCCCCGCATCTCCATGGCAACCCCTCCAACTTTGCGCCCAGGTTTAGTTTGATTGGTCGTGTTACTGTGTGTGAGTGAGTGTGTAGAGGGAGACGTGAGGGTCCATTCTCATCAGCCATCAGCTCAGGTCACCCACACTTCTGATGTCTGTAATGTTCTTCCCATCACACTCATCTCCACTTCTTCACTCTGTTCTTCTGTCTGCATCTTTGGCCCTGTCTTGGGGGGGGGGGGGGGGGGGGGGGGGGGGGGG
>JAQMYJ010000002.1:18294050-18304912 GCA_030014305.1 Clarias laeviceps | reverse complement strand
TCTGCATCTTTGGCCATGTCTTGACCCCCACCTCCCACCCCCTCTGATCTCTCTCTCTCTCTCTTTCTCTCTCTCTCTCTCTCTCTCTCTCTCTCTCTCTTTCTTGTCCTCTTGTTCCTCTCCCTTTTCACCTTGGCAGAGGGCTGGGTGGAGATATGATCTTTGCATATGCATTATTGATCTGGTGCAGGTGCCCTCTCTCTCTCTCTCTCTCTCTCTCTCTCTCTCTCTCACTCATTCTCTCTTTCCCTTTACCCCCACACTTGCACATCCACCAAAGTCATCCTAGCTAATGTCACTATGTAGTGATTAATTAGACATAAGTATAATAATCTTCCTTAATGTTACTGATGTTTTCAAACATTGAAGCTTGTGAGATTTTTTTAAACCATAAAAACTGAGTGTTTAGATTTCAGAAAGCATTGGAGGGTACTTTCTAATGTTTTTTCTTTTTTTAAGTAGAAGTTAATAGCACATTCACATACGGCAGTCTCTTAAAGTAGACCTCCAGTACTTATGAAAATCATAACTATCCTACTAACTCCAAAGAAACCCTTTTTTTTTCAAGTGTTTGTATCATTTAGTGGGTCATTAATGTACAGTACTCACTATGAAGTGGCCATCTGTAGTCTTTATTTGGGGATTAGTGTACAGTAGTCACTTTGTAGTGTTAAAGTAAAGGGTCTAGTGGCGCGGGTGTGCGACCCCAATTCTGAAGGGCAAGTCACACCAGACACGTCACTGCAACCATTGATCGAAGACTTCAGTCAGTTCTGTCTTGACAAGCATTCCTGTTCACACAGGCCTCGCAAGAAACATAGTAGTGCATGTACACAAACATAGTGTTCTCAGTCCTGATCCTGGACAACCCTGTGCTCTGAATATTTTAGTATTTTCTCAGCTCCCATAACACATGACTTACCTAATCAGGTAATTAACAGCCTTTTCTGAATTGAAGTGGGTCTGATAGAACAGGGAAAACACTGGACAGGAGGTCCTCCAGGTTGAGGGTTGAGAACTACTGTAGTAGAGTGACATGTAAACTTCTGAGAAAGTCAAAAAATTCTGTCGACCAGTGTGTAAACCAAAAAGATATGTTTGTGAAACTTCATAACCAACATAACCTCACCTATTTCAACAGTAGTGGATACAGCAAAGGATTTGATATTGAGAGATTTCTGAGGTGAATGGTCTAATCAACAGCTACAGTAACTTAAAATAATCACTTTTTTTTTTTAAATCACTGTGCAGAACAGAAAAGCATCTCCGCATGCACAAAATGTTCACATGTTGAGGCAGACAGACTCGATAGTAGAGGACCACGACAGTTACAGTATGTTCACATTACAAGCCAGATTGTTCAATTCTGATTTTGGATGTCATGATGAATCACATTACAAGTGACTTTTATCTGACTCTAATTGTGGACGCGTCTGTCCTCTCAAATCTTTCCTCACAGCATCTGGGTTGAAACACCTCATACTTGTGCGACCACTCATTCCTTTCAAACAGACACCTCACTTTAGCTGTTTCAGTAACTATTGCTAGCACTGCTAGGAAATCTCCTTACTGCTGGTGCTGACTGACACCGGTAAGCACATCACACGTGCACAGAGGGAAAAAAGTTGCATGGATTCCCATATGCCTGTTCTCAAGTCAAATCCAAATGTATCGGGTATGTATCCGATCTAGGACCACATGTGAACATGACTCAGATCCGATTTAAAAAAGACTCATCGGACTCGTTCAGACAGCCAAAAACACTAGTATAAAAATCTAAATTGAGGCACTTCAGGTTGGTAATGTGAACATAAGCAATGAGTTCTACTTTTGTCACTTGAGAACAGCAATCGAAAGCTACAGTAAGGTGTGTCACTGAAACTGGACATTTGAAGATTGGAAAAAAAGCATTTCTAAATTTCTGTCATTTTGCATCAGGAACTACAGTATACAAAAATATGGAGTGGAGAAAATTGGTCAAAGTTTTAAAATGACATTGGTTTATTAAGACCACTGGACATAAATCTGTTTTTAGTTCATGTGATCATTTTCTTCATTTCTTACTAATTCTCTTGAATGTTACATATCAGATATATCAAAGACCCAGGTCTAAAATCCTGGACACACAGCTGTCTCTAAGCGGGGGGTGATTAATGCTCAGGGAGTTTCCTGTCGTGTTCCTGTGGACTTGCCTTTTTTTTTTTTTTTTTAACGAAATGTAGCTCTCAGAACAATGGGGGGGGGGGAAACGCATTGGGAATTAAATAAAGAAGGAAGGAAATGTCAGGCAACACAAAACAAACACAGCAAAGAAAGAAGAAAATACAAAGCTTCAAATCTCTCTCGTGTTAATTAAAAACAAGTCGAGCCACAGAGAGAAGTAAAGGTGGTGTTATATACTGACATGCAGGATCATGCAATGATTCTCTCTCTCTCTTCCTCTGGTTCTCTCTGTATGATTCTCACTCCTATTTCAGACACCTGTGCTGAGCTGAGTTGAGCTTTTCCTCACCACCCCAACCCACACATGCACCAACACACACACACACACACACACACACACACACACACACATATATAAAGCTGAGCCTGAACATATCTTTGCCCTCTTTGTTTCATGTCTAACCTTCTTGAACCTCCTTGTTTGAACAATAAGGAGTGTGATGATGAGATGAAGACAGGACAAAGGAGTGCATACTTAATAAGCCATTGATAGGTCAAGAGGCCATGACCCATCAACGTGTTTTACAGCTGTTAGCACAGAGCTTCCAGGGAGAGGACGAAGGAGAGATCAGGATAACAAAGAGAAAGGCCAAAGGTTAGACACAGAGCCAAAATGTGGGATGAAACAAAAAAAAAGAGGGATGCAGGGAAGAGAAGTGTTAAAGCAGAAGGGAGTTGCTATTTTTGCAGCTCTCTGCTGGGACCCCCTCTGGCGTGCTGTTATACATCTCAATGCTGGGGAAAGAGGGAGAACGAGCAACATGAAGCAGATTTACCTATTTGTATTTCTTTACTAACCATCCATTTGTTCTTTTTCTTCGATTTATTTTCCATTCCTTTTCCTGCACCACAGTGTTCTTTTAATTCATATGCTGCAAATAGGACATCAGCTTGTTCAGATACTGCAAACATTTGCAGACCAAAATGTTAATAATGCCTAATTAAAACACCAAAATAGATAAATCACTGCTTGTATTTTTATCTGAAAAATAAGCATGTTGTACACTACTTTTTAAAAGCATCTGAATCATTTCCTAAGACTGATTTAGCGAGTAAAAACCCTTAGAGCTTCATTCAGAAATGTCACAGTTAGGAAAGATTATTAAAGTGGCCTTGCAGATCCAGGGTCGAGGGTTCGATTACCACCTCGGGTCTGTCCACATGGAGTTTCCTCGTTCTTCCCGTGCTTGGTGGGTTTCCTTCAGGTACTCTTGTTTCCTCCCACAGTCCAAAGACATGCAGAATGATTTAACTGGCATTCCCAAGTTGCCTGTAGTGTGTGTTTTAGTGTGTGTGCACTTTGACGAATTGGCACCCCATTCAGGGGTTATCCCTCCTGGGATAGGCTCCAGGCCCTACAACCCTGTACTCAGTATGAGTGGTAGGGAAGATGAATAAAAACAGTGATTTAGTCACATTTAACTTGTATTTTTTTACAGACTGTATTAACACAAGATATTTCTTGTTTTGTCTTGTCAGTTGGAAATATACATCCATTTCTAATATTCAGGCCTGTAGTACATCCTAGAAAGAAAGTTGGGCGGACAGTTTAGTGCTAATAATAAGATAAAATAATAAAATAATGATCTCATTTGAAATAGGTCATTGTCTCTTTAGAAGCAAAGATGGGCTGAGAATCACCACTTTGCCAACAAACGAGAGAAAATGATTAACATTTTTAAAACCTGCTGTTCATCAAGAAATTTGGATATTCTACCCTCTACAGTGTATAGCATAATTAAAAAATTCAAGGAGCTTCTTAGCCTGAGCTGAATAACCTTTCTCTCTTATTCTTCAGATAGCTTAGATCCAAAAAATGTTTTTTTTTTTTAAAAGAAATGGACACAGGAATGTGCTCAGGAAATACAGGACACAGCTAGAGGAACGTTCAGAGACCAAAGTTATTACCAGCAACAAGTCCAAAGTGGTGGCTACAGAAGAAGAGGGTGAGGGTGCTGGCCTGAGCTGCCTGCAGTACCATCCTTTCCCCAATAGAGAATTTGTGGTGCATTTTTAAATGTAACCCTGATCCTGTTCCATGCCTTAAGGGAACAAAACCGATACATTTCATCAGTCCCTAAATGGCTTTTAAGTAAAAATGAATGGCGAGATTACATTTACCTGGTAAATGTTGTCCTTTTGCCAACATTTTTACAATATGCAATTTGCAAAAATCAAACTTTAACTGGATATTTTTTGGGGATAAAAAATGAATATCAATATGAAGTAATATTGTTTTCAGTCTAATAAAGGTCAAGAATAATTTACAAACTGTCTTGGAAATTTCCATTTAGATTTTTACTTTGTATACTGTGCCAACTGATATCTGTTTATTAACTGATTTGGGGATATCTGTTTTATGCAATTAAATTTAAACTTTCCAGTAGGAAATAACATTTCCTCTTAACAATTGTGTCCACATGCCAGTAAAATATTTGGCTTAACATATCCCGTTACTTCCTGTTTCATCTTTTGTGATCCTGAGGAAAGGGTTATTATCATTAATGATGAACAAAACCTGACTTTCCTAGATTGGTGCTCTGTAATTAACTCATCAGTGTGGTGTGAGTGCTTGCACTGAGCACATCGTGAAAAACAAACGCTTTGCAGCGACCTGCAAGAGTGAAATCTTCTTATATGAGAACTGCTCATTGTTTGCAAGTATTCCAGTATGATGAAATGTCATCAATCCAAAAAAATCTCTACTGATAATGATAATGATGAAAACAACAAATGGATGAGCCTGGTGTTGACCTTTAAACCTGTATATACAAACATGTCTGTAGACCCATGGAAGGAGTTCTGCAATGTGTTCGCACACCTGTAACCATGAGCTTGAGGATTCAATTTGTGGATTAAAATCTTTGGATCAAGTGTGAAAATATTGCTGGGTATGATTGTAGTTTCGCGTTTGCTCAGTGTAAATTTCTCAGCAAACGATGTGTCCTTACATTGTTTACAGAGGCATTCTCACGTGGAACAGGTTGAGGCCTCGTAGTTCCAGTCAAGGGAAATTGTAGTGCTACAGTAGACAAAGTCATACTGTACAAATTTGCGCTCCCATGTTTGTGGGTACAGTTTGGGGAAGTTTCTCATCTATGGGTATCAGAACCCTTTAGCCATACAGTGTATATTTCTTCATATTTTTAACTTCTTTCTGTCTCCTATTCCCCCAGTAAGCCAACAATCAATGATATTATGTTGAGTTTGTGGTTCTGTGTCTGGTCTCCTGCCAAGGCCAAGGATGTCAATGCAATGGCAATGTTCTATAATGGAACAAAACCTCAAGCTAAAGCCTTTTCTTTCTTCCTCTTGCCCTCATGGTTTTGCTATATCTCTTTTATGTCCACTATTTTTATTTTACTTCCCCCATGTTCATTTTTGCATTGTCTCCTTCACGGTCTTCATCTTTCTTTGTGTCCCCTTTTCCCTATACTCCCAATAACATATGCAGTCTACCTTTTTATGTCACAAACAATTAATGTGTCCATTGCTTACATTTATCGATCCACGCAAGATAAGCAACATAATGCATTACACTTTATAAAAAGGCAGATTTCATGAATGACTTTGACTTATGTTTGTAGGCATATAGGAGGGGAGTGCAGGGGAAATCAATGGCCATGTTAATAAGTCCAGGCGAGAGCCTATATGTGATGCCGTGATAGAAACCCAGGCCACGGAAAAGCAGCGACTATGCGTTCGGCCTCCGCTGAGGATTCGGAGCCATCAGATTGGAATTGAGTTTTTCTCAGTCAAATTTATCACCATTAGCAAGAAGAGAGAAAGGAATGTACAGGCCAGCCAGTTCTCATTTCTACAGCTTTGTTACTAGGGGTGGGAAAGTGTGATAAAGCCATATTGCTTACATGTCTGGGAATTCAACACTGCACAACATGTTTACTAAAAACAGGTGCATAGTAGGTGTTTTACCTCATAGCATATGCAAAGCACGGAATACTGGGCGTAGATAATTAATCACATAGTTAAAAATATATAAAAATTAATCAAAACTGATAGTAATTACTGACTTTGTAATTGCACACATGATTTAATACCTTTAAATTAAACCATGATTATTCTTATAGGAAACACCATGGTGGTTATTTTAGTAATAAATACATTGAAGAAAAAAACAACAACAATAACACATGATACCGCTTGACAAGTCATATTGTTTTTAAATATATTAGGGAAAAGAAAATGTTTAAATGTGTTTGTACTGTACCATGCATCTACCCTGATAACATGTAGGAACACTTACCGCTAACCAAAATGGCAAGGGAATAGATATTTAAAGCTGTGAATAAATACATGTTTGGGAAACTCAGCTGGGTTTTCTGTGTGGTGTGCACTGATAACCGGAGTGATAAAGAGCACACTAAACTCAGAGCCCACTCACTGTATTATTTATCATGAGTAACTGACAGGACAGAAACTATCATCAGACCTTAAACCTGTAAAACCTGATGTGGGTGCAATGATCCTTTTTTTCCATTAAACCATGTGCATTTGTTTGTTTGAAGATACACATTTGTATATAAGGGGTGTAACACATTGCATTTAACTATATTTATATCAGTATACTGTATTTATATTCATAAACCAAAAGTGGGCTTGTTCTGCTAAGTATATTTCAAATGTTTTTCTAGCTCAGGCAGTAGTGGGTCAGTGGTTAAGGCTCAGAGTTACTGGTTAGAAGGCTGGGGGTTTAAGCCCCAGCACTGCCCCCTGTTGGGCCCTTGAGCAAGGCCCTTAACACTCCCTACTTCAGGAAAAAGAAATAATTATACTGTGCTATAATGTAATGTATATGTGACTAATAAAATGAACAACAATAATTGATAATAAGAACATGAAATGCAAGTTTTTTTTAAGCAAAGTTATACAACTCTCAGGATGAAACTAAATAGAGTGATCATGTAAAACTTCTTTTTTTTAACCTCTAGGATCATGGTTGCCAGGTTCCTCCAATATCCTCATATTATTACTGTATAGAGAAATGTGAAAGCTTTTCCCAAGAAAACATAAATCTAGAAAAAAAAAATTTTTTGTAAATCGTAAATGTTTTGAGAATTTTGCTGAAGCCTGGTAACCCTCTGCAAAAGCTTAAATGGTCTATTCTTTAAAGTTTTTTCCTTTTTTTTAAATTTGTTTTGTCCAGCTGGCCACTGAAAGTGGTTTCACTGTATCTTGGCAACTGGCCAACTGCGTTACAGGCAAACAAATGGGAATAAAGGCATAAAGGGAGAATTAAGGACTCTATTCCATCTTCCCAGATCAAAGTAAATACAGAATAACCAGAAGATGTGGATTTTTACATCCACATACAGTATGGGTTTCAGCTTTGACAGCCAACAAAACATGTCTTTGTAAAACACTGCAAAAGCAGGCACAATGGTCACATTAAGAATGAATTACCTTCTTATTGTTAAACCACAGTATGTTTTTGTAACAGTTCACAGAACATAACATAACTCAGCAACAGCAAAATATATGTTAATTATTGCATTCATGCTTGCCCCCCCCCCCAAACAAAAGCGTCCTTGATTAAAATAAATAGTCCACGTTGGACAGTCCAAGGCTGGAAACTGCTATCCTTGTTTACTGAGGTCACCCCATTTTTTAAATAATATACACTCAATAAGTGTTAAAAAACATGAGTCCACTGTGTCCAGTATAGTCTAGGATTGTTGTTCTTAGCTGACAGGAAGGCAAACCTGATATGTTCTCCTGCTCAACCAAGTCAAGGTTTGATTCTGGTGTGTTCTGCATTCTGCGATGCTTTTCTGCTCAGCCCAGTTGTGAGTGACTGCAGGCTTCCTTTTTGACTTACCATAGACTTCCTGTCAGCTCAAAGCAGTCTTGCTATTCTCTTTTGACCATTTTTTTAATAACAAGCTGGTTCTGCTCATAGAACTGCTGCTTTTCTTGGATTTTTTTAAACACACTGTATGAATTCTGCAGATTATGCCATGGACAAGGAGAACAACAATAATTGACCCATTCTGATGTTTGAAGCGCTTGATCCCTATGTGCATGATAAGATGAGTGGAAACAGCACAGTGTTAGCACCGTGGCCTCACACCTCAAGGGTCGGGGGTTGGATTCCCACCTTGGTGCGTGCAGTTTTTCCCACAATCCAAAAGGCTAATTGGCATTTCCAAATTGCCCATAGTCTGGGTGTGTGTTTATGGTGTGTGAGTGGGTTGGTGTGCACATGCCCTGTGATGGATTGACACCCCGTCCAGGGTGTACCCCGCATTATGCCCAAAGTCTCCTGGGAAATCCTGGGATATGCTCAAGGCCCCCTGTGACTCTGCACTGAATAAGCGGTATAGAAGATGATTGAATGAATGAGAGATGATTGGATAATTGCTTGATTGACCAGGTACAGTACAAAGGTATGCCTAGTAGAGTGGCTGGTAAATGTTTTTTTTTTTTTTCCTCCACTGAACTCAATCGAATGTACTGAACACATCAACCCTATAAGCCAGCATCATATACCCTGTATTCCCTGTCTGTTTGTTTGCTGACAGCACAACATCCTCAAAAGAGATATACATATTGTGTCATGTGATAATTAAGGTGTAGTTTTAGTAGATCTCTCACAAAGTAAGCCATCACCAGGACAGCAAACGGTTGCTAAAAGTCTCTATAGCACTACCCTCGATAAAAATATTATTGTATTCGCTGCTGTTTATGGGAGCCACAATGTCATGATCAGTCTCATGGCTCACTTCGAGCCACCTGCCTTTCATTCGCTGTTACAGAACATGTATATACTGTAATATGTGTCAGCGTCACTACTCAATTTGCATTACAGTTCATTACCGCTTCTTTTTGATAAACACATATGGCAGCATGAGCCATGAGTGTTAAAGCTCATGCGGGAGGCCCAGGTGATCTCGGTGGGCATGTGCATATGGCATAATGACAGACTTTAACAGCTGTGACATGCATGAACTGCAGGCTGGATGTGACTAATGCTTCCTATCATAATGTGCCAAAATATGTTACTGTAACCGTGTGTGCGAGTGTCTGCGTATGAACATGTGTGAGTCCGTAAGTTCTAAATGTATTGTAAAATGCCATGGATGCTGTTGAGCACAACAACTTCTTTATGTAAGCACATTAAGTGCTGCATCCTGTGACTCCAGGGAGTTAAAAACGTAACCTCTATGACCAGTGTCCTACCTATAAGTGAAGCACTTTGCAAGACAGCAGGACAATGCAAGACCTTTGATGTGATAAAAGCCATGCTGTTTTGCTAGATCGCTGCGTAATGGGAGGAGATACAATAAGAAGAAGATGGCTTTTACATGCAATATTTATTAAAACTTTTATTTTTGCCGAGGGGAATGTGTTTGTGTGCTTCAGATGAGTATTTATCATATCTGTGTTGAGTTCTGGAGCTGATGTAGTAACACAGATTTCTCTGTAGCGGTGTACTGTAGGTTCACTGTTCGGCAAAGAAATACCATAGACACATACAGTATGATTAATGAAAAAATTTAGGAATCACATTTTAATTAGCATTTCTAAAACACATACTGGCACAAGTCTAAGCATGCAAATTAGTCCACAGTTAAATTTTTTTTTATAAATAAATAAAAAAAAAAAGAGTGCTTACAGCCCTAAACAACCTGTTGGGCTTGTTAATGAAGAGGAAATTTCACCCGTACAAGAGAGCTGTCAATTAAAACAATGGAAAGGATTTTAAAAAATAATAATAATAATAAACTGCTTCTAGCAGGAAATCCAGCACAGGGTGTAGTATAAGATGTTGTTTGTTCCCAGTCAGTGGTGTCTAAAATTCGTTGCAAATATAATAACAAAAGGAAGTTATGCAAGCAAAATATATGGGTAGACCAAGGAAGATGTCAAAGTGTCAGGATTGAAAACTCAAAGCAATACACCTTGAAAATAGAAAGTGTAAAAATAGAAAGAAAACAAATCTAAAACAAATGAGTGGAAACAAGAGTCAATGTTCGTGACAGAGCTGTAAGAATTCAATTGAACGAAAATGGGATTTACATAAAGACAAAAGAAAAGAAAAGCAGCACTAACACCTAAACCGAAAGGAAACAAGGTTACAGAGGGCTAAAGAGACAAGGTCATGGAGTGTGGATGAGCGAATGAAAGTGACATTCAGTGCTGAATCATGCATCTGCTTTCACCAAAGTGATGATGCTGGGACTTTTATCTGATGATTGCCTGAAGTAAACAATAAAATGTTCCCGCTCATATATGATATGGGGTTAGATGTGAGGTAAAAACCAGGAGAGATGACAAGCATTACCTCTACAGTCTGCACAGGTGTGCAAAGATCCTTGGACACTTGTCTCATTTGATCAATATAAAATAGGTTTGATGGTGATGTTCATTTTTCAGCATGCCAGTGCATAAGACTGTTATAAAGGTTTTCCTTGGGAAAAGCATATTGACTCTTTGGCAGTTGATACCTGATGGTGGAAATCATTTATGACAAGACTCCATTCTGCAAAGCTGATTTTTCAATGCTTTCCACCGTTTGCTGGCAAGGGTTGTATAACTATCAATGCGACCACATTCTGTAAAGGCATATATATATATATATATATATATATATATATATATATATATATATACACAGTAAA
>JAQMYJ010000002.1:18278242-18292783 GCA_030014305.1 Clarias laeviceps | reverse complement strand
AATTACAGGCTTCTCTCATCTTTTTAAGTGGGAGAACTTGCACAATTGGTGGCTGACTAAATACTTTTTTGCCCCACAGTATATATACAGTATATATATATCCTCCTTTTGATTGGACCGCAATGAGCAAGTGCACTTCTGTATTGGCTCCTGTTGAAAAAAAAAGGTCAACAGAAACATGTTCAATTCAAATGAATTGACTGTATGTGCGTTGATAAATCAGATAACACTTGAGCTTAAATTTGGGTCATGGTTTATCTGTACTCCCTTATATAGTGTCAGCCCCCAAGGACTTCTACTTACACTTCTCTGTGTGCTTTAGTGGTAACTACTTCTGCTCTGTGACTAAACGAGAAAGATCAGTTCAGATCAGATTTCCTGGGTCATTTATGAGCAGTAACCTAATCACCTAAGTTTTCATTTTGCTTCAGCTAATCTAATCACACGAGGCCTCATTCCCACCCACGCTCTTCACACATCTGTTTGACACTGACATTGAGGAAAATGCTCCGCGACTCACCCTTGCTCGCACACCGATGATCCTGAAACATCTCTGCCTGCAGGTGCGTGCATCTTTGGAGTGGAGCAAAGCAGAGCTTGACAGATCCCAGGTGGCCGTGGGTGGCTGTGCTGGCTCTGAGGAGCGTGGAGTCTGGTGTCTTCCTCCAAGCTCCAGATGCATGAAGAGCAGAGTTTAGGCCTCGGGCGCAGGGAGACGGCTCAGTGACAGGCACAGACACACACCTGTGGGCCATGCTCCCCTGAGGCACTCTGGATCGCAAAGCTCTTGTTTGAGTGATACTGCGGGCCAGAAAACTTCACCTGACACGGAGCCATGACACTGCCAGGTTTCTGTTTCATGAAGGCATTTATCTAGTCAGTATTAGATATCATGTTATGTTCCTCACTTCTGATTAGGATTAATTATTATTCTATTTCTTTTCTTCCTGTGTGCACATACACTAATTTAAACATGTAAGCCTAGAACATGAGACAATAGGAAAAATAATACATTATGCACATTGAACAAAGGTTTGCAACTCTATCTGTTTTTGAATTCTTGTAAAACCAACCACAGAAAGAAGCACCTGTTGATATATGAGAGAGAGAAAGAGTGGTCTCTTTCCCTGTATCCACCTTTGAAAGGCAGCTTATAGGAGACACCTGCGTGCTCGTATATCCCATTACTGGTGGAGCGTTGCCACCATGCTGTGCCTCCCTAGCTAACTCCAAAGAGAGTTCTATAGACTAACCAGATAGCCAAATCCTTAATTTCTCTCTCTCTCTCTCTCTCTCTCTCTCTCTCTTTCTCTCTCTCTCTTACACACACATATCTTAGATCATTAGATTTCTAATTTCTAATAGTAAAAAGAATGACACAAGAGTTTAGTCTAGACAGTATGTGTGCCTCTGCTCCTATTAGAGCTGGGATCAAAGTCCTGATGAGACGGTCACGGGACTTGTCCATGGTGCTGAAAAACTCCCAAGTGTGAGAGCTTGAATTGTACACAAAGACACACTCACGCACACGCACACACACACACACACACACACACACACACACACACACACACACATATACTGGCAGCCTTTGTGTCAAGAAATAGAAGACGGGAGATTGATTCTGACCTGTTGCACGGCACCTGTATGAGAGCCATTATGGTTGCGGGTTGAGAGGCCAGCTCGACTTTAATGCTTTCAGTGCGTGAGACTTCTCAACCGGCTCAACCGATGAATCTGTTTTCTCTGCCACGGCTGGAGCCACACTTGATTGACAGCTACATTCCCATATGCAACTGTCTCTCATCTCCTCACATTAAATGCCAAATATTAGCATACAAGAGAGCTGCTGCTATAAAAGAGCTAGTGCTCTGGCTTATCGCAAACATATGTCTATCATGCACACATGCTAAATACCAGGTCTGTTTTGTTAATTATCCAAACAGGAGGATGGAGGGGTTTTAAATGACACCTTCCTACACATGAACACACGAGACGCTCACACACATGTACAGTACATACAGTCCTAATCACTGAACAGTTGGGCTGAGTGTACACTAAGCGTCACAGAAACCCATGTCAACACGCCAGGGCCGCTCTCCTCTTCCCCTTGCACGTCAGACTCTAATTAGTAAATAACTCATTAGCATGAGGTGATTAATCATTCACTGGATAGAGGTTGTGGATGATAGGTTGTGTGTGAGAGAGAGGGAGAGAGAGAGAGAGACGGGGAGGGATAATGAGTGTGTGTTCTTATATGTGCATATATAATGTTTGTTCAATTTGTTCTTTAGTCATTTGTTATTAAATGTGAAATGATAGTGTTGCTCTCAGACGAGCGATGATGACGCAGAGGAACCATGGAATTCATTTACAGTCTTGTTCATCTACATTTTAACAGTTACACTATTTGTCTTTTTTTTTTCTTTTTTTTTTTGTCGTTTGAATGTTTCTGCTTTAAGCCCCAGCAAGTCGACAAAGGTCTGGCCGACTCCTCCTCTGTAATCAGAACCACAGAGATAGGGCCAGGCTGGAACCCCCTGATACCTCCTTCCACCAGACCCTCCTGTCTGTATCTCAGTATCTCGCTCACTTTCTTTGCTTTTCCTCCCTTATTACGAATTTCTCTGGAGAGAATAAGGAGCGTGGAGGAGAGCCATACAGATTGTGTCTACAAGACAAAGACAAAAGAGAACAGAAGCAAGGGATAATAGTGAGCAAGAATCGAAGGTAGCTGTGAGAGTTCCTTCCCATGTGTTCTCTCCCATTCCTTGTTAAAACCAGACACTCTTTACAAAGTTCATTTCATCATAACCTTATTTATCCAGTGTGTTTGTTTTATCTCGTAGTACACACTTTACACAACAGTGCTGTAAATACATTTTGTGTGTATGTACATTCAGTTACTACTTTACTGCTAAATGAATAAATAATCAAGAAAAACATATGTCGTTATATTGGCGTTCCAAAATTCCCCATTGTGTGTGAATGAGTGTGTGAGTGTGTATATGTGTTTGTGCCCTGTGATGGACTGGCACCCTGTCCAGGGTGTACCCTGCCTCATGCCCTAGGCCCCCGCGACCCTGAATACAGGATAAAGCGGTATAGACGATGAGTGAGTGAGTGAGTAAGAAAAACATATGTGTCTGTGTTTAGTACTGTGCAGAAGTCTTAGGCACCCTGTGTTTTTTAGTGCAGTGTTTTTTAGTCCATTTCTACGGATTTTTTAAAAATTATTTAAATTTTAGGACTTGAGACAGTACAAAAACATTTATGATTTTGTATTTCTTTGCCGAGGCAGTGTGATGTTTCGGTCAGTGTTCTGCTAGGAAACATCATGTCCTGCCATTTATTTGGATGTTACTTTGACACGTACAGTACCACTGTACGTGTCAAATGATTAGGTATAGTTATGATTAGGTGTAGTATGTGGCACCTACACCTAATCACTGTTTCTGACCAAGTACACCCCTTAATGGAAACGATGTTTTCTGATGGCAGTGGCCTCTTTCAGCAGGATAATGCACCCTGATGCACTCCAAAAGTAGTTTAAGAATGGTTTGAGGAACACAACAACGAGGAGTTCGAGGTGTTGACTCGGCCTCCTAATTCTCCAGAATACAATCCAATTGAGCATCTGTGAGATGTGCTGGAAAAACAAGTCTGATCCATAAAGGTCTCACCTCATGACAGTACTTAAAGGATCTGCTACTGACGGCTCGGTGCCAGATACCACAGCACAACTTCAGAGGTCCAGTGGAGTCCACTCCTCAATGGCTCAGTGATAATTTGACATCATGGGGGGACCTACTCAATATTAGGCAGGTGGTCATAATGTTATGACTGATTGGTATATACATATATTTATATACTACATGTACTGAGAGAAACAGAGAGAGAGAGCTCTGATTTTCCTTTTTTAAATGTTTTGAATATCTGCTTTGACTAAAAGCCGTTGTCACTCATAGCAGCTCTTGATGGGCTGCTCTCTTTTGTTGCCACAGGGATACGTGCTTGATTGACAGGTTCAGGGGCGGTTCAGGTGAATGATAGCCGCAGCTACGCACTGCATAGTGATTAGCCAATCATGGAGCAGTTCAGTGACACTCCATATACTGTAGGAATAGAGACTCAGAACTATAGCCTTCACAATACATCTCAAATAAGTGTTCGTCTGGGTGCTGTCAGATACTGTGTGTAAAATTGACAACTTGATAAATGACTGATCGGACTCTCTTGTAGTATATGGCAGTCATTTTCTTATTTCATTTATTCATTATGATACAACACTTTATCTATCGAGTCACCTCGTCCTTGTTGGTAAGTGCAGGCGACCCAGATGTCAAAAGTGTCTATTGCAGCACTTTGCACATGGGTCTCAGAGCACTGCTGGCCATCCATTAATCTACAGATGTTTTTCTTGGTTGTTGTTTTATTTTTTTATTATTTTTTTTCTAGAATTCTCCCTGAGGTCTTCGCAGTAAAGGTTAACTAGTCTTTTCTTAAGCCTTCACTGGAAGACAAATCGCCATGCTCACCTCATGGGTCCCCCCATCACGCATCTTATTCCTGCACTACCTCATTCCACTGTTCTCTCCTGGAACATGAGAGAGAGAGAAAGAGGGGACAATGAAAAGGTGACTGAAAGAAAGAGGCCAGAAGCAGAAGTTAAAGAGACCTGATGGTGTGTGGAGGTTTACTGAGATCATAGTACAGTTTTAGTTTCAGTTTTATGTATGTTGCACTCATTTTTTGCAAATACATTTTGTTCTCTTATTGTATGTGTGGGTCTTTTTCAGAGAGATTTTCTGAATTCAAATTGAATAAAAAAAAATTGGTGCTTAGTCAGTACATGTGACGTCTAGGTCTGTGCCAAGACATGGCATGCTGATGTTGATGACTGATGGTGATTTTTATGAGTGATAGTGCTTTGCATTTTCTGTATAAAAGCATTTTGATCAGTAAAGACTATAGAACCAGGTGGACAAATCAATTTTTTTTTTTTTTGTAGGTAGGACACACTAACATTTTCTCAGTTTCAGCAGTGTGCTCAGTCATTCCACTGTAAACATATAGCTATATGTAACAGTTTGCTAGATAGTTCTTTATCTGACCCGGTTCCAATCCTCAGTCAGTGTTAGTGCTAAGGCTGTGCGACACAACAAACACTACAGATAATGGATGACCACTGACATTGAAGTCATTTAAAGTTTGATGGTTAGCTTCTCAGTAATATTATTGTCTCCTCTGTGAATGTGTATGTATATGTGCGCTATATGCCTGTGTGTAAAATGTATTTCAGATAATAAGTTGGGAACAGAGAGGCATGTAGTCATGCTGTGGTCTACCCTGGCTTCAGACTGTGGTGCTGCGGTCTCACTGGTGCAGGAGATTTGCTGCCTGGTCTGCTTGTGTGCTTGCCGCAACCATAATGAGAGCCTCTTATGCTACAGCCAGACTCAGTTTGTGCTGATTAGAGAGACCCTGGAGAGCTCCAGAAATCTCCCTCATCGCTGTAGCCGAAGCTACACTCTGCCAGGGAAATATGCTATAGTTGATACACTGTATACAGAGCCATGTGTGTGTGTGTGATATCCCAATTCATTACAAGAGTGGGTGGACAACATGCTATAATATCCATGGTAATATCCCTTATAATAAGTATCGTAAAAAATAAAAGCCACCCTGGCCATTCCTGTAATTTCCACGTTATTTTACACTTTAATGACCAGCATGATGCATGTTTGAAAGGGCAAGGGCACGGGAGACTGTGCAAAGCTCCAGCTGAATGCACTGCAACGGTCAGTGTGAAGTCCCCGAGCTCTAAAACTTATCACCCCTCAGGGTCAGTGTGTGGTTGTGCATTTACGTCTGCACATACTGTTTATCCAGTTTTAAATGGTGTGGACCATTTTTACTCCAACTGCGTGAATCAGGAGAAAAATACCACATTACCACATTGAATTCTCGAATCTGATTGGTCAGGAGGTTTTGATTGATCTTCTCTAACGGGAATTCTGACATGAGTGCCGGCTGTAATTCAAGTGATGTGTTTCTATTAACGCGGCCATTATAATACAAACTGGTTTCCATAGTAACAGCTCATTTAAAAGGATTAACTGAACAGACTGTTTTTAAAGCATAAAATTGTGAAGATTTTGAAGATTTCTTCAAGCAGGCATGTACAGGATCTTGTGGAAGGACCTTTAAGAGTCAAAAATTCCAATTTCAATATATCCCAGATATGGACAAGTTTCCATTTCTGAGTTCTGGTTCATCTTAAGGTTTCGCCCTCTTGGCCGTTAGGGATAAAATGAATAAAAAATTTATATACAGGTTTCTATAAAACTGCTTTGTGACAATATCTGTTGTAAAAAGTGCAATACCTATTTAATTGAATTGAACTGAACTAACGTAGACTCTTTGGGACAGATTCAGACTTTGGTTACTCAGTAACATGACAAGTGTAGACTGTTTTCTCTTATTAACATCAAGAAGCAAGGAAAAAAAGATGGCTGAAATGGTGAAAGAACAGCCATTAACAGTTGCTATAATGTGAATAACAATCATAAGCGTGTACCTAAAAAGCATAAAATCACAAAAAAAGCATATTGTTCATTTATAAATTTAAAATAGCATTTGTTAGGAAAATTGCTGGTGTTTTACGTAAACACTACATGATGTAAGGATCTTGTCCTGAAATATAATTCACTTCTGAGTGGTAAAACTGAATATTTTTCTATAACAGTATGTCCCATTATAGAATAGACTTTTGAAGCACTTAAAGGGAAAAAACAGCTATCCATGCATCAGTGCTTTAACCCTCAGTGAGCAAGCCAAGGGCGGCAAGCAATAGCTCCCTAGGACGGAGCTGGGAGTGGAAAAACCTTGGGAGGAACCAAGACTAATCACCAATTCTCCTCTGGCTGCCATTGGGAATCTGGGGCTGGCACTGGGAGTTATTTTTATATCTGTCTAGGAATCGTGGTTCACATGGAGTACAATCGAAAATGTAGTTTTCAAGGATTTTACTGGAATGAGTTGAAATGTAGCTGTAAGTAAAGAAGACCGACTTGAAATCGCCTGTCCGTCAATGAAGATGGAATAGTGCTGTGGTTCATGGTCATCTGGCTCTTTGGAGGTTTGAAGAATGCAGTCTGCGTGTCTGATTTTTGTCTGCGTGTGGTCTGGCTCCTGCCGAGACAGGAAGCAGACTAGTGCTGAGACGAGTCGAACTAGACTTGGATGCCATCAGTCTTTGACCGATCAGATTGCCTGCCCTCTGTTGGACAGCTCGAGCTCGGATCAGAAGCTTCAGGACTCTAGTTCTCACCTCAAAGACTTGTCCTGTTCCTCTGCTTCTTTTTTTATTTTTTATTTGCGTTGTGGGTATTTGTGTGGTTGTAGCTGTATATGCAGTCATTTTGTCGAATTGAGTTGAAATGTTTTGTGCTGCATTAGGCTGTTAAAGGTAAGCCGACACCAAATGAGGTGAATAAATCCAGACTCTCAGCAGTTCTAGCTATGGATTTATTGCAGTGCTCTTACTTCTGTTGTGTTTATAGGCCTGGGTGGTGAGGCAGTGTACTATTACTGGAGATATGATAGATGGCAGGCTTAGACTCTTTTCTGAGAAGATCATAAGCATATGACAGATTGATCCATTGTGTAAAGGTTAAAAAGCCATCTGATTCTGTTGTTTTTATTTATTATAATTATAAACAAGTATTTTGATTAATTATAAGATTCTCAGCGGGATAATTTTTGTATAATTTTCTAGTTTTTAAAATAATGTTGTTCTAATTGTTTAAAATATATTGAGCACTTTGAATGTGGGTACTGAACGTTGTTAGATTTGCTTAAAAAGTATTTTTCACATCAGCAACGAATATGCAAAAAAAAGTTGTTGTTTTGAAAATGTCCACATACTGTATTTTATACTGGAAGTGCATTAATGCTAATTAATTTTATGAAATAAGCTTCAACACAGGGCTGTGTGCTTATAAATTCAAACATTTCTGCAAATTGCAGGTGAACATCAGCTCAAGCAATATGATTTATTATCCATGCTGTTAGCATCAGACCCATGTACTGACGTGCACTAGGGATTTATTTTTTTTTATAGTAAAATTTTGCTTTTCTCTCATTTTTCTCTCTGTATTTAAACCAAGACAAACTAGCGCTTGTTTTCTGTCTCACCCTGCTATTCCTTTGCCTTTGATGAACTTGTTTTGTTAGATTTTGCTTGGTTTCTATCTTTTATCCTCTCTTTCATTCTCCGTCTCATGCTCACTCTCTCAGCCTCACTGTCACCCTCCTCCCTTTTGCTCTCCTCGCGCTCCCACTCTCTCCCTCACTCACCCCTCCTTCGCTCACTTTCTCTCTCTCGCTCAGCGGAGAGCCGGTATAATTCTTGTGGCTCAGGCAGCGCTCATAGGCACAGCCATGTGCATCCACAGCTCCGAGAACCTGTCTCTGCTCTCCTCCCCGCTGCCTTATAGAGGCTGAAAGGAGCCGGCGTTCTTTTTCCTCCCCTTTCCTTTTTTCCCCCTTTTCTTTCAAGTCCATCCCTCCCTCTTCTTCCCCACCTTTCATCTACATCTCTAGTCCTTCGCAACCTCTTAATCGGTGGACTACTACAGAGAAGCACTCATACATCGCTGAAGGGGAAGACAAAAGAGTGTGTGCGTTCCGTGTGTGTGTGAGGAGGAGAGAGAGAGAGAGAAGTTGAGCAGGAGAAGCAGAGAGAGCAGGACCGCTGCCCACTGTTGAACGGCGAGTCTCATTATCACGTGTTTTGCTGCCGCTGTCTTCCTTGGAGAGGACAGACAGAGAGAAGAGGAAAAGAAAATAGAAGAGGAGATTGCATGTACGGAACCATGCATCACTCAGGCAGCATTGGCATCAGGGCTAAAATGCTGCCGCAGGAGACAGGTAAGACCCTGTGGAGAGAGTGTGCAGAGTCACCACAAGTGTTTGTGAACGTGTGTATGTGGCTGGAAATGCATGTGTGGGGCAAGTGCAGGAGATTACATTAGTCTGACTAAGATCATTGAGCTAGTTTAAGACTTAGCTACAGAATTACACCTGACAATATCTTGAATCCATCAGCGCCAGGCTGTGCAACACTCTTCTCATGTAAATGTGTTTGCTTGCCACTTGAAGGTCACGCACAAAAGCTCTGGCATTTGAGGCAGAGACGTGAGATAATGGTGATTACATTGAGTGACACAGACATCTTCCAGATGTGTCACCAGTTCCAAACATCTTCTGTTCATGACTGATTCATTTTTCTTTCTATGTGTGTGTGTGTGTGTGTGTGTGTGTGTGCACTCACATATGCGAAGTCCTTCTTATTAGATGCATGTGTGCATGTGCATTTAACTATTCACAAGCGCGCAGTTTTGCTTAATTTGCCTCCGTGAGTAAATTGGCCAAATTGCCGATATTTATAAGATTTGCATTCCATCTGAGAAAACAAAGTGCTTGTTCAGTCTGAGGCTTCAGAATCATGAATAATTAAAGAGCGCATAAGTGATGGTGATAAAAAAAATAAAAAAAGTGTTTAAAAATGTACCCACTAGGGGAAAGGGATCGTTCGAGTGAGAAACTATGTATTCAGAATAATGCCGAGGGAATGAAGCCCCAGTGAGGGTAGAGTAGGAGTGTGTGAGTGTGTAAGTGTGTAAGTGGAGCAGAATCAGAGAACAGCGAGGGGTGTCTGCAGCACATTGACTACACAGATGGCATGTGATTGGCATGATCCAGTCTGCAGTGGCCACATGTTCCCAGGATGGCAATTACAGACTTGAGTTCTGATTGGCTTTGTCTGAAAAAGTCACTATTAAAGTTTTTAGAAGTTTAAGTTTCCCCTCCCTCTTTTTTCAGTTATTATAATAATAAAAACATTATTATTATTATTATTATTATTATTATTTATTAACTGAATAAATTGTGCAGACATACTGTTAAGCAGTTAGCATCCTGACATACATATAGAAGTGCTGAGCAGGCCCAGCTTTTGTACATTCTTTTTTGCTCAAGATGTCAAGAGAAAAAAAAAATCTATACATGACTTTGAAAGAGGGTTCATTATCAGGTCAGGAACTTCAATCACAGAGACTGGGCTGATTTTCCATACAGGAGTAACTACTTAGATCTGAGGGAATAAGAGTACTTAGAGTTGGAAATTGCGCTCGTGCATTAGTGAAATGTTTGTCAGGTGACAACGTGATCAGAACGTGATCAGACTGTCAGCAATTAGAGTCCGTCCAAGTTAGCAAACACATGGCGTACACCGAGAGAACCCCTACAGTGAGCAGGTGGGGTGCGTCTCTTGTTCTGTGAAGGTCCCCTTGGAGTGAAGCATCACCGCAAATCAATACAAAGCTTTTCTAATCACCTTTATCTCACGGCTGCAACATTGACGTCCTGATGAGAGCGGTCTCGTTCAGGATAACGGAAGGGCGCCAGAAATAATTTCATTAGCATGAAAAGCGATACGAATAATACAAGGTGGTGCTCGCAGTCGACGTCTCTTAACCCAGTTGAACGCCGTTATGTCGTCAAGGCATGTCCGCAGTCATCTTTAATTTTTTTGGAAGAAAATTGCTTCAGTATATTTCCAGAGAAGTATCGGAATCACCTTTCATACTGTAGTTTACCCATCCTTATTTTCTGAGAATCAGACATTCAATTAGGGAGGAGCTCAAAGTAATATCCTGATGTACCAAAGTGCTGAACTCAGGTGAGCAGAGCAGTACTGGTAGTAAAAGTGAAGAGCACAAGCTGGTGATGTAAAGCGGAGATGCCGGAGCATCACGGGACACTCTAGGAGCTGATCTCAGCAAAAGTGTGCAACACAATTCACTCTCCACTATCGGAAAGCGGCTGCAAGTCGGCCTGATGGGACCGGTGCTATTTGAAGCCGCTGTGATCCAGAATTAGAGCGCACAGTATCCGTGTAACACAGCTGGAACTGATACGTTTAAGGATTAGACTCTCTTCCTGTGTTTCTCTCGCTCGTCCTCTTTAATGGGCTCCGTTCGTGCGCCTGATAAGTGGGCCTTGGTGCTGGAGTCAGTGACTCGGATGCCAGCTCATTTGATCACAGGTCCTTTTGGGCTTTTTTTTGTGTCACTCCATGATACATGAACCTTGCACATTCAGACCGAGTGAGAGAATGAGAGCATGATGGAGACAGAGATGGAGAGATGCAATTAATTGGGTCTGTTTACTTCAATGATCAAGGATCTGTTTGTGGCAATGGGGACACTGTTGTTCTCTCGTGTGAGAGAGAGAAGGGGTAAGATTTTAATTGGAAATATGGATTCCATTAACCCTGCAGCCCAGGGCGGCTAATTAGCATCTCATTAGTGCAGAGCAGAAGTAAAAAAGAGCAAGAACAAGAAGAAGAAGAAGACGCATTTACAGGATCCAGACTGTAAATGCAGCTACACACTCACTCACACACACACACACACACACACACACACACACACACAAATCCAACAGGTCGTCAACCAATAAACCATGGACACATTTGAATCCTTAGGCACATATATACGCTGTCCACCTACAGATTTATTTAGTTAGTTAGTTATTAGTACTATAGGTTGAGACAACAGTTCCCAATGAAAGATAAAAATATTAATAATAAATTAATAAAAAATACATTTATTAATACATAAATAAATAAAAAAGTCCTTATTCTACTTAAGATTTATATAGAGCAGTAAACAAACTCAGGGCCATAAACTCAGCAACTGATAAAATGTGCTAATGATATGTAACTCTTCATTAGCAAGTTAAAAATTATAATGCCAGTTTACAGCAATGATGGTGAATAATTATGCATTCACATGTCATTTTTTTCATATGTACCTTTTAGATAAATGCCAGTAAAAGAATAATTTAACATTTAAGGGGAGCTGTTAGTGCGCTATTCGGCCGCCACAAAGAATTGAATTACTTTAATTATTTATTTATTTATTTATTTATTAGGTCCAAAGTACAAACCATCTATATTTTTAATAAAACAATCAAGTCTTAAAATAAAAAATAAAAAATGTCATCTTTTCACACATGTGCACCGTCCAGGATGAGACAGTCCCTTAGCTCTATTCAGGTAACTTAAACGCTGTATCATTTCTTAGTGGGTCTAAATACTGGAGAATAACACGGATCAGACATACACACACATTCATCTAATTACGCTTCGCCCACATTGTTGTACAGAGATACAGAACTCATAATCATTAGCTTATTAACAGTCTAAGAGTTCATACAGTAAGTTGGAGAGCTGCTGCGTACTGCGTATTTGCTTGATTTTTTCCCCCTCTAAATACAGCAGAAACACAGACTACAGGTCTTTAAAACATGTAACACCTTCTGTAACAGCACCTATACAATCATACACATTTGTTGATTTTGGTTTTGTTATAATTATTCATGGGTTTGTCAATAATCCTGTGACATATGCTCTTCAATAGACATCTCTCCTAAACAGTTTAATAGATCTTTGCTCAGATCAGCTCAGGTGACCGTTTTTATTTATTTATTTTTTAAATAACTGTACTGCCTCTTTTTTCCCCTTTTACATGTGGGATCGTGTGATTGTGGGATCGATTCAATATATCTATTTCATGCTGAAGTTGAGCGACACACAAACACACTCACTCACTCGTTACACGCGGCATCTTGAACCCTTATAAGGTCTTAATGTGTGTTCTTTTTTTCTTTTTTTTTCTTTTCCTCCCCCTATTGTTTTTCTTCACCTGTGCCCTCTGATATTCTTCTGCTTTTCCCGCTTGCCTTTATCCAGACACCAGCCCCCCCTACTGGACCCTGCAAGCACAGCACCCACATACGAATGCAAACAGCTTCAACCTCTCCATGCTCTATAGCTTTAAATAATTTTTTTAAACAGAATTCATCTTTTCAGACTTGTATGCTTTGATTTCCTCTATGAGTCAGTGCAGTGTGACCTGCATGGGTGCACGATAAGCTTGTATAGTTAGTTTTTTTTTGTTGTTGTTGCTGTTGATGCTGTTCACTGAGGTAGAGGACATAAAAATGAGTAGGTGTGTTTCTTTTGTGTCCCTTTTTTGCAGGGGACGTGCATGTCATGGCTAAGCTAATAAGCATGTGTACGAGCAGATGGTAATAAAACTCTGTGTGATGTGGGCGCCCACTTCATTTGGATCTCAGCGCGGTGCTGCCTCCGCAGCCCCTCGCACACTTACACTTATGCACACTCTCTCTCTCACACACACACATACACACACACACACACCATCTTTTTCTTCTTCAAGGACTGAGAGTTCCAGACTGGGTCGCAAATGATAACACTGAAAGTGTTTACGAGTCTCTCTCTTCCTGATTCATACGCCGAACTCTCCATGCATAAACATATGACTTTTTCCATCACTCACTTGGACGTTCTTGTACCAAGCCGGCCAGAGTTCATTTCCTGCAGCAATTTGCTGTTTTGGTTCCAGTTGTTGCAGCTTATTGAACACAGAATGAAAATACCTGAGTAGCGGAAGTCCCCTACACTTGTACACCATTTTATTTCTTAGATAGCAGTAGAGGCTGATGCACTTTGCTCGGTTCTCCTCACTTTTCAGCCTGTAGCTCTTCCATCTTTCTGTCACGCTCTGTCTGTCCTTGAGGTCCAAGGTCAGTGGAAGATTGGATTCAGCTCCCTGTGTCTTTCAGTAGGTGTGGACCTGGAGTCATGTTGTAAATCATTCTTGTCTGAGAATGTGCTCATCTACAGAGAGAGAGAGAACGAGGCACTCACATACACAACAAAATGTTTTTATATAAAGGACTTTTGTTAGTAAAATGTCCAATCTGGGAGGCATTTTCTTTTCCTCTCCATTAAAGCAGGACTCATCCATTTGGATTTAAACACACACACACACACACACACACACACAAACACACACACACTCCACAGTCCTCCGCTTTGCCGTGAGTGTATTGGCTCAAATTTCCCTGCTCACTCTTGCTTTCAGTTTCTCCACACAATAAGGCTTTGTGAAGCCTGTCATCATTCTAATTTCATGTCTGGTCACATAAGCCCTCTTTTTTTGTCACTGGCAATGTTTTAGCCAGGACTGTCTGTCGATTTATCTGGGAATTTGCACGTCAGCTTCTGCTTCAAACTCGAAAAAAGCCAACTACAGGGGACATCAACTCAGGAATCACTTTTTAATTATGTCTGACAGCTTTGCACAACAACAATTGTTCAAAGTAGATTTAACTAAGTGATCGATTAACCTTAAATGAAAAAACATCACTACTGTATTTCTGATAAATAATAGTTAAATCACTACTTCTAATAAAAGTTAGTATTATATTAGTAGTATATATTAGTTAAATAAAATGTAAACAAATACAACTAAATTATTTAACCAAGCTTAACACATACTATTCCATAAAACGTAAATACATATCATATTACATTCTTTGTGAATACATGGAAACACTTAAATAACAATCATAACATAACATAAGTTACTCTTTCTCTCTTGT
>JAQMYJ010000002.1:18233621-18276878 GCA_030014305.1 Clarias laeviceps | reverse complement strand
ATATATATATATATATATATATATATATATATATGTGTATATATATATATATATAATTTTTTTTGCCACAGCTGTCCATCCAATTAATATCATTTTGCAAAATCTTACAAGTTAGCAAGTTAAAAGATGCTTGTGATTCAAAGAAAACATGCACAAAATGTGTAATTTTTTAATTACTTTTTGTAGCTTTTCTTTAAATTTTTTTTATCATATTTTGTGATGAAACCCATCATGTATGTACAGTATGTATGCTTGTACTGTATAAATATTTGTATTGGGGATTCAACCTAATATAAAAAATACATTATTCAAAATGTTGGAATAAACAGATACATACAGTATACAGGGATAAAAAGAGATGCTCCTTGTTATTCTTCTTTTTGAAATAAAGGATAACAGAGCATCTGTGTACAGGTGGTAGAGCATCAAGACCGGGGATCCCACGGGATATGAAATCCAAATTGAAGATTTCCTTTAATGTAACAAAGACCAATGTAATAGCAAATCTTAAACAATAATTAAAACTTATTAATAATAAAAATAAAAATGTATAGCTATTACTTCAGAAAAAACAAGCTATTTTTTATAATCATCCAATTCCGTGGATCTTGTTAGCAGCATACATGGTTTATTATTTAGAAGAAGGGGGGCTGTATGAGTTCACAGTTATATGACACTCTTCAGAGGTGTTTTTGTTGTTCTTCGAGTTTATGCTCTCGCACAGTGTGAGGAAGTGTCATTGGGGCTGTTCAGTGCTGGAATGTCACCTCCTCAGACTAACATGATTCCATCTTTATACACCATTAAGTCACTTCTTTAAGTTCTCTGTATGTAGCAAGGTCTGTTCAGATTCGACAGTGTGTTATATCTTGTACGTTGTCGCCTATTGTATGTGTCAGTTCCACATGCCTATCCGTGCTAATCGCCTAATCCATGTCACATTGGAGTAAATCAGGCTACTAGATCAAATAACTCTTCCTGCATGTGTGAAGCTGAATTTTAGACCACGTCCTTTTAGTATATGATATAGTGTAGTGTAGTATGCAGACTGGCATTCGAAGCACATGTACAGCTAAAGATCACATCACAGCTCTAGTGTGTGTGTGTTTATACACATGATATACATCTGTACAGATTTTTATTCTGTGCAGAGCTTCCCACAACTTGTAGAGTTGAGTGACTGTACACGCAGGTGTTGACATGTTTAATGAAGAAGGCTAGGAGAGTCTGTAAATGTGCTATTGATTAGCATGTGGAGCACACGGTCAAGTGAGGTGACTCCACACTTGAGTCATTAGCTCAGTAAAACCATTAAGCTCTCCATTGCTTAATATGCCCTTGAGATACAGCAGAGTGAATTTCTCGGATTCAGAGCACACAAGCTTAATCACGTCTGGGTGTATGGTGTATGCATGTGTGTGTTTAACACAAGAAAACCGGTTTAAAACTTTGGTTATTATGCACCTGAATAATAAATCAGTACAGAATAATATGGAGATATCTGTAAAGTTAAATTCTTTCACACATTCTAAAATAAGTTCTTGTTTCTGTTTCTATATTTAAGAGTTCATTATTTCAAATGTACATACAGTGGAGGTTGATGTGGTCTTTGCACACATACTGTAATAAGTGTTTAGCAGATTCGCTATGTTGATTGTAAGCAGGCTGATGAATGGCTGTGTGTTTAAGAATGTGTTTAGCTCGGCCCGGCTTGTTAAGATGGATGGATGGATGGATTGTTAATTTTCTCGTGGTTCATTTGGGCCAATTGGCTGTTTCAGGCATTTGGCTTGCCTTCATACTCATTCGATCACGGCATGGACACTGCCATAACCATTCCTCTTTCTTATCCTCCCTCTAGCCTTCCCTGTGTCATTCCTGTCTCAGGCATGACCTTGGTCTAAGGTGATTGTATGTACAGACAGAAACGGCTACTCTGTGGCTTTTGTTTAGATTGTGTTTTGATAAGATTCTGACCACATGCCTTTACACTTGCAGTTTCTCAGCATAAGTGTTCAAATGTAACGTAGAGAGATGGATTAGTGTTTCCAATATAAATATTTTATGACATTTATGACCTATTTTGTGGGATGTCTTGTGGCATTTTAGGCATACAGCAATGGTCCTGTACTCAATAGAGCTCTGCATCTCACATCAAAACTGCTAGTTAAATGAATTGGCCAAGCCTAAGTTCCCAAAGATTAATCACTAGTGTTCCCAACAACAGATCACTGATCACCTGTGTTCCCAATCACTGATCACTGATCACCTGTGTTCCCAATCACTGATCATCAGTGTTCCCAATCACTGATCAATGATCACCAGTGTTCTCAACCAGCGATCACCTGTGTTCTCAACCAGTGATCACTGATCACCTGTGTTCCCAATCACTGATCACCTTTGTTCCCAATCACTGATCACCTGTGTTCCCAATCACTGATCACCAGTGTTCTTAACCAGCGATCACTGATCACCAGTATTCCCAATCTCTGATCAATAATCACCAGTGTTTTCTATTACTGATCAGTGATCACCAGAATTCCCAATCTCTGATCAATAATCACCAGTGTTTTCTATTACTGATCAGTGATCACCAGTGTCCCCAATCACTGATCACTGATCACCAGTGTTCCCAATCACTGATCACTGATCACCAGTGTTCCCAATCACTGATCACCAGTGTTCCCAATCACTGATCAATGATCACCAGTGTTCCCAATCATTGATTACCAGTGTTCCCAATCACTGATCACCAGTGTTCCCAATCACTGATCACTGATCACCAGTGTTCCCAATCACCAATCACCAGTGTTCTCATCCATGGATAACTGATCACCAGTGTTCCCAATTGATCGATCAGGAACAGTGTTCCCAAGTGAGCCACTGATCACTGATTCCCAATGATCGATCACCGATCGCTAGCATTTCCAAAGTCAAATCACCGACCATCAGTGTTCTTAAACACAGTTTATTAATCACTAGTGTAACCTACAATCTATGACTGATCACCAGTGTTCCCCAGTGTTCACTGGTCACAGATTACTAATCACTAATGTTCCCAACAACCATTCACTTACCACCATTCTCAATGACCAACCACTGATGGCCAGTCTTCTCAACCACTGATCATTGATAACCATTGCTTCCCATTGACCAGTTAGAGTACCAAATAACCCGTCACTGATTAGAAAGGTTCCCAGTGGCTATTCACTGATTATCATTGACCCATTAGAGAAGTGGTGGGTCAGTACTTACGTTCTATAGCTTTGAGCTGCAGATCTAAAAGCTAAATGAACAAATGCAGTGGACCATTGTTTTTAACAAATACTGTACTTCCTGATTTCCATTTTTCACAATGACTAATTCCTCTTTGTTCCAGTCATAACAGTTACTCTTTCCATAACTATCCATAAATGCCTATTTATCTACTCTACCATTTCTCAATTTTGTCTACATTAGTCAGTTTGTGATGCCATAGTTCATTATTTCTTGTTTAACTAAGAAATCATTTGGCAATCTATACATTTATCATTTTTCAACTAGCCCTATTCTCTTTCTGTTTCCTGAAAGCCTTCCATCAATTCAATGAATTTGCAAATGAATCCATGACATCATCTGGTATCCTTTAGTTACTTTTCCATGCAAAAAGTTGCATTTACATTTTTAGAACATCTGGGTACATTGTGTCTTAGACTTCTTTAGAGCTTTGAGAGCCCAAATGCATGGTAGACAATGACATAAGTATATAATATTTATTAATGGCATTATATTATTTGCTGTATAGTTAGACTAGGTAAGGTAAGTTGCAATAATAGAACTTTATTAACATAAAGTGTCATGTAAAATGATCAACAGACATCAGCATGTCTAAAATCATAATAAAAGCATAATAAAACATCACAGATGCAATCAGTATGCATGAGACATTTGCACCCTTTTTGCAAACTGTGTCCCTGACTGTGATTATAATTTTTCATTTTATCTTACTTTTAGCGTCATAATCTGATTATGATGATGAAAGGCACTCTACGCTACACGTGGCTCACAGCTCATGCCTTGTTAAGCATGTTATCTGACTGCCAGGTAATTTTGATGTTGGCCATGGAATGGGCTGGGTGCTGGAGTGTTAAATGTTATATGGCACACAACAAAGTACATAAAAAAATTACAAGGAAAAAAAAGTACAAGGAAAAAAAAATAGCAGGGGTCATCTGATTAATTTGCACCCTACATGGCTAGCTTTGCCACCTATGCAAGAGGCCAGCCGTGTCTAACGTCATCCCTCTATTATCCTCTCTATTCTTGTCTGTTCTTCTCGCTATCCATTCCTACAATTCTCCTCTTTCCCCTGGGGGTGATGTAATGTGCTTAGTTGTATTGCATATGGTCAGATTTAGAAAGGTTATTTATTGCTCTGTGGGCCAGATATAGTGGAGTTTTTGGATATCGCAGCGCCTCGTTGTACAGGTGGCTGCAGGAGGCTGGTTAGGAAAGAGCTTCCTGATGCAGCTAGTTTACAGACGTTCAGCATGTGAGAGGAGATTTTTTTAGTACTCTGAGAGCCAGACTCTGGTGCAGGTACATTTAGTTCAAGCTTATTGTTATGGTTGTGTGATCTTAATGTCTTCAGTATTTGTGACCTTTATAGGAATTACATTTTTCATCAATTTTCCCATTAAAAGGTGATACAGTCTTTATAAAAAAGTTTTTTTCTTTTAGACCGGTTGCTCAGTGGTTATCACTGTGGCCTCACACCTCCAGGGTTGACCATTCAATTCATGCATTGGGTCTGTGTGCGTGTGCAGTTTGCATGTTCTCCCCGTGCTTGGTGGGTTACCTAGGGTTATCACATATTCCGATTTCCATCCACAATCCGAAGACATGCAGTTTAATCTAATTGGTGTTTCCAAATTAACCACAGTGTGTGAGTGAGTGTATGAGTGTGTGCATGCTTGTGTGCCCTGCAATGGATTGGCACATCGTCCAGTGTGTACCTCGCCACATGCCCCAAGTCCCTTGAGATAGGATCCAGGCCTCCTGTGACCCTGAACAGGAAAAAATGAGTGAGTGAGTTTTTTTTAACCCTTCCATTTTTGCACTGCTGATAAAATACCAGTGACACAGTGGACAAGGTTGTTCAAGGTTGTTTATTTTTTTCCCCATTCCATTGTAGAACAATAGTGAAGATACTAAACTATATATATACAAACTATACCAAACTCTGTTTATAAGAAAGGAAATCAGAATCAATATACCATTATTGCGCATCTCAACTGTTTTGGGGGAAATTATAATACTATGGAAAAAAGAGCATTAAATTAGAAGATGTGGCCAAACTTATGACTGATAGTGTTGTATATCAGTTTCTGAGGACAGTTCTACATTTAATTTTATACTAGTGTTATGAAGACATCCGTGTACCGAGTGAGGGGACAGTGACTAAAGCCGTAAGCTAGAAACCTCTACCTGAGTTCATATGTACAAAAACAGACAAAATAATGCAGCTGCTTGGATTTTCCTGAGGGAGAAATATTTCAGACTATGTTAATAAGATAGATAGATAGATAGATAGATAGATAGATAGATTCATGTTCAAAGAGCTTTAACTAGATTTAGATACAGCTGCACAATCTGAAAAAAGTGCTGGTTTATCAAACAGAATGGAGTAAACTTATTTAGGCAGAATTGAATTTTCTGTTAAACCATACGTTGAGGTTATTGTGGACGGTATAATGGATATCAAACTAATATCTAGCATTTGATATCCTCCAGACATTGATTTTTTACAGTAACAGAAGCAGCTATGCTGTAAGGGGAAGAAAAAACTTTAATGTAACATTTTTTTTCCTATACTAAAGAAGGAAACAAGAGGACTTTTTATAACAGTGATGTTAGAAGCTGGGTAAGGCATTTTTTTTCATCGAATCAGCTAGGTCAGCTTAGTTAAATGTGTTATACTGTAAATTCTGTCAATGTGAACTGCAGCCACAACATTTATCTAATTAAAATATTTGGAAATCGCATGGCATATTTTTATCTACAAATGCCTAAGAAACAAAAGGTTACATGAAACATTATTTAATTCTAAAAAAACAAAAAAAACAAATTAAGAGTGAAATGCTAAAATAAATGCTAAAATAATTAAATACATATATATATATATGTATATGTATTGATTTTGACAATTAATGATCTATTGCATTGTTATACACTGATCAGCCATAACGTTACACTGCAAAACATTATACACGGCACATCCTATGGTTTCCCTGGGATTGGGATCTGGAGACCAGGTCAGTGTCCTTGAGCCCTTGCGCAAGCTGGGATGCACTGGTGCTTAGTGGTTAAGGCATTGGACTATGGTTCGGAAGGTCCCAGGTTCAAATCCCACGACCACCATGTTGTCTCTGTTGGGTCCTTGAGCAAGGCCCTTAACCCTCAACTGCTCAGACGTACAATGAGATAAAAATGTAAGTAGATCTGGATAATGTAAATGTGTTCTGGTTCCTTTCTATCATGGCCAGCATTAACCTTTTTCAGCAAGTTGTGCTACATTGGCTTTTTTAAGGATGCAGACCAGATGGGCTTGGCTTCGGTCCCTGTGAGCATCATTAAGTGTTGGGTGCCAATGATCCTGTCATATGTCACTGGTATATAATTGATAATCTCTGTTAATGTGTTAATGTTCTGTGGTGTTAATATTATGGCTAATAAGTGTATAAAAGCAGGGCATTGGTGGCTCAGTGGTAGGTGTTTCGCCTGCCATGCGGAAGGCCCGGGTTCGATTCTCAGCCAGTGCCCAAACCCCCCCAGCCACTGGATGCAGTGTCGGTCCCAAGCCCGAATAAAATGGAAGGGTTGCGTCAGGAAGGGCATCAGGTGTAAAACCTGTGCTGGATGTCCGGTGCCAAGTTGTTGTGCGGTTTGAATGATCCGATGAAAGACCAACAACATCAGTGTATAAAAGCAAAGTATACAGTATATATATATATATCTATACAGCATATATTGAATGGTAGTCTGTGTATGTATATATTAATTTATGTAATTAGGTGTTTATTTAGTAGGTTGATGTAGAGTTACAGTATGACTTTAGGTCTTTAGATATGATAACATTTATAGATAATATTAATAGGTGGTTTAGTTAGGTTTATATGTACTGTATAGCTAAAATGAATGACATATTCATGAACAATGTATTTATTCTCTTGAATTCTGCCTCCCTCACTCCTCAGGAAGCAGGGCCTCCTTGTTTGTCTTTTTGCCTCCTTATTGAAAAGTGCAACTGCTCTCGCTAATCACAAAGATAGCTTTATGCCGCTTCCTCTCTTCATCCCTTGGTAAGACGCGCAGGTGGGAAGCCACACCTGAAAGAGAGTGAGCAGGTGAAAATGACTCTCGGGCTGAGCCGTTCCCACCCTGTCAGGCACTGACAGCACTTAGGAGAAAGTTAGCTGAAGCAGAGCTTTGTTATCCTGCTGCAAGCTTCACCACACCGCCTGGACATGAGGTGAGATTAGTGCTGGTGAGCCAGAAGAACAGCATTACAGAGAAAGGTCACATACACACAAATATACGCACACACACACACACACACAGTGTGTGAATGAGACATACATAGAGTGAAATTGTTTTCCTCATACACTTTGGAGAGAGATTGACAGGGGCAGAAGAAAAAAATTGTGTTTAAGTGTGTGTGTGTGTGTGTGTGTGTGTGTGTGTGTGTGGATCCATGGACTCGTGATTTGAGCAGAAGCTAATAAAGGAAAGTGAAGTTATAGAAATGTGACCTTGCCTTGGGGACAATAACAGCATGAAGTGGTGTCCCCTGTATCTGTGTTCATGTGGCCCTGAGGAATGGCTGTCTGTTAAATGGGTGGGGAAAGGCTCTATTTAATCCATCATTCATGATTACCCAGTGATCACACCCTCACGTCTGCTTTTCATTCCCACTCACACATACAAGTGTATCAACACATCAACACATTCAGGCACGCACGTCTTCCAAAAAAAACATGTGACCTGCTCTTTTGTCTACCTGTATGCAGCTGTGCTTTTAGCAGTAACTAGATTTGCATAAAGGGCTGTCCTTCTTGGTTGAATTGAGTGTGTGTAGTGTGCAGAACCACTGCCAGATGGAGGAGCAGGTGATTAGCATTGCTCACGCCATCTCCAGATTGCTATTGATCTGCCATCAGTTCTGTTCATAGGCAATTGTCTGGGAAGGTCATGCCATCAAACACACACACACACACACACACACGCACACACACAGAAAACATTGGCATTACAGGTTCTCTCAAACTCCCATCAGTCAAACACAATCTGTTTTTTGAACGATTAAATACAGTATTTTTTCCTGTGGAAACCAAGAGCAGCGATATTCTTCAAGCTCAACATTCTCAAGTCCTCAGGTTTAGGTTTTGTCCTATTGTGCATTTTCTTTAAGAGAGGACATGTAACCCCTATTTTCTTTTATAGATAGTGGAAGAAGCCTTTTCTTCTTCTTCTTTTTTTTTCTTCTCCAGTGTGTGCATGACTGTGTGTGCACATGCACGAGCCACTCTTTGAGCCCGAGTAGGTCAATGGCAGAGCTTTGCATTTCAAACAGATCAATGGTTGGAAGCCAGGGTCTGAGTCTGCAGCTCTACATATATAGACACACACACACACACACACACACACACAAATACGCATGCACACACACCCTGAAGCGCTACTGCTGGAGCCGTTACTAACCTACTGTTCTTATTAAGCAGCACACTTTCTCACTTTGCTGTGTGGCATTGAAGCAGTGCAGGGTGTTGCTTTCTGTGTGCTGCTTCAGCCACAGGGTCTCACATCCAGTTCTGTGGGACATGACGGGTGACTGAGGTTTTCCCCTCTGCTTCTGAGTACATCAGCAGGCTTCATACATTCTGTTCGACTGCTGCTGCGGTTTATATTGTGTGTGTGTGTGTGTGTGTGTGTGTGTGAGCCAGGACTTCAGTTATATTTGTTGAGAAGTATTCCTGATCACTGGGTAACTCACTGCAGGAGTGTTTACAGCTGCCACACAGAAATTGACATGAGAACGCCAGTGCACATACATGTTAGCACTGTAATGCGATCAACACGTTGAAGGAAACTCAAGACCATCATGCTTAGCTGGTGCAGAAATCAGTTCTCTGTTTTCCAAGTTGGAAAAGCATACCCAAGTTAATGGAAACTTGATGCAATTGGCACAAGGCCTGAGAAAAATACGTCCTGTACGGGTATTTCTTTCCTTAGCCATTTCCCAGCTACACACTTAGCAGCCCCGTTCGCTTTGTTATCATCCATAGCTCCAGCATTCAATATCATTTAAATATTGCCTTTTAAATATCACCCTCTTCTATCCTTTCTGCCACTTTCAGAGCACAAGGACAGGAGGATTAAATGTGTAATGCTGGATAATCCTGCAGGTAGATATGCCAGCTTCTTCCAAATCATCACTTCTTCTGCTTGGAACGTGGTGTGGAATAAAAGAAGGAGCGGAAGGAAGAGAAAAGGGGGAAGGAGGGTGGAACAAGAGAAAGAGAGAGAACGCATGCTGGAAATGACAAATGCAAATCTGCATGGCTAGGGGTGGCTTCACCTCAGAATGTCACATTCATCTTGCGCAGGCACTGTGTCCTGCAGCTATGTGCAGAATGATGGCAGCAGCGCATATGGGCTCCTGCTCTGATGATGATCTCTGGCACTGTGTAAACGCACATGCACATAACCAATCACAGAAAGCAACACACACAAACACAAACGCACATTCTCTCGCTCTCTCACACACACAAATAAGGGTTGTGACTCGGCAAGAGCCGCTGGATGTTTTAAATGCAGTAGCTACTGTAGAAAGCTGAAGAGAAAACCGCGGACAAAGGAGTGACGAGAGCTGAAGTGGAGGGTTATAAAAGAGGAGGTGGAGCGAGAGAAGAAAGATAATGGCATTAGTGTTAGTGCTAAAACAAGACAAAAGTGAGAGAGAGATGGAGAGAGAGAGGGCAGAGACTGGGGAAATGGATGGAAAAAGAGATTGAGAACGAAGCAGGCTCAAATGAGAGGCAGCACAAGGATGACACGAGAGAGACAGAGATAGATAGACAGATAGAGAGCGCGAGAGAAGGGTGCAGATGTGTGTGCCACCAAGATCAGGAGCATTAGCACTCTGGGTTGGCCGTGACAGGACTCACAGCTGATGGGGATGAATCATTCTCCTGCTGTCTCATTAAGCACAGCCTGGCCTACCCCACTACCCCATTACTCTTGTCTTCTGGTCTCTTACAAATGTAGCCCACATAACACACACATGCACACATTTTTATACAGGCTTGACATAGTATAGTATAGTCTCGCGCACACAAGTATACTGTGCTAATTTTACCTTTAACTCTATTACTATTACAATTGGCATCAAGTTTGGGAACCAACCTCGCATATTACTGTTTGTGTATGTGTGTGTGTGTGTGTGTGTGTGCGCGGTCACACTTAAGGTAATGCTAATTATAAATAAAATAGACATGAATAAATATGCAAGTAAATACGCCAGCGCAGTATGCAAAGCACCCAGACAAAACATACTAATTAAGGGCTTGTGCACCACCAACAGAGATGTCTATTCATAACCAATTGCTTAATTTTTCTTAAACATACAATACGCAGTAGTTAGATTATAATTTCAAACATCATAATCCTGATTAAAAATATAGTTATTTGTTGCTGCTCTAGACTAGATGTTATTATTGAAAAGTGCTAAAACTGCAAGAGTAATTTTTTTTTTTTTAATCTAAGCTTTTGAGGTTCTCCAGTGTTGGTTCTTTTCTGCAGCTGTATGTAGTTATGTAAAGCATATACAGTATGCACTATTGACACTGACACTGATTCATTAACAGATGTGAAGACCTACAGAATAATGGAAGGTGATTTATTAACAGGATTTACAGAGGTTTGTGTCATTTACATCAGCATGATGGCATGATGGTTTGGATGAATGAATATGGGGTCATGGTACAGTACCAGTCAAGATTTTGGATACAAGTTACAAGTGGATTTATTTTTCTACAGTCTAGAACAATACTGGAGATTTCAAAATGATGAAAAACACATTTGACATTAGGTACATTAGGTAATAAGTAACAACAATGACAACAGCAGTCGGCTAAGGCGGTTCTGAAATTGTTCTTGAAAGAACGGTTCTTGCGAGATTTCTACCTCAGATTAGAACCGTTATGAAGTCTTCAGTAGCAGACACATCTCAATATCAACTGTTCAAAGGAGATGATAGCATATAGTGGATGTCTTTACAATGTAGAAAGAAATAACGATCAGGATAGGTCATGGAATTAGAAGGTGTGTCCAAGCGTTTTAATTGTTTGAGTACCTAAAGTTGTAGAATATAAGTCACAGATTAATACTATTAACCAATCATTTAGGACAAAATTTTATTTGCATGCACAAATTAATACAACCAGTGGACAGGAATTACATTTGTGAAATTGTTTTTTAAAGTCCTGAAAAGAAATTTCCCTTAAATGCTATGCTTTAGTAGAATAATATGCAAGCTTCCCAAGATGAATTACCATATTAATGTAGCAGTAATTTCATTTTACCACAATTTTCGACATCCAGTTCCAGCATTTAAAATGATCCTTTCACAAGGTTTAAAATTCACATTTACAACATTAACATTGTCTACAGACATTTACTCATTCATTGATTTCTACCATATTTGAACAACGCCCTCTAGCTGGCACTCCGTCTGAGTTCATTTTATGCTTCCAGGAGTCTATTTGATATCTAAACATGTAACAGCTCCTGGGATTTAACATGCATAAAACTTTCATGATGTAATCCATGCAGTTCTTCTTTGTAAATCACCAGCAAAAGACATCCTGAGTTCGCATCCCAAGTCTTTTCTTTTTCTATTTTTCTGCATGTATGTGTTAGTAGTGTAATTCTACAAATGTTATATTAGAAATGTATTCAGGAGTAAGATCCGAAAAGAGGTTAACGAACTGCTATGATAATATTTAGTGTAAAAATGTCAAGGCTTTTGTGCAAGAAGTCACATGACAGTAATAATATTCACCAGTCAGCCATGAAATCAACACCACCACTACCACCAGGTAAACTGAACAACATTGATCACCAACTATACACCAGCAGACTGGTAACAGGATCATGGGCACCCAAGGCTCACCTATGCCCATGGGGACCAAAGGTCAATCTGTACAATCCAATCCCACAGAAAGGGTAATGTAGCACAAATCAAAGTGGTCATGATAGAAAGGCCCCAAAACACCCAGTGAACCTCAGCACGCCAGTCACCTGGTGCCAGATACGACAGCACACCACCAGAAGTCCTGCGGAGCCACAACCCGAGAGGCCAGAGATGTCCTTGGTCGCACAAGGGGAAGACAAAACCTAGTTAACATTAATGGTTTTAATCTTATGGCTGATCAGTGTACACATACGCACACAAATACACACTCTCCCTGCATTGGTATGTTACTAGGCAAGTTATTTATGGCTTTTGCACCATTCCCTCTTGATAATGGCCTGTAAGTACACGTGCTGCTGTGTAATTTCCCCTCTAAAGGCCTCTCTCAGTCTCTGATGGGTGTTGTGATTTTCAAACATTGCAAATGATACGGCAATGCATTTGTGTAATCAGTGGGTCATCACAGGGGAGAAACGAGCTGACGGTCAACAGGCTTCCAGTTGCTCTTTATCCCTGTCTCCCTCTCTGTCCTGTATAATACAGTACAACTCTCTGGAACTGTTTTGTTACCAAATGCGGTTTACATTATGATTCTGCAGTAATTTCTGATGGTAGTTTTGGGAATATAATATAAATATCAATTTTATAATATTATTTTATTGAGGATAAACAGAAATGATGTTACTTAATTTTAGAGTGACAACCTCATCTCTCTAGACTGAATGGCAAGCGAATAAGCTTTCCTATTGTACCCATGTACAAAGGTGTTGTGGTTTCGTTTTGTTGTTTTTCCCCCTGGACAAAATCTGACATAATTATACATGGCTCTATTGAGCATTCCTACACACTACCCACATGCTGGGTCTCCAGATAGCACTCAGCTGGCACAATTAGTGGGTGACAAACAAGTGATTAATATCAGCTTTATCATCAGAGTGCTCTCCACATATCTACCCCTCCTCCATGCTCCATAATCACCAGAGCATTGATCCCTTTGAGGAGTGGGAGGTGTGAAAATACATGTTGCTGAAATTCCTGGTCTCCTGGCGCTTTCTGGGAAGCAGCGAGTTTGTCAGGCACCATTCAGGCTGGGGTGGGGTGGCGGAGTAGTGGTGAGGGGGTATCATCAGCAATGTTGTTGCCATGCCAACCATCCCCCTTTCCCAGATATTGGCAGAGCCGTGACCCACGTTGCAGTATGTCATTAGTGAGTTTGCGCGTTTCTACATGTGTGTGTGAAAAATCGGGGGAGGCAGGAGCAGCGAGAGGTGGAAAGGAGGTGTGTGAAAGAACCATGGTGAAGACTTATCTCAGTAGGTTTTCTCTGTACAGGTGATTATGGAGAGAGTGTGAGAGATCGGTTGGGCATTTCTCACTGCGTTCTTCCCCCTCTCTCCACCTGCTGCTCCGACATTCCCTCCCGGAGAATCAGCTCTCGCCTAGGGGAGCACACAATAGCATCACTCTAATCCTTGATTAGATGATTGAGATTGTTTATCAGCTACACACATACACACCAAAAGAAACACACACGTTTATCCTGAAGGTTTGTACTCCAAGTTTGTTTATCTCATCCAGTACTTTCAATACAGGAACCTAAATTTTTTAGTTTGTTTCCTGCAGCTGTATGTTCTGTATGTTTTAAAAAGGTTCACATACAGTACAATTTAACATATTTTTTTTGTGATTACCGGTGTGTAAATAAACATGTGACCTGCTAGTTTGTTTTATAGTTAAGAAAATAGTACCAGAGTTATAGTGGAGGAAAAAAAATTAATAATGTCTGAGTCTGAATTGTCATCTAATTATGTACATCTATTTTTCTTCCTCCCTGTGTACCACCTGTGAGACTTGTTGTGAGGCTTAAGAAGATGGTGCAGGTAGATAAGTACAAACTAAGTAAAGCTGCAGCAGATCAGGCGGAGTGTACACACCGAGAACTCCCTCTGCAATCTTCTCGTGTCTGTTTGAAGTGCGTGCTCATGGGCATCCAGGTGAAATGCAGCTTTCAGTGCCATGGTGCTACCAATAGAGAAATTCCCATTTCACTTTGTCTATTGTCACTGGAGGAAATGTAGAGTATGACACTATGTAGTTCTGATAATGCACCATTTATTCTTTTGGAAAGAGGGAATTGAGAAGGCTTTATTTGGTTTTCTTTCCATTTTGCTTTTTTTTAGTCCCTCACAGTCAGGCGGTACAAAGCACTGCTTTCTGGATAGATGACTTTTTTTATGGATCTTAGAAGACTTTAAGTACTGCAGCTCACTTTGTGGAGAGAGGCTGCAGTGAGGGTCAGTCTAGCTTCAAGTATTCTTCAGCACAGACTATAGGGTGGGTTTCAAATGAGACCTGTTTACCTTCTTTAGACTGAAGTTTGTATATCTGTGCTATCGGTGCAATCAAAGCAGGTCCAAGGCAGCAGAGGGCAATATGATGGTGGGAGTAATTTGACTTCCTCACTGAGACTGGAGTAGCAAGGAAATTAGCGTGACCAGATCAGAAAGGCTGTTTCTTCGTTATGAATCTCATTTAGATCCCAAAGCACAGAGAAAGCCGTCAGGCCTCGTCTTAAACACAAATAAAGAAAGCTCTGTAATAACGTTACTGCCAGAGATATTCGGATATGATCTGAATGCCTGTCTTCTGTTTCCGGTTGTGACCCGACAGCCCAGTCAGTTTGTGTGGTATTCATAAGAACGAGCGCACAATTTTGACGATCCGACCAGCCTTTAAGGGGTATATACAACGTGAGAGTTTGGAAATAGAATATTGATCTAATGTCAGCACTAAAATGTTCTAACAGCAACACCCCTGTTTGTTTTGCCACACTCAGCCCACAGGGTAACATACATTTGTCCTAAGCCAAGAGAAAATCTAGAACCCCCCTGAGACATGCGTCCCACCTTTGTGTTGCAGCTGAGTCCGGTATGTGGAAATGAGCATGCTCAGAATATGCTGACCTCATCACTGTGAAGATGTCCCTTCTGTAAAACGGTCCGTTTTTCCTATTAGCAGAGTACATATTGACATTTAGAGTTTATATCATTCCAACAGAAAGTGCCAAAGCTACTGGACAGCCCTAATCTAATGCTCTTGCTTATGAAGGCCTGGATTCACTAGGGTAGGTGTGTTAATTTAGGATTGGAAATAACTTTGGAGATTAGTAGATCTTGCCCTGCTATGATTTCGGTATGCTATTCACTTCTGTGACTGAATGTCAGTGATAATTAGATCCAGGCACTGGAGGGGAGCTTATGCTGATTGAAGAGTTTCAGCTAATCACAGTAGTCTCCATGTAGACTAAGGGATCTGGCAGTGGACCCACAATAGCTCCTATTAGTGCTTCTGAAATTCTGAGGTAGATTAAGTATTTCCTTTATCCTCAATCTTTACAACAGCAGAAACAGAATCAGCTGCAGATCATAGAAATGAAAAATTCCTTGGGAATACTTTAGTCGTGCCGATGCGGCATTCAAGACCATTCCTGTGGCATTTCCTTGGTAATGTGATTCTCAAACCATTTCTCAGAAGCCTCCAGATGTTCGTCTATCTTTGCCTCTGATGTGACAGTTCGAATACAGAGCAAAATTGAGGACCATATGGAGAAAAATTGCTTTTTTTATCTGAAACATGCTAAATTATAGTGTTGGGACACTTTACTTGTCTTTATTATATTAAATATCTACTCTATGCATTAAATGCTTTTATATAGTAATTTTATTGTAAAATATCTTCTTTCTATCTTTATATACTGTCTATCACTTTTCCTCTTTTTCAACTCCCCAAACTTTCCATTGTTATTGTGCTCCTTCCTTCCTACTCTCTTTCCATTTCCTCTCCTCTCTTGGTGTGCATTTTCAGCAGTCTTGTTTTAAGGCTTTTAGAGGTACTCAGGAGAGATCGAGCTCTCTCCACCGCTGGCCTTTCTTTAGAGCGAAAGGCTCGGTCTGCAGGGACACACATAAACACACAGAGGCACAAACACATATGCCCTGTCTAACAGTCTGTCTTTGCTCTTTACTCTTCCAAGGTCACATGCAAAATCCCAGTCTCAAACTTAAGCAAAAGCTCTTGAGTAGCTGATGTAGCTGTGGAATACTGCTTGTGTTTTTGTTTTCTTTCTTTTTGCATTATTTTAATGTTAAACGTCATGAGCAGGGATAGATGGTCTTAAATTAAAACACACCAAGCCTTTACATCAGGAGAAAGCTCTGATTTGATGTTCTGCATGAGCGGTGAATTATTGAAGAATTGGGTTTTTGCACAGCACTCTGTCTTTTTTCCAAAGCTGACGGATGGATGAGTAGGCTTTCAGGACTGAAATATTTCTTCTTCCACCAAGTAAAACTTTGTTCACCCTTTGGGTAGTTGCTACTAGGTCATGCAGATGTTTTCCTGGTAGCCACTATGAAAGTCACAGTTTTAGGCCAATTTAGACAGCACATACATACACATGTGCTGTGCCTGGGAGGAACTTCCCCAGTCGGCAGCACCTGCATGGCCTCATTCTGTGGCCTGGTGCTGAGATATTGTTTTATTCCTGAGGATCAGCACAGCGAAAACCAAAACGAGAAACACCATGATGGCATCACCAAGGGCTAAATGCATTATTATGTCAGATTTACAAATTCCTGTCTCTGGAGTATAAAACTGACCTACATAACTACGAACCATAAAAATGCATCCACAAATGGCCTAATTTTCCTCACTCTAGCTTTGCTTTTTTCTTTTTTTTTTCTTCCCTTTTGCATTTTCCATCAGCGGTCGGGAGAATAATGAACACATCTCACCCAGAGTGGTAGGAAGGAGGGATACTGCATTGATCTGATACAGCCTGTAATGGAGTAAACATCTTGCAAGTGAACAGATCCCTCTGTGGAGATGTGTGAGTGGTATAGACATATCTCACATTTCTCATAGTGTTTAATAATGGAGCGCTCCCTCTGAGGAAAAAGATGTGCTTGGGCTGTCAATCTCTGCTGTGTCTCTCCTTCTCCAATCCAAAACCTTTTATATACATCACACATCTATGTATGTCTCAGTAGAACAAGCGTTAACAATATGATGCTCTCTGTCTACCTGACTCTACTCCTATTTCGCAAGAGTAGCCTCAACGGACTAATGTGTCAAATCAATCACTCCAGATTTTAGGACGGTGGCTTAGCAGGAAATTGACCTGTCTTCCTCTGCCAAGCAGGAGGTTCTTATGCTGACTACGGGCCATCAGAATAAAAGATCAAGCATGGAATTTAAGGTGTCTAAAGAAGAATATATCCAAAGTGTTCCTCATGCTAGAGGCATACTTCAAATGTGAAACGGTTCAAGGAAAAAAAACATCTTTTGAGAGAGCTGGTGCACTGTTGTCTGCAAAAGTTTCCAAGCAGAACTCTTAGTCACTGTGCTGTTATTTTGAGATCTGCTGCTGTTTCAGATTCATCCAAATATCACACGGTTGCCTGTGTCACTGCAGACAGTTGCAGATTTCCAGGTCTGTTTGCACATTTGCTTGTGGTTGTGGAAGCATCAGCAGAAGCACACTTATGGGACAACTCAAACTTTCTTCTCTTCCTCTTATCATTACACAACACAACATTCAGACTTTTTCACTAAACATTACTGTTTTTTTTTTGTTGTTCTTGTTTATATATTCTGCGTGACAGGGTTGCCATGTCGAGAAGCAGGTCAGAATGGGCCCACTACTCAAAATATGCTCCTTTCAGACCACATGCAGTCCAACAACATGGTTAATGCTCTGTGATGTTTAAAAGGAATGCCACGGCATACATCTTAATAAGGTGGTGTTAGAAAAACAGACATACTCTTGGCAGCCGTACAAAAGTATTCTAAGGGGGAAAAAATGACCTCACAACACTGCAATAGTTTGACAGTTGACCAGTTCACAGTCCTTTCAAAAACCAGTCTGCACCCCCTATCACAACAGAGTGGTCTAGAACGATGTGCAGGAATTTTGTTTTTGAGTGTCCTGACACCTAGAATGTTCAGCCAAGGTTCTTTTTTGTTGAACTCCTGGTCACGTGGAGTGTGATCTACATGTAGATTCTGTGGAAAACGTGCCCTCATTTTTAAGCAAATAATAGTTACAGAAAGTGCGTTAAAGGAATAATCAGGAATATGATTAAAGAAAAATACAGTGTGATTCATTCTGATTTCACACCAGGCATGATTGATTTGTCCTGTGCATGGGGATGATTGCTCACCTCTCCTATCCTCCGACCTGGCCAACTTTCACATTAATAATATTGTTCTATACCTGATTACACTTTTTTTTTTATTTATACTCTCCGATATTGCAGGTGGCAGTTTGCACTTAGTTCATAGGAGAGTCACTAAAAAAGAGAAGAGAAACAACGAGAAGAAGAGTGCAGAAAAGTCAACCTTTGTGTAATGTCCAGTATTCTCTGGTTCACTTCTGATTGACTTTGAGCCATGCCCAAGAACAGTGTCCCGTGCTTGAGACAACTTTTCCCAGTGGACTCAAGCATGGTATATTGATTTGTGTTCACGTTTCACAAACTACCAGGCTTCACTGGTAGTGTGGAAGTGGAAGTGTGCTCAGTTCTGTGTCTGAGTCTGTAATGTAAAGCACCCTTAGACATTACCGGGGAGACAGGAGGTAGAGTTATCACGTCATCACTCGAGGGTCATCTGGAGTCTCTGATCTCCTCCCACCTTCCAGTTTACTTGTCAGTAGGTGGATTGCCTATGGTAAATTGCTCCTAGGTGTAAATGGCATGCCTAGTGCTCATGTATCCCTCTCATGTACAGTATCCTTACCAACACTTATCTGAGGAAAATACGCAGTGGGTGTTTCCACTACTTCCCTTATAAGGAATTGTTGCAAATCAATACAAAACTATTTTTGTATTGACAAACATTTTTTTTTTATCCTGATAGGACAGAAATGTTTATGGTAACCTAACAGAAATATCCGTTGCACAGTTGAACGTGTCTCTATAAGAGTGTCGTTCCCTAAGTGTCTGTTGCTCTGTATGAGTCCAACAGCTATAATTGGAAAAATTGGCCTCTATATGAATGTGGCCTAGAATTTAGAATGTGCTCCATTATTAAGCAGGCTTTGAACACGGCGACTTTGAGATAAAAATCCATCCAAGGGGAATGAATCTGAGAATTTCACTGAACTTCATGTACATCAAACAACAGAGACACCATCAAGCATTTCCCCCAGGCCAAGATAGTCATCTCTAACCCTCTCTTCATCTCTCTTTCACTCTGACTCATTTCAATACTTAATTTACATGACCTTATGTAAAGGGGATGTCATTGCAGGACACGCTGATATGACCTTGGCTCAGGGGAAGTAGGAACAGAGAAGGACACAATTACTGGAACAGAAGCGCTTAAACAGTAGTTGGCTCAAATTAAGTACATTAACAATAACGATCTCCTTGAAGATACAAGACGCTTAGATGGAGGCAAATGACTTAGCAAGACTTCGGAAGGTTATACGAGGTATGCAATTGTAGATCTTTGGCTAAACGGACATCCACAATGTTTTTTTGGTTTTTAATTATTATTCACATTGGTGTATTCACATGTCATTTTTTTTTACCAGGAATTAAGAGCAAAGTCATGACCGTGACCTCATATAGTATGTGCAGCTTTTAAAAGGCCACACTGCATCATTAATCTGTTTAGCTTTTAGCAATGCATTTTTTCTCAACATTCTTAATGGCGTTCTTGCTTTGTCTGACCTGTGAACCACTTCACCCAACTGAGCTGTGGATTCCACCTGCTCTTTCAGACTTAACCTTGGTTTTTTGGCTTATTCTGTTAGACTAAATTCCTCCTTACTTGCTTTCTGACTCTGACGGATAGCCCGCTCTAGGCAGAGTCATGGTTCTCTAGACAGAGAACTTTGTCCAGGACTTGTTTTGGTAGCTTTTTGTGTACTTCATCATGATGACGGTCTTTGTTTAGATCTTTTCTCTTACAGATTCTATGACCTTGAGAACTCGGTTCTATATTCTCGGTTCTATTTGCCTTTTACCTCTGTTACTGTATATTTATCAGGTTTATGAATTAAAGGTGTTATTAATTTTTGTGAGAAAATGAATTAAATATGAAAAAAAAAATCTAATCAAGATTTGCAAGATTTGGGTAGAATTTTTTTTCTTTCTGAATTGCTAATGATGTTTATTTTTAAAACTTAATTTGAAATAGAGCATGTTTATGTCAGGCAAGGCAAAATGAGCTCCACTGAAAAGATGCAGTATTCATGCTAGTCTTCATGCCACATCAGTCCCACTGAACACAGAGTGAATCCATGACATCCTATACAACACACAATAAGCAGAATTTTACTGCGTGTTTCATATATATTTCTTGCCTTTGATGCGTGTGTATTGTGTCATTCTGGCTGCTGACCGGCTCAGTTTGAGGCTGGCTGGTTGTCAATGTCATTCTCTGCAACAGGACATGCGGCCAGGACAAAACTCACACAAAACTTACACTACCAGTTAAAAGTTTAAACACGCCTTCCAGTTCTGTGGTCTTTCCTCATTTTATTTTTTCTACACTGTTGGCCTGTCTGTACATTGACGATATTTGCAGAAAAATAATTTGGGGGGGATGTAAGATGAGTAATAGAACACATTAAGGTGGTTTTTGGAATTTTTGTCTGTCTGTTTGTCTGTGTACACAAACCACTGAATGAATTTCAATGGCTTTTTCACAGGTGTATTTGGCCGAGCTTGAGGTGACATATAGGCTTTGTTTCATCACATTCGGCCCACAGGAAGAGAATATATGCTAATTTAAAATTTAAATGGAAAACGCCCTTATGCCATAAAAAAAAAATCTACCTTGAAAACAACATTAGTTCATCTCAAAATTCGACAGATGGCGCTGTACATTTTTTAATACGCCCTTATGAGTGTGGATTTTAAATCTTCTTAATAAACGCAATCTCACACCTTACTTCTGCACACTTCAGTGTAACACGTAAAAATTTCAGTTCATTCCAAAATTCAACAGATGGCGTTGTACATTTTTTAAAACACGCTTATGAGTGTGCAATTACAGTAAATTCCACACGAACAAAGTCACGGGAACATCTAGTATGCAATAATCTCCTTTGAACAGTTGATATTGATATGTGTCTCTGCTTACGCTCTGTAAAGCCTTCATAACTTCTCGAATCTGAGGTGCTGTTAATTGGTCATTTTTGAGGTTGGTGACTCTAAATGAAAAACTTTTGACTGGTACTGTACATGCAAACATACACACACACACATACACACACATGTATAGACAAAAAAACTATTTATATTCATCAATATGTTCTTAATGGAAAATCAGCCAAAGCCAATGAGTCTAAGGTTGAAATAAACAATTAATCACATATTTTTTTCTTTTAGTGATCATTAAAAACAAGTCAAACAGACCCAAACACCTTACAAGGATTAGGTGGGGGTCATTTTAAGGGGGTCAAGGCATTTTATAGGCATGATATAGACACCTTCCACCAAACATTACTGCAATATAGAAAATACATCAAATATTATAAAACCCAGCCAAATCCCAAGTCATTAATGTAAAGCAGCTGCACGAGTAGATAAAAATGTAATGTAGAAGATACAATATGATGTGAATGTGAAAAGAAACGGTAACAGACGATAAGAGAAGGGCAAAATGAAAAAGAGGACACAGCTTAGCTACAGTAATATTTCAAACACCTTAATGACTTCACCTTGTTTTGTACATGATAAGACACACAAAATCTAAAATGGGTCTCAGCTTTTTTTTTGTGTGTGTGTGTGTGTGTGTGTGTGTGTGTGTGTGTGTGTGTGTGTCATGTAGTTCAGTAATCATTATTACTCACGATTAGGCCGGCTGGGCGGAGAGAAGAGTCACTTTATCTCTGCTCTCAGATGGATGGAGAGTGTTAGTGCGCGGAGGCACAGCCAGGCTGCTTACAGCCGTCTGCTCCAGACCTTCATTAAGGTCACTCCGACTCATTTAGAAGATGAAGCTACATTCAAACGCAGTCATTTCTTAACAAACCCAAGCAGTCACAGATGGCATATTATTAGCTTTGTATTAAAGCACTTTAATGAAACTACCAATAATAATTTGGTCATAGACCAGAAGTAATGACACATGTTAGAATATGTTTTCTTGTTTATCTCGGAGAGTTCATAGTGCTTGCCTTGACATTTTTCATATTTTAGTTAAGTTTAAGCAGTCTCTCTCTCTCTCGCTCTCTCTCTAAAATACTGCCTGATTTTCTCTCTTGTTATCAGGCAGGGTTTTTTGTGCCTCTTCTGGAAAACACAGAACAATTCCTTTCTGTATAATAGAGGAGGTAATGTTGACAGTATATAAATCTCGCCACAGAAATAGCATGTCATTTATCATCTGATTTGGCCTCGTTGTTTTGGCTCGGCTGTGGCTTTTCTCTCTTTGTACCTGATGCCCGGTGCTTTCTGCGCCTGTGCTCGGTCGATTATTGTGCCCAGATCTGTGTATGGATTTGGACGTATTGGTGAATTTATGACTGGTGGTTGAGTGTGACTCATCCCAAAATCCATAGCCAAGGCACATCTGTGTAATTCTGTCTGGCCTCTGATTTTTTTTTTTTTTCCCCTCTGTGGATGTCTGAGCTGAGATGCAGAGAGAACAGACCTTTATTTTGGCCAGCGGATTTTACCAGAACAGTGTCTCTCTCACTGCAGAAAGCTATGAATTGTATCGGGTGATTTGACTGTTACCAAGAAGATAAAGCGATGAGACAGAGAAGCTCCAACACCCTGTCTGTACACGGAGTGTAGAGGATGCTGTGTAGAGACACCTGTGATAGAAAGAGGCACACTGCTCGTATTTGATATTTCTTTGTGCCCATAAATTATCACAAGGTGCTATTATCTTTTTTGAAACCAGGATCTAGAGGGGGGTGTTTTTAAAAAAAAATTTATTCCCTCAACTACATATTTCTAAAGGATCACTCGTAGCTGCTCCCACGGATATTTTTGCACAAATCCATCCATGACGTTCTTCCATAAGTTCTGTTTGCCCAAATTTAAACTGATTCGTTTTTGAAGCAAAATAATCCTAATCAGTCGGCACAGTGGTGTAGTGGTTAGCACTGTCGGGTTCAATTTCCGGCCAGGCTCGACTCCTGTCTGTGTTCATGTTCTCCCTGTGCTTGGTGGGTTTCCTCCGGGTACTCCGGTTTCCTCCCAAAGACATGTAGATTAGACCAATTGGCCAATTCCCAAATTGCCCGTAGTGTATTTATGTATTGGCACCCTGTCCAGGTCTACCCCGCCTCGTGCCCTAAGCCTCCTGGGATAGGCTCCAGACCCCCCTGCGACCCTGAATACAGGATAAAGCGGTATAGATGATGAATGAGAGTGAGTGAGAATAATCCTAATCACTAAAAATGAATAAACACATGAGATAAACAAGCATGTGTCCAATCCAACATGTCCAATATGTTCATGCATTAATAGCCATGTTTTTTTTTTCCTTTGTCCCACATGCTTCATGAGTGATCTCATGAAATCTCTGCAAATCAGACTCATTTTAATCATAATAAATCTTTACACTGGGTAAGAGAGAGAGACAGAGAGAGAGAGAGACGGAGAAAGAGTAACTAAAAGAGAAGGAACGGAGAAACTGGAGAATCAGAGTGCGAGAGAGAGGAAGGAAGAGTCAGGACAAGGTTAGTGAGGAAAAGACAGCAATCTGTAGCTGTGTTAGAGAGAGCGAACGGAAATGAGCAGGAAAGACAAATAGAGGGGGAAAGAAGGACAGAGTGAGGGAGAGGGAAAACGAGAACGAGTTGACACTGATTCCCTCCATCTCTGAATAGCAAGCACTCACTAAATTATTCATTACACAGTCACAGAGTTGAACATCCATAAAGGAAACCTTATGTTTGAGGAGACGACTTTGTATAGACGCACCTCAAACTTTTAGGGACACTTGTATTTTCTGAGTGATGTTTAATCATTAACCCCTTGGGTATTGCATTAATGTGCCTTGATTGTACTACTGTAGCATATCGCTGCTTTTAAAGTGTTTCAATTATTATTATTATTATTATTATTATTATGTCCTTCAAGAGGCCTGGCAGAGTGTCATACATTTACACTTGTGATGACGTTTTCTCCAAATGTAATTCTTTTAGTCACATTTGTTTATCGATGTTTCATCAATCAGCACCTGTGAAGGACAGCCAGAATCAATCTTTCTTCAGACATGAAAACTTGGCCTCGACATCGCAGACTTAATCAGTTAGAGCGAGCTGGCTGTTACAGACCTGGCACCTGCAAGGTCCTGTCACAAATGCATACGCGTATGAGCCTCATACACACAAATGCACACTCGCTCTACTTCTGTCTACCTCAGCAGTGTAAAGCTCCTGGGCATTTTACATAGATTAGAGCACAAACGCCTGCAGGCGTCCACTGGTCAAATATTGTGTGCTAAGTGAGTCCAGCAGCGGCGGATCAGACCTGTCATCTAACATGATGAATATGACTCTGGGCTGAGCTCTACAGAGCTATAGTTGAAGAGTGTGTGAGTCTGTGTGTGTGTGTGTGTGAGAGAGAGAGACAGCAGTACTTAAAATGTATTTTTAATTACTTACATTTTATATTTATTATATTTTATTGATGTATATTTTCGAAGTTTGCTCCACAAAAAGAAAAAGAAGCTGAAATCATTGTATATGAAAACCTACTAAGCGAAAGCTTAATTTAAAAAATATTCCAGTAGGGAGACATTTTTTGGACAGTTTTTTTTTTAACTTCCAGTGTTTTCATGTCCACTTTTAAATTTGAATTTTCACCCACCTTTTGACTTTGTAGGTTTGTACATGTGACATGTGAATGACCTCGATGTCTTCATGAGCATAAACATACTGTAGATATGTTTAAAAAAAAATACACCCACTATTAAACAGACACTATAAAATATATAAACATGTATAGGTTACAAACTGTGCAAAAAATTAATCAGGTTTGAAGCGTAACGTCTAAAAAAAATAATAAAAAAGGGGCGTTTACATGCAAAACAGTGATGCAGACAGGACTGTATTTCATAGACTGTATTTCATGCAAAAGAACCACCTGCTTCTACAGTCTGCTACCTTTAATGTCTCTGTGCTATGCATGCACATACTGTATGACTATTCAGCGAGTAAGTGAGCAAGCGAGAGAGAGAGAGAGAGAGAGAGAGATTGATTCAGGTGCTTTTGCACATTACCGCTGCTACACCACCATAAAACTCTGATTACCCTACTGTAGCACATGCATTTCAAAGGGCATCCAACATGTCTGAAAAACAACAGCCTAAATAATAGGCTATATTAACATAGAATATATTGAATACAGCCCAGAGGAATGTTCTATAAAAGTCAGCAAACAACAGACTCCCTAAGAACAATTAGGCATGGAGATAATAACAATATGCAACGGAAAGCCCAAATCAAACTGCTATAATAAAGAATAATAAAAAAAAAAACAGATGCAAAGATAAACTGAATTAGCATTCCTAACTAATTGAAGTTTGTTCTGTGTCTCCACATTGCATCAAACAATTGCCGAACGGCCTTTGCATCAAATCCAGCACCAGCATGGATGTTCATCAGTGCAAGTCCACTCTTTCCTACGACTGTTCATGTTCTCTTTTCAAAAGCTTCAAAAATGTTCAGTTGTTTTTTTGTGCTCGTTTCTAGGCTACTTATTTAAAATAGGCTAAATTAGCCTACATTGTGAGCAGGACGATTGAACACCAGAAATGTACATTGACCGCCAGGTGCCAGTGATGTAAATACTGACTAAACTCGTTTACTATAATATCTGTGCACAGAGCCAAAAGTCAAAAGGCATTATGAGAAGTTTAGTAAATGGCAACAAAAATGTCTTAATACTGTATGCATTTGTGTACATACATATTACTGTATGAAGATCGTCCATGTGAAGATGGCAGGGGTGTGTGTGTGTGTGTGTGTGTGTGTGTGTGTGTGTGTGTGTGTGTGTGTGTGTGTGTTTGGATTAGTGATAGGGAATTCTCTCCTCTAATGGAGTAATTTATTCTCTGCCGCAACAGGAAAAATCCTTTAATTAGAATGTCAGTCTAAGGACGTCTGTCTCTTGTTAATATGTAGCCCGCACTCTCCCTCACGCTCCAGCTGTCTCTCCTGTCTTCCAAATCTAGTCCAATCCGCTTGCTGACATTCTAACGCCTAGAGTGTTAGTATATTACCACCAAGGATGCCTTTAAGATACATGCGTAGAAAAGGTGTTATTTAATGGCAGATGTCAACAGATTTTTAGACAAGATTCTAACATCCCTTACAGACATCCAGAAATACTACATACTGTATATTACCATAAGCACTAAGAAGAAATTTGTTGCTTGTATCATGTTATGTCTTTGCTGGTATGTCGTTACAACACCTTTTATTTTTTTAACAGCTCAAACTTGTTTAACATGTCAACACCTGGTTTTCAAGAATTTTATGTACATATCACGCTTCAGAAAGGGATACAATGTGATTTCGATCGGGGTATAATCATTGATGCTGTAGTTAATCAGATAATAGATAATCAGTTAATGTTTAGATTTTTGACATAAATTTAAAAAATAGTCATTGTTTACTTAAATCATTTTTATTAATTGTTTAGAAATCAAGGAACCATCAACTTCAAAAGCAAATCTGGTGAAAATGCTCAATCTAGCTAAGTAAAGCCTAGTATGCTCATAATGTTTGTGTGATGTCATCAACAGACATGGAATGAACCCCAGTTCATACAGAATGGGCCACGGTCTATTGGTGGAATCATCTCGTTTACATGGGGGGGGACTTGTGCCTCAAAAGTTTAAGTTTTTGGCTTTCTGATTGGAAGATCAGGGGTTCAGGCCCCAGTGCTGCCATGTTGTCACCGCTGAGCCCTTAAGCAAGGCCCTTAACCCTCTCTGCTCCAGTGGTGCTGTATCCTGTCTGACCCTGCACTCTGACCCCAGCTTCCTAACTGGGATATGTGGGGGGAAAAAATCACTGTGTTGTTAGGTACATGTGACAAATAATTGAATCTTATCTGTATGAAGATCTGTATGAAGAAGGGGGCAAAAAGTAAATGTCCAGACTGATTGTAGTTGACAGGAAATGTATGATAAACCAAATGAAAAGCAAAATGTCAAAATGTACAACCTGTTGAAGTTTCTGAGGTTCATCTAAACAGCGTAGACAGGCATTGTTTGTCTAATCTTCATTTTTCCAGTTTCAATGAATATATTGTTTTTATATTGTATATATAACACAGTTATAAACATGAGTGATGTACCTGAGATTGAGGAGTTATGGATATTTGGATTGCTGAACAGATAGTGTGAATGGCATAGTGTTGTCCTCCATATAAAGGTGTACAGTGTGCTCAGTGCATGTTGCAGAAGATGGATATTGTTTCCAAGCACGCCTGCTCTTGTGCTGGACAAACCGTGACTGTGTGTGTTATTTTGGTTCCTCATCTTTGTCTGTATCAGCTGAAAGCATCAGGCTGTTTCTCTCTCTCTCTCTCACTCTCTCTCTCACTCTCTCACTCTCACTCTCTCTCTCTCTGTCCCTCTCTCTCACACAGCGGGCGATCAATAGGTCACCCATCTCATTACTCCCTGTCAGTCATGTACCCACAGCTGCATCAGTTCCCAGTCCTCACACACCAGAATAGTTCTTTTTGTCACTGTATTTCACATCTGCCTTTACCTCACTCATAATCCTCACTGTTTCTTTTAGTCTTTAGTCGTCCTAACTACAATCGCCATCATCTGATAAATTTATACTCTACTTTGTTTTTAATCCTCTCACGTTTTTTTTGTGCATTCTCTTCCTGTCCGTTCCCTGAAAAGTGTAGTTGTCATAATGTTAATCGTGCAAGCCATGTATATATCTTCAAAAAAAAAGAAAATGACAGCCAATCTCTACTTTTACACACGCAGCCTGTGCATAAGGGACAGGAGCAGAGAGAAAGCTTTGTTTTAAATAATGAGGAGAAGCCTGACACACATGCTTCGCATTGACTGCAGTTTTTTTGCCTGTGTTATTTTCTTTCTCTGTCACGTAGAAAAGGAAAATTGTTGGTTTGCACACAGTATGTTTTCTAAATATAATCTGAGTTTGGAAGACAGTAGATTAAAATGTGTTTTTCTTTCTTTTTTTTTTCAAATCAACCTTGATATAGATTTTTAAACATGTCTTTTCACGAGCTGTATTTTCTACTGGATCGTGACTTTTCCACAACTGATCATCTCTCAACACCCTAGTTTAGCTGGTCATGCCAGCTTCTACAGAAACCGTGCTGTGACTTACTGTAAATGTTCATTTTTTTCTTCTAAAACTAATGAGCCTTTCATTTTCAGTAGATAATGGCTCCCTATGCTCTATGTAGTGCACAGCATGGATCATCCTAAACAGTGCACTAAATTTTAAATAGAGAGCTGTTTTGTACTTAGACAAGTCTTCCCCATGCCACCAGCTATTTAAAAAGTGATAACGTCCCTCTGGAGTTTCATAATGGCTACACTTAGTAACCGTATGACATATAGTGGTAGCTGTTTGACATTTATTAAGTGTGTATCTGCATCATTTAGTTTTATTCAAACAAAGGAGTAGACTAATCTGTAGCACTGTAGTCAGGAACAGTAGATCTGAGACCATGTCAATGCCAGTATCTAGACAAATTATGTCAAGACTAATATTTTTTTTTTTGGGATAATTCAAATAGAATAATGAGTCAAGTGGTTAAGTCAAACCAGGACCTTTGATTGAAACAGAACACAGTTCATTTTTCTGTATATTTGCTACACAAATGCACTTTTCCCAGCATTTCACTAGTGCTTGGATATCATCAAGGTAAAAAGTTTTCTCAGAAGCAGGCTTTTCGATCATGGCTTTGAGGTCAGACTGAGGTCAGGATTGTTTACAGGATGTAGCAGCCGAGTTCCTGTAATGTGCAAGTGGTGTTCGTGAATGATTGTGTGTACAGTTCCCACAGACAGATGCATCTCTTCTTTGAGTCAGTGAAACATTATCAGCCAGGATTATCATCATTCACGGACATACAGACTTCTTTTACACCATTCAGATGTTTTACTGCAGCTAAGAGTCTCATCGCTGTACCGTGCTTGAAGTCTTCTATAAATGTCAAGTAGTTTTACACCTTTGTACACTAGAAATTAGAAAGTCTCGGATTGATTTGAACAACCCTTGTAATTTGAAATCTTTCTTCATAGCCTTTAATTTAACACTTATACTTACTGCATAAACTTAAAGCATAATTTTTACTAATATAAAATCAAATAGTCTGTTATCTCATATGCGCTGCAAAACTTTAATGCCATTTAAAAGTTATGTAATTGTATTAAATGTTAAATGCACAGTTAAAAGCATGCAAAGTATATGATGATTACAGATATGTGTTTAGAGCTTTTCTCACACATGCTTTTCCTTTTGTTTCACTGCAAACTGGCCTTGATCCCTATTAGCTTGGTTACTGGAATAAATATTAATTAGTCGATTGGTTGGTTGGTTGGTTGGTTGGTTGGTTGTGTACAGTATGTCCAGTTCAAGTGATAATCAGACTGAGAGAGTGAAGGTTATGTAAAACTGCCAAAACATGACACTATTAGTACTGTAAAAGTTAAACAGGGAAAGTTTTAAATGATACTTTTACTTCTCGTGTCATTCCTGCAATTCACATATTAATGATTTAGAAATATAAAGAGTAGCATAACTTTTAAGTAAAAAATTGTTACAGAAAGTCAAGCATTTCATCAAACCCAACTTTATACAGATTACAGTTACAAACCTAGTCCACTTTTAAATTACAAACACCTTTGTTGCTCCTGTCTTTCAATCTGATTCTCTGCTTGAGCTGGGGTGTTACCCATGGAGACGGAGGGGATTAAAAGCGAACTGCTGCGGCATCACATCTGGCAGGTCCCCATAGAGTATCATGCTGAGCAACACCTCGCCGGGTGTCCCTTGGCTGAGGTTGTCTTATTTTAGGGCAAGGTGTCGAGGTGGAGATGAAGAAATATGAAGAAATGACATCCTCTGTATGCGTGGAGATGGAGAAGTCAGGAAGTCACTGTGAGTTAATAACTTGGCTCTGTGGCTCATCGCGGGTCTGTACTGGGATGGTGGTGTTTGGGGATGAGCTAGTTGGGTGGCACCCCATGAGCCCTGTTATCCCACATGTGATCTCGTTCTCCATCTCTCTGAGTAGTGAGGTGTTTTGTGTGTTCATACAACATGAAAGCTGAACAGAAAGTGCCAGGCAAGGTGGAAAGCTGAAGGAGGCAAAAATAAATAAATAAATAAATAATGCGCACATTGTAACTCCGCATCTAATGGCTGATCTGAGTGCCAAAGATACACTGCCGTACTTGCTGTATAGCGCTGCTCATGCTCTCTGTAGCTGTAATCACTTAACCCTCATATGTCCGTCCATATGAATAGTTTTAGAAAGCAAAGGTCACAGACTGCTGTGTGTCACCCTGCGTTCACTCTCTCTGTGCCCGTCTGTAATGAAATGGCTGTGTGGCTGGCAGTTTTAATTAAAGTGCCACTGCTGGTGTGGGCATATCACATCTCATCTCATCGGTGCCACAGCTACTCAATGTCATCCAGCTCTCTTTCTCTTTCTCTCTCTCTCTGTCTCACACACACACACACACACACACAAAGATTTTATGATGAGTTTGTGTCCATCTGGCAATGGCTTTTTTTTATTTGATTAGATTTTTTATTACATGTCTCACATATTAACTTTATTGCATTACCTATTCTACATACTTTTTTTTTAGGGCTGCTTTTTTTGGGTGATTATTTTGACACATATTGTGATTGTGATTTAAACCAATTTGTATTTATCTAGGCTAACAGCAAATAATTGGGCAAAAGATCTCATAAAGACGATGATTGCCAATATTTATTAATCTACTAAAAAAATAAACAAATACTTAAAATTAATGACAAACTCTACATAAATTCCTGACTATATGCATAATACATGTAATAAATTGCAGCCTTTTGCTTTTAAAAATAATTGAACAGGTCCTTATTGGCTGATTTAGATTTGTGTGCAATTAATTCCACAGCACTACTTTTTTTCTTTTTTTTCTTGTCTTCTTGCTAATCTTGTTGAAGCTGTTTATCTGTGTTTTATATCACTTGGTTTATTATTAAGCATTATTATGTAGCTACGTACAGTAATTTCCCCTTCGTTAGCATCTCTCAGTAGAAGTCATCAGTCACTTCTTTCTCTTTTTTAAAAGTATTATTCCTTATGTAGACTGAATATAATCTATTAAAAGCAAAAAAAAAAAAAAAAAAGAAAGAAAGAAATTAGTGAGACAGGCAGCGCTAACCCAAACAAAGCTTAAAGCAGTGAGCCTCCATCAGCAGCTAAACAGATGATGGATGGGATGAGAGAAGAAAGGAATGGGCTTGTGCCTGTCTCTGGTGCTTTATAATTGCTTGAGAAAAAGGATGCTCAGCAGCCCATACTGTTGTCTTAATGGGATTATTCCCCCAGCTGGTCTAGTGGAGAGAGAGAGAGAGAGAGAGAGAGAGAGAGTAATCCGATTCTGTCTGCTGTACTTTATTGAAAGACAGCCAGTCAACTCTTTACTCATCTACCTTGAATTACAGGTGACAGAATATCTGTTGGATTAAAAGACGCCGGTGCCACCACCAGCTCACCCCATTATAGAATATGATTAAGACACCTGACCTCCATAGTTATATGTACTTGGTGAATATTTTCATCTAAAACCTTTCAGATTTTAGTGCCCCTTTTGCTGTAACAACAGCCTCTGCTCTTCAGGGAAGGCTTTTCACATGATTTCGAGCGTGTCTGTGGGGATTTGTGCTCATTTAGTGAGGTCAGACAATAATGTTGGTCGAGGAGACCTTGTCATGTAGTCGACCTTCCAGTTCATCCCAACGGTGTTCAGTGGGGTTGAGGTCGGGTTCCTCCACTCCAAACCTCAGCAAACCATGTCCAAATGTAACACGCTATATGCAGAGCAGCATGGTCATCCTCGAACGCGTCTGACCCTCTTAGTTCGGGTTCAAGAGAGATTGTCAAGCTACAGCATACAAGGACCTCCCAGTAGTTCCAAGTTTGTGACAGCTGTTTGAGGAAGATCTACATAGTTCTGGGTGTAGTGGGTGTCCACATACTTTTGGCTGTGAGAATTGATAGATTTGTGTGCGCTTGATGTAAGTCTCCATGGAGCTTAGCTTAATCACAGCAGCCATGCCTAATACTTTAAACATTTACTTAAAAACTCATTGGAACTCACATCAAGTGCAAGTGAAACTTTAAAAAGCATCTTTCTATATGCACTTAGTATAATTCCATTTATCATCTTAGCAATTTAGCAATAAACACTTTTTGTAGCCTTTAACTCAATAATTCCACAGATAATTTTAACATTAAATAAAGGCTGCTAGGAAAAACACCCCCCCGCAATCTGTCGTTCAGAGAAAAATGCAACTGCTTAAACAGTGAAAGTTTCTGCTTCCAGATGCTGTAATACTCGTTAGGTCATGCGGGGTTCTCAATGTATCAACGTATCAACGTGTGTAGATGCTTTTATGAAATTTACTGTATAGTGTGTGTATTCATCAACAAACCCGAATACAGCAGCAAATTAATGGAGACAAAAAGAAACAAAAAAAAGGAAAGTTTTGAAAGTGAAAAATGAAATTGTAATTTTTTTTGGAGCATTTATGCCAATTAACGTCTATAAGCACAATGCTGCAACACATCCACGATCTTCCTGCATATTCATGTGTATCCCATGTCACACGTAACTTAATGTTGTAATGTTACCTCCCTGTTTACTTTCCTTTGGAAAATAGGAACTTTTGAAATATTGTGTTGAGGTAGTCAATATGGTTCTGATCACATTTTCACAAATTAATTCTAACTTTCAAAAACTGCTTAATACCAATGTTGTCCCAACGTCCGTAACATTCGAAACGTGCGGAAAATATGTGTGGAAATTGCCATCACCAGAATGTTTTGTCAGCCAGTAATTCCTGCTGGGAAGACAGTAAAGCCAAAAAGACAGTAAAACAATTACATAAACACAGATTTCAGAAACACAACAGCCAAGTTAGTGATGTCACTATAAATTAAGAACATAACGGTGAACTGGGGAGTGTGACACCAAATCTGGAAATATAAGTAAATTCAGGAAAATATAACAGCAAATTTTGAAACAATTTTGAAGCAATTTTGCTTAGCATCACTTGAATCGTTGTTGCTAGGAGAACTTGATAACAGGCAGAAAAGTGCCTGAAACAGTGAAAGTGGTACTGTACGCTGTGTCCGGTTAGAAGTGAGCATGTGTTGAGTACAGACAAAACCTTTATGTTTTGCATTTTTATTTAAATTTATGTTCATGTGTTTCTAAATTAGCTGTTTTCTTGTGTGTTTTTAATATACATAGCTTCAGCACTTAATTAAAACTGAGATTGCTGCATTGGTAAACAAACAGAAAGCTGGTTCATGTTTCCTTTAATCTTGCCTCCAAAGCTTTAGCAGCTCAGTAAAGCACTTCTGCGAAAGGGCATTTGAGGCAATCCAGAAAACTCACCCTCTGGAACAGAAATGTCTGAATGTGCCGCCCACCTCTGCAGATATTGGCCAGCAGTACAGAGTAGGGTGAGAATTGATGGGAGCTTTGATTCTACTGCTGTGATGAATGTTTGCTCAAGACTCGCTGTGGGACAGTAGTATCTCTAACAGGAGCAGAACTATACCATACAGCTACATTTCACAGTAACAAGGTGGCAGCATAGTTTATTTATAAATCCAGTAGCCCATCAGAGCATCAAACATTTTATTGGCTTTTGTATTGCTTGCATGTCCATGCAATTAAGCTCTTTCTTCCTGAGTCAGTGTTTAATGACCTGTATGGTTATATGTTTAAGTAACTACCAAGACAGTCTGATCTATCATCACACCTCAGAACTAGTCTGCAAATGGCAAAATTCCATATATTCTCTGTTCACTACACTGCCCCATTGTTGTTTGATTGACAGCCTGACTCATCATTATGTTTGATAAAGGAATGTTCTAGAAGCACTTCTCAGAATCACTTCTTGCAAAGTATATATTGGCATTTTGGAAAAGTTTCTTTTTGTTGTTTAAAAAAAAAATCTGTCTTTTTTTCTACTTACTCTTTCTTACTGTGTGTGTGTGGGATAAGTAGCTTCAGGATGGATGACTAAAAAAGAAATGTTTCTTTGTGCCACCTTTAGATGATACATCATTTTGGGTTTGTTTCTACTATGTATGTTTGACACCATCTCCACATCCATATGTCTATTCTTCCACAAACTCTTGCCTCAAATTTGTAACAGTGAGCCATGGGGTCCGTGGTTTGAAGTCCATGAGGACATGGTGTGTGAGGTTGGAATAGAAGACCTCACATGGCCTTCACTGAGCTCTACTGTACCCTCAACTCCACTGACCACCTTTGGGATGAACTGGAATGCTGTCTAGGCATTGGTCAACATCAGTAGCTGACCTCTCTAATGCTCTTGTGCCTGAATGAAAAGCAATCCCCACAAACACGCTCCAGAATCTAGTGGAAATCCTTCCCTGAAGAGCAGAGGATGTTATAACAGGGGGAATGCATCTAGAATGAAATGTTCAAAACCATGTGAATGTCGTGATGATCAGGTATCTACAAACTGTTGCCCATATAATGTGCATAGTAAGGTGAATCCTTATTACATGTAATATATACAGTCATATGTAAAGGTTAGTACATCATCTTTTAATTCTATGAGCTTTTGTGTAAAAGCATAATAAAAGTCATCTGATCATAATGGGTCTTAGTATTTGGCAAATGTTACTTCAGACGAACAACATATAATGTTTTTAACTGTACCATTATTTATTTAACAAAAATGAAGGCAATACTAAGTACCGCTTACTACTTCCACAGGATTTAAGAGAGTGATCATCAGCTCTTGAATAATTAATCATTAGCAGATGTGTAGACCTCTATAAAAGCAGAAGTTTTGGCAGTTTGATAGTGTGGAGCATTCAGGTGTGTGTTAACACAGTTCCAAGAGGGAAGGACATAAGCAATGGTCTTAGAGAACTGATTGTTGCTGCACATCAATAAAGCGTTATAAAACTATTTCCAAATAATTTGGACTCCAAGGTTCTACATTGAGAAAGATTATTCACCACAGGAAAGACCCAGTTGGTCCCCATGAATAGACCAGAAAAGTTTTTTGGAGATACATTTAGGCATTTGGCAGACACCCTTATCCAGAGCGACTTAAGTTTTTATCTCGTTGTATACCTGAGAAGTTGAGGATTAAGGGCCTTGCTCAAGAGCCCAACAGGGTCAACTTGGTGGTTGTGGGGTTTGAACCTGAGACCTTCTGAACTGTAACCTTAACCACTGAGCTATCCCTGTACCTGGACTTGTTTGGTCTTAATGCCCAGTGCCATGTTTGGCTCCAATCAATCGTCTGCTGAGCAAAATTGGCCGATAATGATTTCAATTTCACAGATCAGTTGTCTCTTGACTGGCCGATCACATAAACCGATACTATTGTTAGGATGCAAAAGACATGAGTCTACAGCCACATCAACATGCCGTCACCAGTCTGGGAATATTACCAAGTCTCTTTAAAAGATGTCAAATTTGCAACATGCAAATACAAGTTTTTTTTTTCTAAAGCAAAACCATGCGGGGGAACGTGTGCCAAAAGCTTTAACAAAACAAACCTTATTCACCACTTAAGAGAAACACACCGTGAATAATTTGAGTATGAAACGTTATCCAAAATGCCAACAGCTAACTCTTGTAAGTCGACCCTCATTCAACCATCTATAGCAGAAGCCCTCGAAAAAATCGAGCCTTACTCTGCAGAGAGTAAAAAGCCTAAAACCATTATCACAAAAATAATAATGAAGAGAGCTGGAGTTCCAAGCTCTGGCTGAGGCAGCCCGGGTTTACCTTAACGCACCATGTATTCAGCACAGTTGCACACATTCTGGATCATACAAGAAATAATAAGAGAATGGAATACATTGACAATATTCATGTACTTTCTGATCGGAGCACCACAAGTTAAAGCCAACAGCATTTCAGCAGAAACAACTCACTGTCAAGCACAGTGTTGGAGAGGTAATGATTTGGGCTTGTTTTGGAGCCACAGGACCTGGGGTTATGTGAAAGAAAGCGCTACACAATTTAACCATAAATGATGCCAAATGCATGTGCTTGGTGCATTGTGGATATTTGGACTTAATTCACATGAGTACATATAAAACAGCATTTGCGAAACTTTTTTAAATGTAATAGATTTTAGTTTTTTTTTAGATTAGTTTGGCACATTTAAAGACGATATTGCTAAAGATAATGAGGCCCACTGTAGACTCCCAGCTCAGGTGCTGCAGTGGAACTGGTTAAACAACAGCTAAACCAAGCCACATCAAGCTTGATGTCTGTGTTCCAGCAGATGCACGGTTCATCGTTCATTAAACATTATAGCATCCGAGAGTGGCCTAAGTCCTCTGTCTGAAAGAAGCCAGGGCTATTAAAAAAGAAGCGCTGGGCAAGATGGGTTCTTCTCCATTAGCTTAGCATGGCTAATGATCCCACCACATCCGTTGTTTATCTAAAATGGAGCACTCTTGGAAGAGGCGGAAGATATCAAAACAATCATGGATATACTAAGCATTATTCTTTGGTGGCAGGGTGGGGTGTGTGAGTGTGTAAGTGTGTGTGTGTGTGTGTGTGTGTGTGTAGTGGTTTCAGGGTTTGTGTGTAGCAGTAGGGTTTTCATTAAGAAAGAAAACTGTAGCACCAGGACAGGAGATATTTACTGTAGCAACCTACAGAACATATAGGGAAATAAAAAAAAATTAAGTAATAATAATGAAAAATAAAAAGAGCATCAGCAAGTTAAATTCAAGTGAGAGAGAAGAGACAATGATGGAGACAGCAACAGAAAGGTAGAGGGAGTGTGTTTGAGAGATGAGATTTAAAACTTACTGCAGGAGGAATAAGGGGTTGCTGTACAAATAGACAAGTCACACACATACAGTGTGTCATCATAGGACCAAGTCTTAGTGAAAATGTCTCAGCCTGTCTCTTAGAACAGATATTGGAACATTTCAGTCCACACCAGCTTGTGAGGAACAATGTATGCCGTTTATGTTCATCACAAGTCCTTCACATCCGTCACACTGCATTATTTATCTTCTCCAACTTGCTGAAACATGGACAACACAGTTAATGTCAAGTCTAACACACACACACACACACGCACATGCACATACTCATTCTTTACACTATCAACTGTATTTAAAGATGTAGTCTACAAAGATGATTATGATGGTGCACCCTGTAGCTTCAGAGCAAAGTGTTTGTACAGCAGTGTTACTCATTACACCAACATAGGGAAGCAGAACAAACACAATATGCTGTTTGTTCACTGTCTTACTGTCTCATAATTCCTCATGTTTACTGATAATTGAAATTTGAGGAGCTGCCAGAAAAGATTCTCGTCAGTAACGCTTCTGAAGTCGGAAGCTGCGTGGGTTGAACGTCAGTCTTGACTAGGTGCGAGTGTACGCGTGTGTTTTCTACCGTGAGCATTTACATATGTGTACTTTTAAAACACACTCGCTATGAATAAACGAAAAGAGAGATATCAAATATTAGCGTTAAACATGTATACTCTTTATTTTATATACTGTCGCTATGTATTTGTTATTATTCTATTTCATCATATTCTTTTTTAATTCTATCTTTATTACTTATTTATTTGCTACTTTTTTAAATCTATCTTTTCCTGTTAATTTTCTTCTGACTTATGTCCATATTCATCATGCCAATAAAGCACCTTGAATCTTGAAAGAGGGCGAGAGACAGACAGACAGAGAGAGACAGGGGGAGATTTTGTGTGTGTGTGTGTGTGTGTGTGTGTGTGTGTGTGTGTGTGCCTGCGTGTGTGTGTGTGTGAGAGAGAGAGAGAGAGATTCACACTGTCACTGCGTGAGACAACAGGACACCAATCACCTTCCCATGGTGGCGCCTCGATTTCAGGAAACAGACGAACTAAAACCGAAGACGTGAGAGAGGGAAAGAAGCAAAAGAGAGACAAGGAGAAAATAGTAAAACTAGAAAGAGAGGAAAAGAGAACTTGAGACGGGAGGATCTAACAGCCGGCAGTGTCAGGCCCTGATCTCACTCAGCTGTGGAAAGGGAACAAATGAACACAGAGCTTTTGGCATAACTACACCATGTGCTTTCATGCTTACAGAACCATTCATTAGGAGCATTTTACACAGTAGATCAGTGCCTTGAATGTGGGTAGTGGAGTGTCTGTGGCTATTAGTAGAGTACTCGAGCGTGTTTGTGTGTGTTTGTGTGTGTGTGTGTGTCTCACTCTGTTTGAAGTACAGACTGACTGAGACCGACTATCACAGCCTCTGTCTCTAGATCAGTGGGTGTACCTTTTACTCTTACTGTATATGAGAAATGAAAGACACACCCTCTCGCATGTTTCTGAGGAACTAACTACTGTTCAAAGGTTCCCAGATTTAACAATAAAGTTATGCAACATGAATGTTTTAACAATTAAAAAAATCCAGTCAAAACAAATCTGTGGAAAAAGCCCATACAGTACTGTGCAAAAAGTCTCATTTCTTCAACTTACATTTAATTATGTAGATTAAATTAAATAAATGGGAACAAACGGTTTACTGTGACACACTGCAAAGTGTCTAAAGGTACAATTGAACAACTGGTTGTTTATGTAACAACCTCAGCAGCAACCTCATTTCCCTTCTCGTCTGTTCCAACCACTCAGCATTCAGCATCACCAGTACACTAATCACAGGCCTGATCATCTTCCATTATCTGCACCTGTTCCTCACTGGTTCATGCCTTAAGTTAGATTGTTGTTTTATGCTTGAATAATTCATAGGTCAGTGTGAAACTTAACAAGCTACAAACTTCCTCTGAAACTGGTCCGGTACGTGGACTGAACTAAAAATCAGAACCAAAAACTTGTCAAAAATTATAGGCAAAAAATTACTTCAGGGAGCCTGGAGAACTATTCTTCAATACTACATTAAAAATACAAGAAGGTCTGACTCTATGGATGCAGAATTAGAAGAAATAAGAGGTGGTTGAAGACTAAAATATTTCCATATATGGACATAGTGATAACATTCCCATCTTTGGACAGACATCACTGTAATTCTAAAAAAAAAAAAATAGTAAATTGAGAAAAAACGGGAAAAGAAAAAATATACAGTTTTCAATAAAAATTTTGCTTTTTGTGCCTATATATATATCATATTTAAACAAACTATATTTTGCGAAACGAACATAGACATGTTTGTATTTAGTCTGCTTTCTCTTTGATTTCTCGGCTGCCTGTCTTTTAAAACAATGTAAACACACTGCTCAAGCTTTTCCATAGCCATACTGACACATCATTGTCAAGTCTATGAAAAGCACTTACACACTCTGTACAACACTGAATGGTTTAAAAATGTTAAATGGCCTAAAACAATATTAAAAAGACGTTAATAAAAAGAAATCGAGCTAACAGTACAGAAGGGATGCAATCAGTGACTATTGTTATCGATGTTAGCGTGAACAGATGATTGGAGTGAAGAGACACCATGAAGAGACATGTCTGTTCATTTAAATCAGCTGATAAGTTAAACACCGATGTGGACAATGCTGATAATCAAAGCGAGGAACTTATTTCCCGTTGTATACTCACTCACTCATCAGTCATCGTCTATACCGCTTTATCCTGGGTCCAGGGTCGCAGGGAGCCTGGAGCCTATCCCAGGAGACCTAGGGTTACACCCTGAACAGGACCATTGCCAATCCATTGCAGGGCACCCACACACTCACACACACTTGATCACACACTGTGGGCAATTTGGGAACACCATTTAGCCTAATCTGCATGTCTTTGGAGTGTGGGAGGAAACCGGAGTACCCGGAGGAAACTCACCAAGCACGTGGAGAACATACAAACTCCATACACACAGAGACGGGAATCGATCCTGCCTGGGAATCGAACCCGGACCCTGCAGGTGCAAGTTCTAACTGTATAACTGTATACGTACAGTTTAATTCTTCAATTCAATGAACACAAGAAGATTAGGTTGAACATGTGAAGGAAAGCAGGGCATCTTTAACTGTAAAAAACGAAAACCTTAAAGAAAGATTTCACTTTACACTTGTAATATCTTTTTATAATGATGGAGATTTGTGCAAATAAGAGATAGATATAGAAAGAGAGATGTTTGATATGAGTTCGGCATAAGCACTAGGTCACCCCTAAAGACACCCAGGCATAAATGTTGACCCTCATGCCTCATACTTGGGCGTTAGAAAGGACTTTATTTCTCCACAAAAAACTGCTTCAGTTCCCTCACCATATAAAAGAGAGGTGGTCTGCATGTGTACTCATCTAAAACAGGCCGCTACGTCTCCTCGACGTTGTTTACTTTATTAATTAGTCTTTTAATTTGCTGTGAAGCCCTGAGAGGTTAATTAACGTCAGCTTCCGAACGGTTCCACTCAGCGGATCCGTGGAGATCGGAGTGAGGCGTCAAGACGTTTCCCGCCAGCAGCCCTAGACAGGAGTGTGTGTCTCGAGCATGTGTGATGTGATAAAGTGTCTGTGTGTGTGTCTGTCTGTGTCTGTCGGGGGGGAAGAACACTCATTCGCTACATATAAAGAACTACAGAGTGACCTAGTTAAAAAATGGCAAGATAAGCTTGTCCATTATCTTTCAGTAAACGTGTGCGTGTGTGCGTGCGTGTGTCAGGGATCACATGGATGATTTAGTGACTGCATGCCTCGAAGTGCTCTCATGGAAGCAATAAGGGTGGAAGCCAGGAGGGGTGGAGAGAAAGAGCCGTAGTGCCTGTAAGTTGCGGATGGAAAGAGCGACAGTTCCTCCAGGTAATAGGTATGCATTTTATTTGTGCACTGTAATGAAATGCATAACTTTGACATCTACCATTTTTGGCTGATTTTTTTGGCATTAAAAATGTAAAAAAAAAATTTAAAAAAAAGTCTCTTTCTCATCACGATGTCCAAAACAATTTTCTGCTTGGCTTACCCTGCATAGAGAGTGACTGACTATGCCAAAGCTCAGTGCTAACTGATCGTGATTGCATTCCTGTAGAATCTGGGAGAGTGAGAGAGAGAGAAGCCTTGGGGAATTCATCTACCTCTCTTTCTGTCTAATGTCCTCAGTGCTGACTGTCATTAGGACCAGCATTAACGACATTAATGTGTGTGTGTGTGAGTGAGAGAGAGAGAGATGATATGTGAAGAGGTAGAGGTGAGCAACGTAAAATTAGACCTGTAGAGACAAGACAGTGCTGAATGTGCTGCGTGTTATAGAGGTGTCACTTTTATTCTTCTTTATTCCTTCCTCTTATTCACACTTTCCTTCACCACGTCTGCTCAGCCTTGGCGAGCTGAAACGGCTATGAATTAGGAATTGCGCTCCTAAACTGAAATACATTACTATAAGTGCTATGCTTCATGTTTTACAAAGACAATTCACCCCCGATATGTTAGTAAGTCTGCAGAAAAAAAAAAAAATCCTATCAGGTTGGTCGATTTCTCATCTCTAACTGTCAGGTCGCTAAGCAGTCGCCGCTGTTTTTGAAAATTCGAACATTAACTCTCCCAGACAAGAATCATTACACCTATTCCCTGTGGTCTTTTCAGATGTTTAGTGCTCGTTATGGAGACATGGGAGACATGAGAGAATACGGCGTCCTTCATGCAATCACGTCCGGAGCAGATGATGGTCGAATTAACCAAGCTGTGTCGGGGAAGTGTCCCTTCCACGCGCCGACCGCTGTTTGTCACTCTCGATTAAATCCTGTGCCAGTTAGAGGGACACTTGCTTCCTGCATATCAGACTATTCGTAGCTTTGTTAAATATCCCACAACCCTAGACATGTAGATATTCTTCTTCTTCTTATTATTATTATTATTATTGTTATTATTATTATTATTATTATCCTGAGTGCTTCTTGACCCTATTTCACTCTCTCTCTCCAATATTTTGTATCTTTCCTTTGACTGAAGAGGAGCCTTGGCCCTCTCCCAGGATCATTCTGCCTGGCTGTGAAGCCATTCCCCCCCCCACCCCTGCATCATTCTTCCCGAAAACCAGCTGCTTTACTGTAACCAGCGTATTGCTCTATGGTTCTCTATAGCTATTTCAACAAGGACTGCTACCCGAGAATAAATTGTCTGTCTCTGAATTAGCACTAATTAGCAGATTTTCGGGGGCTCTACAGCATCATAATTGGGTATAGTATGTGTAGCTTCCAGCTGGCCGCTGGAAGGCTGCTGGAGTGGGTGGGAGTCTGTGGCAGTAGCGGTGGTGGTTGTTTTTTTTTTTGATGGGGAGAAAAGCATTAAGGGAACAGTTTAGAAGCAGCGCAGACACAAGGCTTTATCTTGGAGAACTGTGAATCTAGTGATTGGGCAGGAAGGAACTTTGGTAAGCCCTTTTGAGTGTGCGCGTAGAGCTGATTGTGCTCGGCAAGGCACTCTTGGAGAAATTAATTCCCAGAAAATAATGAGAATAGCGAAAGAAATTGGAGTCAGAGACAGAGAGTAAAAGAAAGAGAGAGAGAGAGAGAGAGAGAGTGAACAGGGAATGAAAGCAGCTCTTTTGCAACATGCAGCTGGATTATCAGCAGAACCTAATGAAGGTGGAGACATCCTGCTGGTTTTATATTGCCTGTCACACACACATGGGAATGGCAATTAACACCCGCCACCATCTACTTCTGTACACATACACGTGTGTCCATAAAAATATATATATATATATATAAAACCTCAGATTGCGAGTAACGCGGTTTACGAGTGTTCCGCAAGACGAGCAAAGATTTTTAATAAATTTTGACTTGAA
>JAQMYJ010000002.1:18220245-18233521 GCA_030014305.1 Clarias laeviceps | reverse complement strand
TGTGTGTGTGTGTGTGTGTGTGTGTGTGTGTGTGTGTGTGTGTGTGTGCGTAATTTGACACTGTGCTCCTTCAGTCACACAAACACACTATGCTCGTAATCCAAGGTTCCACAGTATATGGAATTTTATTTATTTATTTATTAATTACCACCTGACTGTTGGGACATTCAGATGTGTTATTCTGCTGCTTATCAGATGGAAAAGTTGTGTATCAAGAAGTGTCTTTACATATCATATCTCTTCATGCACGGCCCGCACGGTGGTGCAGCATGCAGTTGACTTTTGATTCCTCACCAAACTCAGGAGTTTATGTACCTGTTCATATACGCGACTTTCCTCCCAATTCTCCAAACATGCCTGGCCTGACCGCCATGCAGTAAAGTACTCCTTAAGTATGAACCCGGGGGAAAGTTATTGCCCATACAAGGTGTACTCCCGCCTCATGCCCAAGGTTCCTTGGATAGGTCCTGCATCCTCGATCCTGGCCGGGATACTGAAGATGAATGAACCATCTTGCACATGTACATTTCCACACTCTTGACCTGTCACCATTTTATCTTAACGTCAGATTAGGGGATTATAGAAGAATCTGAAGAGCAAATATGAATGAAAAGTGCATAATGAAGATCGTTTAATAGAACATGGTGTCTCAGGTATTAGCTGACTAAGCTAATATACTGTATTTGCCTAGAATGTCAGCGTTTTATAATGTGGTTGTTTCATAAAAAAATAAAAGCAGTTAATTATTCATCATAGTCGGGAGACAAATTTGCACTGATATAAATGTTATTTTTGAAATGAGCGGCATGTTTATTTCATCAGCACAGCATAAATGAAAAATTTATAAAATAACTGAGTCTTAGTAAATGTGTGCATCTTATAAATTTTTTATCTCTACGTATCTATATGTATACAATATTTACCATTACTTACTGTATGTAATTAAAAAGATAACCTAAAGCCACAGTGGCTGCTGAAGCCCTGCATGGTTCCCTTAACTCCTGGGAAGATGGAAGACCTTGACATTTTGTAGTTATTCTGCTCAGACAGGGTGATGGAAATCTCGATTTTTCCTTCTAATTCTCAGAGCTAACACTCGATCCAAAAAGAGAAAGAGAGATGAGAAACTTGGAAGCCACCAGTGCAGCCACTGCGTCATGTTCAATCCTCTGGATAATACTGTATGTAGGAGCTATACATAGCAAGCAACGTTTCAGAGAACCTAAGAACAGCTTCGTACGTTCAAAAAAAGTTACTGGTGGAGTTTATAGCTGTGTTTAAAAGTTTTTTTTATAATAAATTCCGAGCTAATTCCAGCTGGTTAGTGTTGTGGTCAGGTGGGAGGACGCTGGCTAGTCATGCAGGTGACTAGCTATTCTGCTCTGAAACGCTTTTATGCAGCACCACAGGAGAAATAGGGAAAGTCTTTTAAAGGTTGAGTTTGGCATGTGAAGATTAAGTGCATACATGAAGTGAATCCCCCTACTCTCTCTCTCGCTCTGACTACAAGCCCCCCAAAAAAAAAAAAAACCACAAGCACATACACACACACAGATACACACACTCACTGAGACACACACAGCACTGATAAAAGCATCCATCCATTCCCACAGAGCATCGGCTAATGGCAGCACAGCACCGGAGCTTCACCCAAGAGAGAGAGAGAGAGATGGAAGTAGGGAGGGTTTCCAGCTTTCTCACACTCAGCTCTTAGCTGACAGAAGGAGTGCACTAAGAGACAAGTGTACGTTACAGATGCCGATGAGAGTGGAACCTGGTGAGACAAAGACAGACAGCGAGGGGACGTACATGGTTTACTTAATATGGACGGATGAAAAAAAGTCAGGATGAAGAAAGGAGATGGTAAGAGACTTTTAGTGTTGCTTGGAACTTTGATGTGTGCACCTTTTAATTAGAGATCATGTTCGTTATTCCGTGGAAATACGCATCAAACTGGGTTCGAGTTATTGATGCATTCTGGGAAATGATTGATTATAATGTGTCGGTGGGACGAACAACTGGAGAGAGAGTGAGAGAGAAATTGTTTTAGTAGGCGGCATGATCAAGGTGATGCTGTTTATTGGTGTGGGATTGTGGGATATGTAGTCCCTGATAAACAGCGAGGGATAAAGAAGTGCGGTGTGCTCAAAGTCCTCCCCATGCTCCTTTTGTTTTTGTTTGCAGATATTGATTCTAGGCTTAGCCGGTATTGATTCGAGGGTGCTATGTGTGCTGTTGTGCTAGAATGCGTTTCTGAGTAAAGGTCTGATTATGGCTTGAAACGCAAAGTAAACAGAAAGCTGTGCAATCAGGATTTAGTGTGTGTTGTGTGTGTGTGCGTGTAGGTTGATGGGTGGGTGGGTGGGTGATTGGTTGTGGGTGTGTGTGCTGGAATTAAAAACTAATTACACATTCACATAAAAAAAAGTGAAGTCTTCTGCACTGTAAATAAAGAGTACTGTCCTTGCACCTTTATTATTTCTATTATTATTATTATTATGATTTTATTTATCGCAGGCTGACGATGACTCACAGGCACATTAAGACTTGTGTAATTAGGAGATAAGCTGTGCTATGGCAGGTCACTCTAATGAGCCTCGCTGCTCTGTCTGTGCGAGTTTTCCCCCCTCAGTCAGGTCCAATCACATGTAGTTAATCAGCAGACGGGGTTAGTTACCACTAGGTTAATGACGCACATTAATATGTTGCTAATATACCCCGGGTCATGCGGTAATTAAAAATCTCATTTTCAACTCTGAGCTCAGAAGCTGCTGACTTTCGTTCATCTTAACTGTATATCATGTACTGCAGGGGTCGGGAATGTGCATATGTGTGTGTGTGTGTGTGTGTGTGTGTGCGTGTGTGTGTGTGTGTGTGTGCGGGGAAGGGGAAGGGGGTGTCTTATTTCTTATTTGTTCTGTAATCTCTCAGGTTACTTAATTACTGGTTTGCCAACGACCAGCTATGTGTGTTTGTGTGTCTGTGTGTCTGTGTGTGAGAGAGTAGCGGATCAGGGATATTGCATCAGGTGTACACCATTAAACAAACATCTGTGCACAGGGAGCAGCCTCTCTCCTTAGGGTCAGCTGATGCAAAGTGCTGCTGTATTTAAATCATGACTCTACTTTTACCTGTGGTGTGTGTGTGTGTGTATACGTTTGTGTTAAGAGCATAGATTGCTCAGTATAGGATAAACAGTGCTTTGTACTCTGTATTTATATCATTAAACCTTACAACTCGAGGGGCATTGATCCAAGTTGGGAAAAACAACTCCTTATATGGACGTCATGCTGGTATGTGTCAACGGACGAGGTGTCAGACGTCAAACTGTGCGGTGTACAGAAATATCATGTAGAACCAAAGTTATCGTTACTTTTAGATAAAAAAAAAATTACGACTACTGAAATACATGAATGGCGTGGCAAAAATGTAGAACTCAAAAAATGCTCATAATATTATTACTTGGTTATAGAAACAACTGGGAATAACTATAAAAATTTGGGATAAAAATTCTTTAAAGTTTCGACCGGTACCGTGTGTGTCTGTGTCTAGAGATGAAAATGACAGATACTGTTCACTTTATGTCCCAAAATGTCCCAATTGATACAGTTTGTGTTGCAAGTGAGAGTAATCTGAACAGATGTTGTAAATATACAGTATGACTACGTACCTACAACCGTTACTCTTTAACAAGAAAGTTCTTTAACAAGAAAGGATGAGACAGTTAGAAGTTCAAAAACAGCTTTTAATTCTAGTTATTTAAGATATCCTAAAGGTTGAGTCGTGTAATCAGAGCACCACAACATTCGCAGCACATAACCACAAAATACTTTTAACTGAAGACTTCTTGAAAGGGTTCGGAATAAGAAATGTGTTTTGAGTAAATGCTTATTGACTTCCCCAACAACCACCATTAAATTTTTGTAAATGGGTCTTGTGTGTGTGTGTGTTCTCTCTCTCTCTCTCTCTCTCTCTCTCTCTCTCTCTCTCTCTCTCCACTCAGTACACGTAAGTGTACCAGATATACCCATTTCAGGCTAGACTGCAAATGACCAAAGTATTCCTTTAATGAAAAAAGCCTTGCACCAAAGCTAGGTCTTTATCTATTACTCATTACATTCTTATATCTGATATATATTTTTAATTATATTAAATAACTAGAGCATGTCCATTCTTCTTACAGTTATAAAGTACAAAACAGACTCAAAGCTTTCCTCAGCCCGCTCTCTTCATCTGGCTTATTACCTCCGAATATTATATTACCGAGATCCCACTCCCAAATTCAGTGATGCGCTGCAGCCGTGACCAAACACTTCACGGCCGTCACTTCAGTTCAGTAAGCCTGCATTATCGTTAGCTGCAAGTGACAGAGGAAGGAAAAAAAAACCACCCAGAATAATAAAACTAACATATTTTTACAGGTCTGGTGAGAAATGAAAGAAGAAGGGTGATCAGGAACGGGAAAGAAAGCAGAGAGGGGAAGCAAAGAGCTTGGATACTCACATAAAATAGACAGCGATTTTAAGGAAAGACACAATCATGACGCTGGAATTTCCTTAAACTGAGAAAGAGGAAAAAAAACGACATTTAGTTTCTTTTCAAAATGATAGAATGGGATCCTAGAGACGAGGGAGTATGGGGCATATGAAGAGATGTAGAGAAAGAGACAGACGGTGGAAGATTTTTTTTCTCTCTTCTTTTTCCTCCTCATCGCTTGCAATCATAAAAACAGAGTTCTACGGCAGAGACATAAAAGCAGGCTGGAATGCAATTAGCAATTCTGAAACACAATGCATTCTCATGAGTGGCTGATATAAGCAAACATTTTAAAGGCCTGGGGAGAAGTGAGGAGAGAAATGGTGCCGTGAGAGGACTTGGTGAGAGCAGAGTCAGCACTTTGAGTTGGAGCTGCGTTTATTCAGCAGCGATGTGGTGCTGCAGCTGCGATATCATGATCTGTCAGGATGAATTTGACTATATCTCAGCCTGGGAGTGTCCACAGTTAGGATGTATACGGTGATGCCGTCCAGTTTGGCTCACACCTTTTTTGCTGATTGGGAAGGTGTGCGGTGTAGTGTGTGACTAAGATCTCTGAGATGCAGACAAAGACTCTTCTCACATACTGAAGAGTTATTCCAAGCAGCACTGATATTAAAATGAAGGCTTCTCATGATGCTCATGAGTCTGATCATCTTAAAGGAACGCAAAGCGTGTCACCAGTGGGTCACGTGATTGCAATATAAATTCACTTGTCTGCCTCATTGTACTCAAGTTTGTAGGAAAGCATATTAAAAGAAACAGCATCAAAGAGCAAGCTCCTAGGAAATACCCCAGACATCAAACATCCCACAGAGCACAATTAAATCTTAGAATTGAATAAATTCTAAAAAAAAAAAAAAACATACAGTATAACTGGTATGAATTAGTCAGAAAAGCAACCAAGAAGGCAGATTTTTAGTATGATCACTTCCACAATTATGCTTCACTGCAGTCATAGTTGTATTGTACATTCATCATTTCATCTTCAACACATTTGACCTCATACATTATAAAGCCTATACCATCTCTGTGAAACGAATCATACAAATCTTTTGCATACAGACATTTTTAGACTGCTTAAAACCCAGCAGGAAACCCTAATATCTGATGAGTGCTGTGTTGTAGTTGTAAGGAAGTTGCAATGACATAATTTACCATCATAACAACATGTTTGTAACATTTGCCGTTCTCAAATACATGTTTCTGAAAGTTAGATTGACTTTGAAGGACACAGTCATGACGCTGATTGCATCATGATCGTGATACGCGTTGATAAAATTATGTTGAAATAATGTTATGTTGTGTATGATCCAAACCCAATCTTTGCGAGTACAACCGCATAACAACAATTTGCCCAGTTTTCTCAAGCATTTATTAACATCCATTAACACAACATCCGACCACATGCATAATAACTTTCTAACAGTGTTTAGAATTTCGATAAAAGATTGGAATAGACACAATATGTGTGTAGCTCATTCCATGCATCTCTTAATGTCGGAATGTTACCTTTCTGTTTAATTTGCTTTCAGATTTTGCTCTTTAACATTTCGTTAAATTGCTGTTGACTGGTATTTTTAGGGGCCCTTGTTGTTATATAAGTGCATTCGGCCTCACTGGCATCTTCACATGCTCATCTTCACGTGTGGTCCAGTGTTAAGCGCGTACTGTATTGGAGCTCCATTCAGGTCATCTGGAATGAAATTTTTTTTTGAAGTGGTTGTTTTTGTGACATTCTGTTACAGCCAGTGTTACCCCATCATCATCATGTAGACAACATTGTTCCAGCATTATTTCAGCAAAGTAACTCCTGACCTTCAAACGCAAACTAATACAGGCGTTGTCCCAAATTAACAACACCACAACCAAAAATTCCTGCTAGGTAAGATTCGAAATCAATTTGACTCTGTGCTCCGATTTAATACACCAGAATCACACACTAACGCTGTTCTGTTAGTTCACTTGAAGTCAGCTCACAGTTCTCTAAGATCATAGTTAATAATGTTTCATTATTGAGTAAGCTATGAATGATCACGATTAAAATAGTCCTGTTTTTCCCATACTTTTTTTTTCTCCTGTATTTTCAGGCATAGCACATTACTGTAAGACTTAGTGCATCTGACAAAAACAACAACAACAACAACTTTGTGTTGGTGTAGCACAAAGACAAATGTGAATTCTTACAGTCTGAGGGCACAGCTGGATGGCCCATTAAAATGCTTTATTAAAAACTCTTTCACAACAGTGTTTAAAAAGTAAACATTTTGTTGGTAATATATGATGCAACATACCCAGCCTTGAGAGGAAAGTGTAAACTGCTGCCAAGCAATATGTGTGTGCATGTGCGCTTGTGCATGTGTGTGCGTACACAGACCTACAGTGTGAGAGAGATAAATAGAGAATTTGTAGTGCTTTAACACAGCCCAGTTTAGAAGATTTCAATCGGACGTGAACAGACGTGTATCTCCCATTCCTGAGGTGAACCGAGGTGGAGGTTTGATGGTAAACATTTATTTCCGTTAAAAGGACCACGTGGAACCCAGAGCCGTGTCAACAATCCACGTCAACAACCCCTGATGTAATTTATATGGTAATATAGTAAGAGAGGTGGCCTGAGAGTAATTGATGTTCAGCAGTGTGAGTGAGCATGTGTGATGCTATATGTGCACGTAATGGAATCCATACAGTCCTCTTCTCCTGAGTACACACTCCGTGAGTTAGTCATCTCGGACCACGGATGCTGAGATCCCTGTAAGATCTCGCCAGCTTTGATGGAGGAACATTGAAACCAGTATGAAAAAGCAAACAATAATCACTTTTACAGTTTCAGCATGCTTGAAAAGGTATATTTATATAATCTTTTGGGAAACTTACAGTAGATATCCATTTGTCTCGAGAGATGTTTGGCTATTCAGTCACAAGCACCACTTCTCCTTGACCTGAATCTGCCTGTTGCACAAAGCTTTACCCAGATATGCTATTCCTTTAAACTAATAAAAGGATCTGTCTTAAGACTTGTGCTTGTCCTAAAGGATGTATTTGAGATTTTGAGGCATGTCTGTGTAATTTTCCTTTTAAGAAAATGTTGTTGTTTTTTTTATCCATTGTGTAGCAACCCACACAAGCACTACATGAAAAAAATTAATAGAATAGTTATATAAATTAATTATTTTTTAAACACAGCAATTCCAGTGTAGAAGATTAGGATGCCAGATCCTTATAGTGTAGTACTCTATGTGTGTCCGCCAGCTTTAGGACCAAAATTCCTGCTTTATTTTATGATGTGAAGCCATATGTTAGTTAAAGTTTCCCTTTAATTGTCTATACAAGAGAAATTGTGTTTGCAGGATTCGTCACAGGCGCTCTTTACAGCCTCATGGAGAGATGTGCTCTTCTGTTAAATTGCTGAAAAGAATTACAGCGAGCATATAGTAGTGTATGTAGTATAGTGTGCAGCTTTTCCCATTATCTTTGCATATGTTTACGTTTCTTTTCTGCTCGGTGGCCACCTATAAACCTTATGAAGAGCTACAGTCGTGCCTGTGTGCTCTGAAACAGCTTCAGATAAGTGGATTTGATTTGTGTTTCCTCCAGTCGTGCTTATGCTGCGTTGTTTCGGGAGGATTATGGTGGAGTTGTAAGCTAGAGGCGCTGAATGTTCTGAGGGCAGTTAAATATCAAAGTAATTGTTCAGGGAATAATATGTAAATTATCTGGTAAAGAAGTAGGGGTTTAAGCAAATAAATGGCAACATTTTTAATTAAAGCAAACAGCTAATTTATGCTTGAGCTTTGCTTTATTTTCAGAATACTGCTTACTCCCTCTCTCTCTCTCTCTCTCTCTCTCTCTCTGTCTTTGTACTTCTGGCTGAGCAGTAGGTTGCAGAGAATGTATGTGTGTGTGTGTGTGTGGGGGGGGGGGGGTTGATTTTAATAGGCCTGATTGGACTGCCTCCTTAAATAGATGCCAGTGTTGGCAGTCTGGGTGTAAAGTCTGGCTGTACTGTTTTAACCATTCAAAAGCAAAGCACACATTCTGGCAGCAGCAGCAAGGGAGCTTCAAAGTGTACATGAGGATGGAGTTTTGACACTGCTGTAGTGCATTATAGATGCAGTGTTATAGTGAGACATTTGCGGTTCTCAATAGCAGAATAAAAATGCATCATGCAAACCATCTCAATCAGAACATACTGGCCAGAACCGGAATGTTCTTTGGTATTCACGGTAATCCTTGGTATTATTAACGATGTAAACACTTGGTCTGATCGTTTCTGTTCTTTCTTTTTGGAGTTGATATAATGTTTCTGCACATGTTTGCCGCAGGTACGGTGAGGCGATGAGTTCCTAGGAGAGAAGTTTAACATTCTTAAAAATCTGTAAATGTCCTCTTGCATTGTTTCCCTGTTTAAAATTCGCAGGAGCGGTTTGTGCTTCTGAGATTGCTGTTTAATTAGAAAGAACAGCAGTAAGACAAATATTGTTCCCATGGCGTGGTGTGGTCATCTCCTGCTGAATGAAAGAATTGTATTAGCTATGTTTGGACAAGATGGGCAAGAGTTATTAAATCCAATAGAAATCATTCTGATGAGAGATTCCAGTGTAACTGTTTACACGTTTATGTGCTCAAATAATCTAATCAGATTATAACTTTTTCAAGATGCGCAAATTATTATTATTTCTGTCAAAAGTCTGCCAGAAATAATCATTTGAGGTTGACCTCAGCTTTGAGGTTAGGTTTCCCATCCTTGCTGATAAATCTGGCCCTCTGTGTTAGGGTGGGTTGCAGCACTTCAGTCTCGTCTTTTGGTTGGTTAGATCCTTTACTATTTACTGTATGAAATGGCAAGTCAAATCAAAAACAAGGGAGTTGTTCTCATGGAGTTTTCAGATCAGGAATGAAAGTGAAATTTCCCTCCTGAAAACTCATCACAGTGTGCAGACTATATTAAATACAACAAGAAATAAATGATCCAATCAAGTGTTTACATGGAGAGTATTTACCTATTAAACAGATTATCAAAAACAGATTACACCACTCCTCTGATTCTGATTGAAAATGTATTCTGATCATGCCGGATTGGGTCAGAGTGCTTCGATTGAAGTGTGTTTTTTTTTCTTCAGATTGGGCAGTTATTCTGATTATTAGTGGAATAATAAGTGCTGTGCTGAATCCTACCCGCTATAATAAAAAAATCTGCCCAAATAATATCAGTATGATAACTCATAGTGTAGTTAAATGATTTAAGCACATTGTTTGTTTCATTACAATTACCTGCCCAAGACACATTGTTCCAGTCAATGATACTAAAAAGTACTGAATGCAGTAATGCAGTCATACATAATGTACAGTATATGCATGGTTAAGGTGAGATTTTCACAGTACTATTAGCAATACAGTAACACCATGAGGTCTGGAAATGATGCAGTGATACAGTGAGCTATTTGCAGCGATTGATGCAGGGTTACAGTGACCTTTGCAATTCTGGTAGCGATTTAAGTGCCACAAAGAGACATTGTCACACCTGCAAATGATGTAATGACACATTTATGGCTATACTCAAGAATTTAAGGCTACAGTGGTAAGTTGAGCCTTTCTCTACGCTGTCAGTGATACAGTGAGGTCTAACTGATGCAGTGATAAAGGAAAGCATTTTCAAGTCTGACAGTAATCCAGAACGTCTTTTGCAAGTTTGACTCCGGTGCTGTGGTACAGTGATTGAAGTCATATGAGAAATTCTTTTCACTTTAATTTCAGTTAATTTTTTGTATAGCACTTTTAAAAATGGTCAGATTTACAGAAAACTGTTTTTCTTGGCAACCGTTTAGCCTTTGGACGTCTGCTCGCTTTGAGTTGTCTCAGGTGACTTGTTTCTTCACGTTAATCATTCCGGTCCACTGCTGTTTTGTTGTAGTAGAATTGTAGGTATTTTGTGTAATTTACTAGAGGAAGTAGAGGAAAGAAGGAATGAGAGACAGAAAGGGAGGGAGAAAAAGGGGAAGAGATGATAAATTACACTCATTAAGGTAGTAATTTGTCACTTTCCGTGTGACTGGGCTCCAGCTGTCACTCCTTGTGCTTTTTGGCCTCTTTGGCTCTCCATCTTCACACTGGACAGATGGGCGGAGAGAGGGAGCGTTGTGGCCTTTCACCAGACCAGGATGTGGGAGATGTTGTGTATGTGTAAATTCAGTTTTTCAGAAAGGCCCACAGTAATTTCTACACTAATAATAATAATAATAATAATAACAATCCTTAGTTATTAATAACAGTCTGAGTTCACGAGTGAAATTAAACGTTGAACCTGAAGTTTGACACCGTGGTGAAAACAAGCTGCAGAATCAACTTGGGCTAAAACAGTGTTGATCTAAAGTAATGGATAGTGGAGTGCTCATGGCCGACGAATGATAGAGGTCAGTGCGTGGCTGGCAGCTCTATTTAGCTCTGATTTTTCATATCAGAAGCGTGAAATTCTTCAGAGCTCGCTTGCGTTTGTCGCAGCATCATGGCAGAGATTCCACCGCAGCACATCTATCTGGAGAGACAGCCAAGGTCATATCCACATCAGAGCTTTCAATAACCGGAACAGCCTTCTCTTGATGAAGAGATTGGAAGTTGGAAAGGACAGGAAAAAAAAGAATCATCTAGAGGATCATGTGTCCCCCTCCCAACCTTTTGCTCTAATAACACAAAGCAATTTACACTGACCTTTATAGAAATGTACCAAAAGTAAATTACAATAGTTAAGAAATGCCCCTGAGCCTAATTGCAAAGGAGATTAAGTTTCTCATAATTGCTTTTGGCCATCTAATGCAATTTTTTTCTTTTTTTTTTTGTGATTAAGGTGATTTAAAAATTTAATAACCCTCATTCAGTACACATACAGTACACGTGCTACAATGCACATACTGTACATACACTACTACATGCATTACTTCAATGCCATGTGCTGAGAGCAGTGAGTGTTATGATGAGAAGGTTTGGCATTTAAGCAGCATCATTAAAATAGAGCTCGAGACTGGCTGACCCAAGTGTACAGCGGAGTCTCAGTGCACATGGTCATTAAAAATTACTCTTACATCAACTCACAAGTAGTGTGCAGACCCTGGATGCACGCATGTCTCATTTCTCAGTGTTTGCAAAAATATGACAGCTCTCACACATGATAGTTTCTCTGCATGCTCAGTTTATACGTTTGTGCTTGTGAATACCATTGAGTTTGCAGCAAATTTTAAATGACAAACTTACTGATGCTGGACTACACACTCAGATCAGCTACTCTCATACTTTCTATTAAGGACAGTGAAGACTGTGTACAGTACATATCGTATAGCAGTAACAAGTTTTATCACGTCACTGGTCTTTAGATGCTATGCTGTGACTGGCATCATTACGATCGCTGACATTCCATGTTGTTTTTTTATTATAGCCAAAACGTGTACTATATCACATGATATCACGTTTTTATTGGAGATGTTTTTGGAGCACAATATTAATCCAATACCCAAAAGAGATAAAAAGCATTATCTTAGAGGAACTCTCAAAAACTGTTCCTTTATATATATATATATATATATATATATATATATATATATATATATATGGTATATACTGTATTACATATATATTGTATATATATATATATTGTAATAACACAATGTGGTATTGTGCTCAAGACCACTTTTGTGACTCGGGCTTGGTTCCCATGCCGGTAACACTTGTGCTCTCACTGATCAAAATAACTCAGACTTTCAGCTCAAGTGTACTCGGAAATACTCCTGGGGCACTAATGAAAAAATGCCTTTTGATTGTTTGAGAGAGGAAGCTTTAAAATTGTGGGATGTCAAGTTTCATGTGTGTATTCCTAAATTGAGTGCAGGACAGCATTTTCTCCAAAGGTCTGTGTCCACAATACAAATATTATTACAGTCTATGATGAGATTTTTGCACTGATTTCATTTTTGAAGGGTGAATTATTTTGGATTGACATGATTTTTACCAATATGGTGCAGTTTTTCAATGTGCCATTTCTTGTTTTCCAATGAGTCATGGGAGTGGTGCTTTGGCAAGGCATATTTGATGTCAAAGTCTTGTTACTTCTGGGTTTGAAATGTTATGTTATGATCAACAATTATTCTTATACATGCTCAAGCTCTTACTTTGTTGTCTTTTATGGAGTTGCCAACCACTCATATAAACAACAGCAAGCTTTCTCTACAATAATTTTTAAGTTTACATTTACAGATTCTGTAGTAGTACAAATTATGTCAGGAGACCATGATAGATTAATTGCCTTATTCTAAAGCATATAACAGGAAAACAGCAAAGGTTTGGTGTCCAGCTTCCACTCATACCTTTTTCCCAGCAACATGAACCAGATGCTTATTCACGGCTGATGATAGTTCCAGTTCAGAGCCAGTTCAACAACAAACCTTCTAATAACTGGCTCTGTTTTCCCACAGACTAGAGCAGGGGTCTTCAACTAAAATAGCTTGAGGTCCGGTAAATGAATGCTTTAGGTGTAGATAACATTTTTTATTGAACAAACTATAATAACATGAATATAAATATAATAACATCAATATAAACTCATATGGATAAACATGTCTTTTCGTAGGTATAAACAGACATAAATTTACATCCTTCACAAATTGGATCTCATTTTAATGCTGTTCTGTTTTGTCCTTTATGTTGCTTTGGTACAAAATACTTTAATTAAACCAGTAACAATTTCTGACAA
>JAQMYJ010000002.1:18193541-18205725 GCA_030014305.1 Clarias laeviceps | reverse complement strand
ATGAAAATAAAGAAAACACATTGACAGATAGATGAGAAGGTGTGTCCAAACTTTTGGCCTGTACTGTATATATATAACAATATATGCTATATATAAGAAAGAAATAAGCAAAACAATATAAAAAACTCTAGTCTTCAGGGGCCTGTCATACAATATGAATGTATGGGTGTAAAGATTTGTTTATTTTGTTTGTTTGTTTTTAACTGATACAGGTATGTAATACAGTGTTAGATTGATGAAAACCTTGTCACACAGAGTGACATGTTTCCCCTATCACTATCCCGCCAAAAATATTTCATTCATGATCAAGATGTACGAACACAAAATAGCCTAATCTGCATGTCTTTGAACATACAAACTCCGTGTACACAGACCCGAGGTGGGAATCACACCCTTGACCCTGGAGGTTCAAGGTCACAGTGCTAAACACTACTCCACTGTGCTCCATGCTCCCTTATGCTTGGGCTCTTGAACTAAGCGTTGTATAATATTGATGTTAAACTGTACAGTAATATATTGTGAGTATAGTGCTGTCCCGTCTCAGTTTGATGATGTGTTTTACTATCTGAGGACAGAGCTTGTCACTCTAGCTGATAGAAAAATAGGCTATTTGTAGTCTTATAGTCATTTCCGTTCATATACACCATCATAGGAAGTATTAAAGTAACAGTAAATAGTGTTTCTGTGAGGTCCAGTGATCATAGAATACACCTCTCTCTCCTCCTAACAAAATGATGGTGACCATTGCACCTATTAAAGAGTAGCTGTCATTTGTAAGGTATAATCTAAGTCTAAATATACTGTAGTGTCCATTTAAATTGAAACTACTGTAGCCCACAATAGAGCCGGTGCAACAGGCAGCACAGAGTTAAAGTTAGCTCCTGTTAATCGGCTAGTCATAATGTAAACGGATGGCCATCGCAGTGGACATGTGCAGCAACACAAACGTGCCCATTTAGCTCCGAGAGAGGCCCCGTATTCACTTCCTGCCATGAGAAAAACACCTCGTTATCTGAGACAGAGAGAGTGTCGGCGCGGAGGACGGTCTCAGTGGCTGTTTTCTAATTACGCTCTTTCATTTATTGCGGAGCAGACGGAGGCCTGCTGAAATCGCAGTGTCTATTAGCGCCCGCTGTCGAGGGGCTTCTCCCCATTACCTTTAGATTGGATCTTTCATCATCCCAAATTGACATTTATGCTTTTACTCCTATTGTTTCTCCGGTTTCGGGACGCACGCGCCTGACGATTTGTTTTCATTTGTGTCACTTGGCCGCGTGTCCCATGATGCCCTACTTCTCACTCATTCCGTCACCACTGTTCGACCACAGAAGAGCAGAGAGAGGAAAAAGGAAGCCACCTCAATAAGCACCTCGACTAACTACAGTGCTTCCTCTTACTCTCTGCCTTCCAGCTGTAGCTCTTCTCATCAGTCTCTGTCCTGTTTTACGAAAGTCCCTTAGTATGTCTCTAGCTTGATACGAAGATATTCAGTGTTTATCTAGTCGCAATAGAAGGACTGCTATGTGTTAGTACAGCCTCGATGTGTTAAAAAGATCCCGTGAAATTACAGCGCATTTAAAACACCAGCCTAATGTATTCTCACATTACAGATGAGTGATATAAACAGCTGTGTATTCTGATTCCAAATTGCTTATTCCCAGAGGCTGACAGCACGCTGCGTACAGCCATTTGTGTCATATTGAAATATCTTGGAGGAATAAAAGTGTGGAGACAGGTGGTGTTTGGGATCAGATGTGGCTTAGTGGTTAAGGGCAGTACAAACACACCGCTTTAATCCTCATCAGTTAGCTCGTCTACCGCAGCGCAGTCGATTTGCCTGTTCGACCACTGGGCTGCTTTCATAATGCTGCTGAGTGGCGGATTGAAATAGACGAAAATCTAACGGACTGTATAGCACAGTCCTGAGAGCCGATCCCTCACCCTCTCGAAAACAGCTCTATGCTCCATGTCTTGTATGGAAGCTATCCACATGTGGCACCACATGCCAAGTGATCATGTGACCTAACTCCCTGGTTCCAGTAACATGTTGCCAGGGAGTGCATTATTATGGACATTCATGAAAATAAATAAATACATTAAAAAAATCCAGATCTTCACTGCACTGATAAACTTAAGCAATAATCACCTTGGAGGGAATGTTGAAGATCAGCACAGCTGCTAGTGGGGAAGGAAAGCTAGTGCATTGTGTAGGGTGTACTGTCCCTTGTTCCACCCACCAAGTAGTGCCCTCAATCAGGGAATAGAGAGGGGTTGGGATTCAGCCTTGTGGTGACAGCTGAACACAGACAGTTCAGAGGAAATTCAGAATGACTTACCAACAAGACAAAGTGTTGTTTAAGATGACATAATGTTATCAGATATGTTTTCTTCCTGAAAGTGCTTCTGTGACTGGTTTTGCATGTGGGTTTTGACAGGGAGCTGCTCTCCCCTCTTTCCACTCCTGCAGACTGTACTAACCTACCCATGCTGGCGACCAGCACTAATTGTTCAGACCTGTGATGTGGAGTGATATATATTTACTGTAGTTAAACATTGTAGTGCTGTTATGCTGCTGTATCACCACTCATCGAATTGCTCTCATCCAATCAGATTACTCAGTCGGAACTAACTGTTGTATAATGTACAGTAATCAGCTGATGTTCAGTACTGCCAGTGCTTAGACTGCGTATCAGAACATCCAAAAAAATAATCTACTACAACAAGAGGAGCTCCTCGTTTTGCAGGCATCCCTGCATAATGACATGCCATGCATCTAGAAAAGCACTGTGCTTAGCTGTGCATATATTGGTTGGTACTAAAGGAAAATAACTAACACATTTTGCAAACCCTAAGCACAAATGTGACGTACTGTATGGAACTGTGCAAAATCAAGCCACAGTTCAGGAGGAATTCTTGAGAGTGAAAACAAATCTGAAATAATAAACCTCCGCCATTCCCACCTGCCCCCCTAACAGTGCTCAGTGCTAAGCTTTTCCTGCCTCTCTCTTCTTCTTGGATAATTGTAGCTTACTGAATACTTGCTTTTTTTATTGGCTCGCTATCACAGAAGTTCACTTTCACAAAATGAATCGAATCTAATAATATATTGTGCGACATATAGCAGATGCTTGAGGCTGATTCATGAGTTATGTTCAGATCAGTTGTTGTTTTGTTGCTGTGCAACAGTTTTTTTTTTTTTATTAAGTGCGGATTCATTGTTATATGTTTTCTATACATTATTTTAAAGGATAAGGGTAAATGTGGATAAGAAAAATATATTCATAAAAATTTGTATTGTAAAATTATATGTGGAATCTTGTTACATTTTTACAAGACTGTCACTGGAATTCCAAGGCCTGCACATGACGGCTTAATGAACCTCACTGTCCTTTATATTTCTGCACAGTAAAAATGTAAAGCTTCTCATTTATGGGAAAAGGTGTTCTTTCTGCCAGAGAGGTAAAGAAGGACAGAAAGCTATCTGTATGCCACTGGCATCAGACGTTATGCACACACACGCACACACACACAAATAGTGGCTACACATCCATTTCACATGCAGCCACTTGTGCGGTGAAAGCTGATGATGCGTGCAGAGATTGCATATGAAGAATGCTTCTTCATGAATATAAAAACAACTTTTTCAACAGTCTTGAAAGGGTTGATGGGATACAGTGAAGCATCTCCCCTCCTTCCCTGTCTTTGCTCTGTTTCTTTCTCTTTCTATTTGCCCACCCTGCTCTTGTTTTTTTTTCCCCGGCTTAAAGAAAACAGAAGATTTGTCTTTGCTGCGATCCTGAAAGCATCACCTTAAGGTTCTATGCCTGAACACTGGCACGTTTCTGCCGAACCAGGAAAGTAAACGCACTTCATCATTTTAACGATGCGTATTACACTCGCTGCTTGAGGCTGGTAATGTGAATGAGCCACTGTGTGCGTTTAAATTAAGCACACCGTAATGGGCATATTCCGAAAGAAATATCAGAGAAATTTAGAACAGTGAGAGCTCTAAATAGTCTTTTCTGTCAAAGTGAAGCAGCACTTTTCCCCAGATGGAAGGGAAGCGGGTCAGAAAGTCACGGTACTCATCAGCTACTACATCTACGGTGTTAATGAAGAAGCGGCTGACTTCTTTCCTTGTTAGCGTGTGTTGTACGAGTTTCACTGAGGTCTGAAATTGTGAAAATCTGGGAGGGGCGGGTGGGGGGATGGGGGTACGGTGTCAAGAGATGCACGTCACCTGAGGTAATGTGCTTATGTCTAGCTTAAAGGTGCACCGAGGAGGAGCTTTCAATTTTAGAATAGCTGTAGTAAAAGATGGTTCTTTCTTACCTTGGAGAGGCTGGAGGGCTGTGTTGATGGACAGTTCCATCAAGTAGTGTACTTCCTGTCAGTTTGAGGCATTTTCCAACTTCGCCTTTTTCCACTTTTCAAAGTAAAAATAATGGACGTGTTTCTCAGTGTCAGTTTAGTAAATATCCTGCACTCCTATACTGTACAAAAAGGGTACTAACGTGCACCATTCCTTGCCTCTGGGGTGGTACAGTCAGGGGTTCATGACCTGTAGTTTGGCTTGCGAGTGGCATTAAAGTCAAAGCAGAACTTTTGATGAAATTTCTTGTGAAGGCATAAAATCGATTGACATTTACAGAAGACTTCAAGCCCAGTACGGTGATGAGACTCTTAGCTGCAGTAAAGCAGGTGAACGGTGCAAACATTTTAAAGATGGCTGAACGTCTATGAATGTCGATGCCCGCTGAAGTGGATCAAAGCTTGATGCAGTTGTTCACGTGGAACGTGTGATCCTTGACAAATTGTTGCCAACTTGCAGAAAATACGAATCTGTCTATACAGTAGGAACTGAAACCATACTCATTCGTGAACACCGCTTGCACATTACGCAAACCCGGCTGGGAGTTATTGCCACATCCTTTGTACAGTCCTGACCTCTTTTCAAGCCATTTCCACAGGTTTGGGCCATTATAGGAATTCCTGGGAGGCCAGTGTTTCAGTGTTTCAGCAAGTAGTCTGATCATGGCTACGGCATCCTGAGAGAAATGTCCACCTTGATTGTATCCAAGCACTAGTGAAACTTCAGGATAAGTGCATTAGTGTAGCAGGGGATTATATTTTGAGAAATAAAAGTAGTTTTTTAACTCTCATAACTGTGTTCTGTTATTCTGCGCAATCAAAAGTCCCGGTTTGACATCGCATTGAACACCCCTCATACATTAAAGAAAACATTCACTATTTATGTAACTTACTTTATGATTTTTTTAACAAGTTGCCACATGTCTCAGAGCTTCCACAAAGTGTATCTGTTAATGCTGTAGCTAAAATACCCCTCAGGTGAAGCATCTTTTCATACCCCTCAAACTCCCCACATTTTAATCATACTCGAAATCTGTAAATGAGCTACTGCTGAGATATTCCACACCAGAAAATAAAAGATGAGAGCAAAAAGCTGGGGGAGGGGATCTTTTTATATGATGTCACTTTAGAAGGGGAAAAATTACCCTGCCTTTTTTTTTTTTTTTTTTTTCAAATATGGAAAAATAACAAAAAAAAACAGGGATTATTTTTTTTTTGTACATTCACTAAAGACCCAACTGTACGCTCATCTGTACCCTCATCTGAAGATGTACCCTTGAATGTTCCACTCCTGTGACAAGTTGAGTTCTCGTTTAGTCTTCTGAAATGCCATGGATTCCCATGCCTTTAACAAGTTTGTTTATTTTCCAAAGCTTACTTTTACTAGTGAAACATACAGTAAACAAGGCTTCAGACTCATTTTCCTGTCCTCTCTTTCCTCGTCTCTCTCTCTTCATCACTGACTCTTCTCCTTTACATGAATCATGGGGAACTTGCTCCATTTGTTCCCCTTGCACCTGGCGCAACAATCAGGTCATTCCTACCAGCTTTACTATTATAGAAGCATGCTGACACGCACTTCCACTACAATCCTACCACTGGGAACATGGCTTCAGAGGACAGGACGCATTCATCTTCCACCTGGAGACGAGCCACACATAGACTTAAACACAGTCTCGCACGCACGTTAATGATGTCTGACCCTATTTCAGGTCTAAGCAGCTGACGAAATTCGCTCTCGATGTCTCGACTCCTTCACAAGGACTTGTAATAACAGTCTTAAGTGTGTGTGTGTGTGTGTGTGTGTGTGTATGTGTGTGTGTGTGTATGTGTGTAGTACATTATTGCCTAAAGGGCTTGATTTATTGTGAGTAATCTCTGCGCTGGCATGAGAAGGTATCCAAGCGGCGCTGGAGAGACAAACACTTCCTCTCTGCTCGTCAGGCACCGATGACGGATCAGATCATCCGTATTTCGTGTTTTATTCTTCGGACTAATAAGGTCACTGCCCAGGACTACCGTGCCTCAGAACCGTAATCACTCTAAGCCAGCAGTGCATTACAGGTCGCAATGAGTTTACTGCTCATTCACACCGTGATCCAGCTCAGGCTTTGCTTTTTAAAGCAGCTTGTTACATGGCCCGGCCATTACAATTCACTGATCCACTCTGCTAAAATACACACACACATACACACACATATACACACACAGGCTTTTTCTCACTTTGGTAGGATTAAGACCTGTTTATGTTTGTTTTGTTTTGGTAGTTATTATTCTATTGACTTGTTTTTCTTTATCCTGTCTGAAAATTCATTTATAAACTTAATCCCATGTCTGCTCTCTCTTTCTCTCTCTCTCTCTCTTTCTCTCTCTCTCTCTTTCTCTCTTTCTCTCTCTCTCTCTTGCACGCTCTCTCTAACACTCACACAAACATTTAAGTTTGCACTTTTTTTCTTACCACTCTTTGACCAAGATAATTAAAGATTTCTTCTTTTTCTTGTGTTTATGTAGTGATATGGATTTACGAAGAAAAAAACTAATGACAGAAGGAAAGCTTTACCATCTCTTATGAAATTATCTATAAATAAAAAAATAATAATAAAAAAAGAAAGTGTGATCTCATTATCCAGAGCCAAACAGGAAATGAATGTCATTTGGCATCGCCAAAGGCCAGTCTATTTAGGTTCCTGAGAACGCAATTATGTGTATTAATTATGTTGTTCAAATATTAAGCCCATAATCCTATTTTATGATGTAATGAAAGAAGTGTTGCAGATCGTCAACCTTGTTTTACTTCCTCAAAACGTTCTGCGCTTGTTTCCTTGGGGTAGTTTGTGGTACGCGGTGACGTGTTGAATTCTGGATGTGTCCGGGTTTAAATCTCGTTCTCTCGTCTCGCACCTCTGCCATACAGACTGCAGATGCCGGAAAGAATCTGATGTCTGCCTGTGACAGACAGGATCAAGCACTGGATATCGTCCTCTGTTTGCTGTCATGGATCAACTAGCAGGAGATAAGCAGGAAAGGGGAATTGAGAGAGAGAGGGAGGGAGAGAGAGAGAGAGCACTAATGCTTGTTTGTGTGTAGGACAGATATGGACTGTGAGGTTCATTTTTGTTGCATTGTGTTATGTTTCAGTCTGGAAGTCCATCATTACGGTAGATTTAGAGCTGTACATGTGCTTTTCTTATTCTCTCATCCTTTTTTTTTTCCTGTCTGCAGTCAGGGATGGAATAAATGTAACAAGAGAACAAGTTTGTCTCTTTTATCTGAATTTAAACGAGGGACGCATTAAGACCAAGCACAAGCATGCATATGATATCGATACTGACATGGAAATTAAATAAGCAGCTTAGTATTAATCAAACTCCAGTTTAATTCCATTTACAATTTCAAAAGTGCTCAAAGTAAAGCTTTTCAGATTAGGTATACCGCTTCAGAATCCCTCTTACTGAACAGGAGCTGTTAGTTTTACTCACCTAGCATCGCCTGTAGATATATTTTTTTTCTTCCTTCGCCTAGCCAGCGTTTGCCGGGGGTGTTGTTTGTACCCGCTGTGAACTCCTCGTGCTGTTTTTATGTTTAAGATGTTTAATCAAGTTCTGTAGTTATTCCGCTTGATATTGTGATAGAGCAAGCTGCTTTGCTTTGATTGCCATCATTAACTGTCAAATACTTGTCTGTTCATTAGCGTGACACAGTACGCCAGTTTTATGTAATATCGTATAGTCTGGTATTGGGTGTATTGTGAACACCATGTCAGTATACACTGATACCTGTATCAGGATCAGTGCACCCATAAAGCAAACAAGTTTTGGTACTGAAGGCGAAGCCAAGGCGCCGCTTTAAAAAAAAAATATTGGACACGTCAAGAGTGTAATATCACATTCAGAAGGAAATTATACCTGTACACAAACGCACACATCCATGCATGCACACACTCGCATTTCAAGCCACATTAAGGATTACAGCCAAGCAAACAATCATGTCAGTTAATGATGCCTCATAAAGTATGCATGAGCTGCTACCAGCAACATTAGCACAGCTTAAGAGCAGAAGTCTTTTCCTTCTAATGAACGTCTCAACTGGCCGAGTGTCACCGCCGCATCCAGGACTCCAGGCCTGCAGCTTTCTAGCCATTTAAGTGCAAAACAGCAACCGCAGAGACAGCCTACTGTATGCGCCCTATTCCACTATTTTGATTTATCCCCTCCTTTCTGATTGCATTTTATCCTCCCTGCTGAGGAAAACCCGTTCTGAATATTCCCTCTATCCATCATGGCAAATGCCAGTGCTGCTGCTGCTGTTTTTTTATGTTGTTTTTTTTTTCCCCCTTGCTTTGCTAGCACATCTCTGGGCCAGTGCAATAAAATGGAAAGCTTTCCTCTGTGCTGAAGGTTTTGTGATTGTGTGTTTGCACAGGAGTTCCAAACCACCACAGCCAGTCGACACTGCGGCCTCCGCTGCCTCCACCACACAACACCCAAGCGCTGTCTCACCATCAGACATCGGCTAACTCCCTCAACCGCAACACGCTAAGCAGTAGGCGCAACCCCATCCATGCTCCGCCCAGCGTCCCGGGAGACGCCCCCACCACACCTGAGTCAGTGCAGCTGCAGGACAGCTGGGTGCTCAACAGCAACGTTCCACTGGAGACCAGGTCAAGTCCATCCTCTCTCTCTCTGTCATACACACACACACACACACACACACACAATGGTTGCCCTGCACAGTGAAAGTGTAGTCGCTCTCTCTCTTTTCGATTCTATAGTTTTGCACTAAAATTTCAAAGCTTTAAATTATTTTGGAGTTAATTTCCTGGATTGTAAAATGCCCACAGGCCCTGAGGATGAGAGCCAGCTTTCAATTTAGGAGCAAAAATCAGTCAAATGTAAAACAGTCAAAATGAGTAATGACTCTCTCGCGCTATAATGACTCTAATATTTGCAATGTAATATTTTTTTAAATGGCCTAATACTGTCACACGGGCTATTTTCTACCTAGACAATTGGATTGATGAGAGTTATGCACAAAAAAAAAAAAAGAAAAAGAAATGACAAGAGTGGTCATTCAAAAGCAATACAGAGCTGACCCAAATCTGATATAACTGAAGTCGTTTTTACGGTTTAAGCTAGTTTACATTTAGATTTTTTTTCCCTTTATGATTGATTGGTGATTAAAATGAACTGAATCGCCTTTTCACACAATGTATGCACTGTTTAAATGTTTTGTCTATAACAGGCATCACTAAATGGGGTGACAGTTCTATGCAGACGCTGATGCTTTTCTGATTAATGAGAATAATTAATATACCACAAATCTATCAGTTTTTTTCTTCGAGGTAGGCGTGGCTATATGTGTCACTCAACAGAGCCAATCAACTGGCTAGTTTACCATGCAGAGTGTGCGGAAGAAACAGAAACAAAAGCACGACAAAGCATGGTTTACTCCAAGACAAGGAAAGTAGACTAAGCAGAACCTTCAAAGATGAACAGACAGATCAATATATGTTTAAAATCAATTTGTCTTATATGTTTCATGAGGATAATAAAAAGCAGTAATGTAAAGCGCCCCAAAAGAAAAAAAAGAAAAAAAAGAAAAAAAAACACTGGTCATTTGAGAAAACATAGCCGCAGCGGTCCGAGACGAGGGGATGAACCCCAGTGTGACAGAGCAACCAGAGTCATTTCACATTAATTTACAGCCCTGCAGCATGCAAATAAAAAGTTGCAAAGATTGTTGTTTGTATACAGGGAAATATACAATGACATTAAAGATCAAACTGTACACGTTTAACATACTGTAGTAACTGAAAACTGCCAATAAATATTATTGAAAATTTAAACTGCACATTTTTTTGGACTTACAATAACTGTCTATCTAGAGTTTTGAATCTAAACACAACCATGAAATTCGTCTCACCTCAGCTCAAAGAAAATTTTACTGACCGGGTCAAGTCACTATAGGTGCTGTATACTGTAAGATGCGAACACACAAACACACACAAACAGAACACACACATCTGCACACATTTTAGAGAAAATTGTACCATAAAAACATTTTTTATGAATACCTATCCTATTGACCAATCAGATTTAAGAATTAAACAAGACTGAGGTGTAATGCTGATCACAGTATAAAGTGTGTGAAAGCAACTGTAAATGTGAACTTTGTGTATTTTTGTGTGGAGTGTAAGAGAGAAGTACCTCGCTCCTGTTTACATTTTGGTAATTATCTACAGTAAAGTATAACAAGCTCCTTAATTCAGACTCATCAGGCATTCACAGGAAAATCTCTCTCTCTCTCTCTCTCTCTCTCTGTCTCTCTCTCTCTGTCTCTCTCTCTCTCTCTCTGTCTCTGTCTCTCTCTCTGTCTCTCTCTCTCTCTCTGTCTCTGTCTCTCTCTCTCTGTCTCTCTCTCTCTCTCTGTCTCTGTCTCTCTCTCTCTGTCTCTCTCTCTCTCTCTCAGAGCTTTGTTATAGTCCCCTGCTGGTCGCCGAGTCTCCCCCAGTGGTCCTGGATCAGAGCAGTACGCGGGTGCTGCTTGCAGTATTCATGAGCCCAGGGCAGCATGTTTAATTCAGCTGGACAGAGCTCAGGCCTGTAGGAACTGCAGGTGCCTGACTGGCACGTAATTAAAAGCAGGCCTGATAGTCAGTACTGTATGTCACCAGTTCCAGCCACAGCTCAGACATGAATACAGCAGGACTGCTGGGCTCTCTGTGTTCAGGGCCAGAGAGTGGCAGGCCTTTGTTGAGCTTAGGGCCATGTGCTAGGGTGTATCTCTCTCTCTCTCTCTCTCTCACACACACACACACACACCTACACCTGCACACTGCTCAGTGCTCTTAACTATCTATTGAGCTCGAATGGCACATTCTTTCACCCTGTCATCATTTGCAGCCGTGTAGCCCGAACTGTCAATGCACTCAGAATTCTTTTTTACGTGTAACTTGTGAGGCTGCTGATTTTGCCCAAGGAACTGAATATTTTTGGCATGATATCCCAAGAAACTTTCTTTTTTACAGTAGTGACATTTTATCTTGACTGTCATATTGTTATATTGTCATACTGTATGGTGATTTTAAGATAAATACTTCAACTTGATCTGGCTGCCAGTTACTTAGATGAGATGATAATTGGAAAAGAAAATGAATATGGAAAATACAGTTTGAATGGAAAAAATACATATTAAAAAGCAACCTGTACTTAGAAGTAGAAGTAAAAAGTAGTCATCCAAAATGTTACTCAAGTAAGTGTAAAAAGATAAACGGTGAAAAGATACTCAAGTACTGAGTAACTGTTTCAATCGTAATATCCGTTTTTTTTTATTTATTATAATAATTATATATTAGTGTATGTATATCAGGATGCATTTAATTCTATACTGAAATATACTTATATATTCATAGAATGGTACAGTAACATTATATGTACAGTTAAAGTTAACATACAGTATAATCACACAAACATGAGAAAAGCAGTCTATACTCACCGCAAGATTGTACACTAACCGCAAGATCCTACTAGTAGCAGCATGGATTTATGGGAGTTTCGCAAAATTAGAGCAAGATACAGAAATTTTTGTCTACGCATGCGCGGTGCGCGTATTTAGGACGGATTCACAGGTAGGATGAATTTATAGAACACCGGCTGAAGGCCTGATTGGTCAAGCGGAGTCATGTGACCATTGGTTCTGCATCTGATTGGTGAAACAGTCGTGCGGTACATCCACCTGCTGCATGTGTAGAATAAATGGTTAGAAAAGTAACGAGTCGAGTGGAGCCGAATGTAGCGAAGTAAGAGTAGCGTTT
>JAQMYJ010000002.1:18175672-18193441 GCA_030014305.1 Clarias laeviceps | reverse complement strand
TGCATGTGTAGAATAAATGGTTAGAAAAGTAACGAGTCGAGTGGAGCCGAATGTAGCGGAGTAAGAGTAGCGTTTCTCTACTCAAGTAAAAGTAAAAAGTAGGGTGCAGTAAAACTACTCATAGAAGTACTTTTTTTTTTTTAAAGTTACTAAAGTAAATGTAACTCATTACTACCCACATCTGCGTGGGTTAAAGTTCATTTTTGTCTTGCGAAGTGATCAGTGTAGAAATACCAGGCATTACAGGACAAGCTCCTAGACTCCTCATCAGTATTTCAGTGCAGCACAACTCTACTGTTCCCTTTGGACATAAAACATCAAATTAACTTGACAACTTGTCTGGTCATATTTTTTTTTAAAAAGTTAAGAGTTAAGAGACGACTGCTGAGGCTTGAAGTTTCATTGGCAGTATTGCTAAAATGCCTTAAATGCCAAGCTTGTCGTTCCTGTCCGTATTTGAAAATTCGTCTAGGCCTTTATTGTATCATCTTCAACACAAATCCATTTTTCAATTCTCTGGTGTTGCTAAAGTTGTCAAGCTAAACAAAACCGCACCGAGCAATGGTAAACAGAATATGAAGGTCAATATGAATTATGAAACGTCCGAGCGAAATGAAAAGGACCGTCCACATTTTGCGTGCCAAAGCTTACCCGTTTAACCATCGTTAAGGGAGCAGGCTCTGTAATCTCAAACCTCCATCTGTTGAGACTCCACTGCCGCAACAGCGCTAAACTCGTGTGCTTCTTCCTGCACTCCCTGCTCACAAGTGCTACAGTTATCTCAGCTGCATTTTTTTAACTGGCGTTCTGTCAGATGGACCAAATGGACCACCTGACGTAAACGCAGACACACCATCACACACCCATAATTCATTAGATTTTTACTACAGTAAATTCATCAGCTGGTTAATTGGAGGAGGAAATGTGTGCATGGATGACGATCATTCGAACCAGAACCTTTCTCTGGCACTATCCATCATGACGTACTTTACTAGTTCAGGTGCATGTGTTTACAGATCTGACGCTACTCGAACTGAAGTTCGTTCGGACAAGTGTGAAACCTCTTTTCCAGCCTGGTTGTAGACTCATCGTTCCACCTAAACATCCCAGGCTCCAGATTTGCTTTCAAATGAACACAGGTGTTGAAAGCATCATGCGTGAAAGCAATCCGATCAGGGGGCCATACGGGAAATAACACGCTAGTCACGCTAGTTCCTGTTTGGAGTTTTACATAGACAGAGAAAAGGAGCGAAGGAAACAGAATGCGAGCTATCTGTATCTGTGCCTGTGAAAGATGCATGAAGTGAAAAAAGGCATTCAAATACAAGTTGCTAAGAAATCTTGATCAAAAGCCTTCACCTGAAGCGCTGACTACGAATTAGAGCACAAAATACTAATTAAATAAATAACACATAAGGTAGTCATTAATGAGAACAATAAAGTGATGCGAAAAGGTCTGCACAGAAGAAGGAAAAGGTCAAACAAATCTGCCATGATGATGCTCTTCCCTAAACAAACCCAGGATCTGATGCAACTTGCCTTCTTTTACCTGCTGGAGACTGATAACAAGCAGCAAGTAAAGTAGCAGAGCTATTAAAATAAAATCATTTTTTCCCTCTCCTCATACTTTCAGCCTCCTTAAGTGGTGTAATAACTGGCATCGTACATGGCTGAATGCCCTGAAGGTGATCAAGGCTGTTAATTGTATCTCAAATACGCGTGTTCTAGTGCTAAGCCTTGGTGATAACTCGTCTCTGGCTGGAAGATTAAGCCTGTTTAAAGCCTTCTGAAATAGTGAGACTTCTCTAGGTTAGGCCATTAGTCCCTCTTCCGTCATCCCCTCTGGGTCGAACGTTACACAGATGTTGCACAGAAGTTAATGCTATCTATTTTTATTTCGTCATCTCTGGTAGTAGAGAAGAGGGGCTTTCTCACCAAATGCCCTGGTTCTGAGTGCACAGGAAAGGGACATTTATCAAACCCTCCCCCCCCCCCCCTTCACAAGGAAAAAAGAGAGAACTCTCCATTATGACGACCAGCCACTAGCCGAGTGAAGGTGCAGAAGCAGGAGAGCTCTAAACCAGCCCGCCTCCCTGTAGGCCTATTAAAGAAAGGCTTTTCTCTTCCACATGCTCTCGTTCTCTCTGGATTAATCGCCATCTTTGGTCAGTATCTACTCAGAGACAAAGAGGTGACGGAGTAAACGAGCGTGTGACCTAAATTCCAGTCTTTTCTACATAAAAACGATGATAATATTTATATATAAACGTCTTTTAAAAAGAGGAGAGATATTTGTATATGCTGCAACAATTCTACATTTTGATAGATCGAGTCTCTCCTATTGAGTTGGAGAGCAGAAAGAAAAATAACACGAAAGAGATCTGGGCTGTCTGGAGGGAAAAAGAATGCGAGACGGAGAGAGACAGGCAGAGAAGCAAGAGCAGAAAGAAATCAGTTTGCAGCGGCATAAATGACTAAAGATGGCTGAGGCCATGCAGGGCTGCAACGGATGATTTCCAATCGCAAAGCGAAGCCTCTTCACCAGCTGATGCCACTTTCAATTCCACTCTCATCTCAGTACACAGTGCACTTCGCTATCCCTCTCTGCTCATACTTACACACATGCACACACAAACCCCCCTCCACACACACCCACTCAGATATAAGATCCTGAGAGGATCGAAGCATTGCAGTTTAGGCAGAGGAGGAAAAAAAATCCCATTTACATGCATAGCGTATGAGATACTTTCAGGGATAGTTCAGCGATTATAGTATGGTTGACTGTGTGTGTGTGTGTGTGTGTGTGTGTGTGTGTGTGTGTGTACGCGAGAGAACAGTCTGAGCATGGGGACTTCCCCCATCCTCTTCAGGCGCACAAACTGTTTGCGTGACATATTTCATATTTTGAATGGGGCTGTCTGCCAACAGAGCTGTCGGGGATGTAGATGAATGTTTCGCTACATAAATTAAATACATAAATCACAGATCTGTCATACGAACACATTCTGGACAAATTTGACTATATTTTAATGACAGTAAGACAAAAACATTGAACCGGAATATGTATACAAGAAGGATGGAGATATGGTGGTTCAGTGGTTAAGGCTTTGGGCTGCTGAACAGATGGGTAAGAGTTCAACTCTCAGCAGGGCCAAGCTGCCTTTTTGGGATCTTAAGCACCACCCTTAAGCTTCAACTGCTCAGGTGTGTCCTGCTTCAAAATGTAAAACGAGGAACGAATTTCTTTCTCAACAGTGCATTTAATAAAATGCCAATTCCATATTCCTAACGTGAATGATAAAGCACTTTGTGACGTACTGTTTTTTGAAATTAATCGATAATCATGAGTTCATGCCAAGCGGATTTATATTTAGCCAGCACATGGAGCTTTAAACTTCCTTTCATCAGAATGCAAACTTTATTACCGTAACTAAAATCACCTTTTTTAGAAAACCTAGTCCAAGGTAAGGATATTTAGAAGCTCTGTTTTCAGTGTCGATGTGATACAAAGCTTTTGGTTGTAAGAGTTCTGTTTTTTTTTTGGCGTCAGACTGTGACTTTTTTTCAGGCTTCTGATTGCCTAACATGGCTTTACGGTTAAGGTTATAATGCCATCTGTTGGTTTAGCATGCTCTTGACAATGTCATTTTGCCTTTACATATAGACGAAAATTTTATTCTTCAACGATTTTTTTTAATATTTATGTACAGTATATGTGGTGGCACGGTGGTGTAGTGGTTAGCACTGTCGCCTTGCACCTCCAGGGTCTGGGTTTGATTCCCGTCTCTGTGTCCATGTAGTTTGCATGTTCTCCCCCGTGCTTGGTGGGTACTCTGGTTTTCTCCCACAGACCAAAGATATGCAGATTACGCTAATTGGCGTTCCCAAATTGCCCGTAGTGTGTGTGTGCCCTGTGATGGATTGGCACCCTGGGTGTACCCTGCCTTGTGCCCTAAGTCTCCTGGGATAGGCTCCAGGTCCCCTCGACCCTGAATACAGGATAAAGCGGTATAGAAAATGAGTAAGTGATTGATGTATATGTGAATTAGGCATGGTTTACACATTTGCAGATAATAAAAAAAATGTCTTTGTTTGTAAAAAAAAAAAATAATAATAATAATAATCAGCCACAGGAGAATACGACATGGAAGTATGCCAAGCCAGCATCAAGCGTAAAAACTATTTGTAAAGCAATGTGGACCAATCAGAAGTTGTCACACTCTGAGGTCAAACACAGGAGACTTAATGCACAAGTACAAACTACAGTAAAAACACCATTTGCTTTGCTTTACAACATTTCTTTCTTACCAAATTGGATTTTTTTTTTGTTTGTTTTTACCAATGTCAATGTTTTCAGTGACCTAAAATGCATTTTGCAACAAAAATAAATCTAGTTTTAAAAATACCTGTGTGCATGTGGAGAAAGGCTTAATAAGACACAAAAAAATAATAATGCAGCTTGTTATTTTGCCAGGAAAGAGCAACATCATCTGTCCAGATGGGACTCTTCTGTGTTGGAAGACTGACTGTTACAAAGCACTGACCCCTGAGACTCCTTTAACAAATGTTAAATAATCACCTCCTTACAGAAAATTTCGCCATACCGTATCAATATGTACACGGGTATTCTTTTCAGAAATACGAAACCGTTTCATACAGTATATGTTTATTCTTAGTCTCAGATTAAGTAGGGAATCCATGCTGTTTTTAGAAAATTCGACAACACTGGGGTGTAATGATAATCACCGCATAATGTGAGTGAAAGCAACTGTAAATGTGCACTTTGTGTAAGTTTTGTTACTGTAAGAGAAAGAGAAGTGCCTCCCTCCTGTTTACATTCTGGTAATTATCTACAGTATAACCCTCTTTAGCTCCTTAATTCAGACTCACCAGGCATTCACAGGAAAATCTCTCTCTCTCTCTCTCTCTCTCTCTCTCTCTCTGTTGCCAAGGTATCTGCGTGGGGCACATTTACATTCTCTGCTGCACACCGAGGCCAATTTGTTATCCTAACATCCTAACAGGAGCCAATCAGAACGCCGGAGCCTGTGGCTCAGTGAAGATTTATGGGCTATTTCTCTGCTTGTTCGGCTCACAGATTGAATACCGGGCACGGCATACAAACTGAAGCTGCTGTAATTAGAAAACATTTCGTAGACTTTTGTTTGCTTATTTAGAAAAATCACTGGCTGCAGATTGTGAATCCACAGAAGCTGCATGTATTTATAGAAAAAGGATGCTGCGCGCTGGGCTTATCAAAATATTCTGTTTATATGTGCTGGTGAGCAGATGGTTTTGTTTCTGCAGGAGTTTATGATTTAGCGATTACGGAGTCTGCTGTAAGTTTGGGCTCGGCTAAAGCTCTGTGGCGTCGCAGAAGGTTAAACAGCTCCCTGTAGCACCGATTCAAACTCGTTGTACTGCTGATGCATTATTGACACCAGGAGCTTGAATGTGCATGGATCAGCACATCGAACGCACTCCAACCCATCAGAAGGGTTGTGAAAGGTTTACTTGTTTTAGGCTGCATCTATGGAGACAAAATGTATTTTGCAAAATATACGGCGTATATTACCACCTCAGCATGCTCCTGATTAAATTGGTTTCTCATTACAAGAGGAGAAAGTGATGTTTCGGAAGCCAGCACCGAGTGTCAGTGGAGTCAGACTGCAATACACGAGAGAGAGAGAGAAAGAGAGAGAGAGAGCTGAGCAAATGAAAACCATAAGGGGTAAATAAGTAAACAACCTGGTGTTTGGCACTAAGTGGATATTTGGTGATGAGGGGTTTACCACCTATGTCACAACTAATGACTGTCAAGATATGTTTGGAGATTTACATTATTTAACAGGGCGTGATGACTGTTTCATGTACACATGCAGATACTGAGAGAGAGAGAGAGAGAGAGAGCACATTTGTTCAACCCAGACAGGTCATTAATCAGCCAGCTCAGAGGAACGACAGGATGACCTCACCTACATCTCCATCAGGGTCTAGAAAGAGAAAGGGAGAGAGCGAGAGAGAAAGGGGGAGAGAGAGAGAGAGAGAGAGAGAGAGCTGTCACACCAAGCTGCTTCTTCTCTCTTTACATTTATTGCTCCCTTATGAGTCTTCCCTCCAGCATTATTCCTTTTTTTGAAATACCCCAGGGTTTTTAAAAACTGCAAACTGCCAGAGCCTTGACACTGACCTCCACTTCCCCTTGTGGTGTCAGCTATCCTTTTTTGGGAAGACCTGCCCTTTATTCCTGATTCTCACCACTTCTCCTAGCTGTATACCACTTATTCTTTGTTTCTTGACTCATCTTCCTCCCCCTCTCTCCCTTAGCTTGAATTTATCTGGCTTTCCCTCTAGACTCAACAGTGCTACTTCAGTACAGAGGATCGAAATTGTACATTGTGTTAGAAATGAAAAAAAGGGATGATTAGCTAAGATGCAAGACACCAGAATTTTTTTTTTAAAGCAGTTATTATTAAAATATTTATGGATATATATTCTTTTCAGCAAGAGCAGGATGCTCACATAAGCATAGGCTCTCTGTCTATTGTGTCCCTCAGCAATTCTTTACCATTTACCAAAGTATTTTGTTTCACTTTGTTGAATAAGGTATGTTGCTCTTGTATATCTATGATAGAGGTTCAGGCTAACATAAGTTTCGCACCAGTGAACATAAATAAGAGGTGATTTAACAGCCTATTATCCTTGCTTTAAGCAGCTTATGTTATATAAACCCTGAATGGCAAGTCATTAAATGTTGTTCTATGTCCTTATTTTGTTGTAATAGCTCGGTATTGTGACCGAATTCCTCATTATTTTTGACACTTTTTTTTTTTTTTACTTATAACACTTATGACAGAATTTCCTAGCCATGATAGTGGACATTTTTACCATCTCAAATTTGCTGTACCTTCAACATATTTAAATGAAATATCACCTGTTGGATGTACATCAATCAAAAATAATGTTAAAACTATTTGACAGGTGAAATGAATAACGTGGTATATCTTGATATAATGGCACATTTAAAGGGTTTGATATATTAAACAGCTAGTGAACTATCAGTTCTCGAATTTGAATCCGTGCGAAGCAGCAAAAAAAAGGCAAAGGCAAGATCTGAGTGACACTGACAATGGCCCACTTGTGATGGCTAGACGACGGGGTCAGAACATTATCAAAATGTCAGATCTTGTGGGGTGTTCCCAGGATGCACTGGTTAGTGCCTACAAAAATTGGGGTCAAGGAAGTGCTCCAAGGAAGGACAACCAGTGAACCTGTGTTAAAGTTTACTGATACATGTGGGACTAGCTGCTCTGGTCTAAGCACTGAAGAGCTACTATAGCTGAAATTGCTGAAAATGTTCATTCTGGCTATAAAGGTGTCAGAAAGGTTGTTGTGTATAGGACTGCGTAGAGTACCCATGCTGACCCTTGTCCATCACTGAAAGCACACACAAGTGGGTACATGAGCCCATGAGAACCGGACCACGCGGCAACAGAAGAAGATGTCCTGATCTGATGAAATCATGTGGACAGTCAGGTGCATGTGCTACACTTACCTGGGGGAGATATGGCACCAGGATGAATACGGGAAGAAGGCAAGCTGGCAGAGACAGTGCGATATTTGTGCGAGCAATGTTCTACTAGGAAGCTCTCGTCCTGGCATTCGTGTGGATGTTATTTTTACAACTTACCTAAACATTATTGCAACCATTCCTTGTAATGCTACATCATAATATGACCTGGTACTCTGCAAAAATTATTCTGGTATGATTTGAGGAGCATGACAAAGAGTTTACGGTGTTGACTTGGACCTAAAATTCCCCACTGATCACAATCTGATCGAGCATCTGTAGAACGAGCTTGACCAGTCCAATTCATGGACGCACAGGACTTAAGGGATTTGCTACTAATGTGTTGAAACCAGATACTACAACCCACCTTTAGAGTTCAGAGATGGATCACAGTTAGACACAATATTAGGTAGGTGTATACAGACCGATCATCCATAACATCAAATACATTAAAGTTATAGCCAGCAACAGTAGGTTTTGTAATATGCTACTACTGGACTAGCTCTTGTCCCTCAGGGTGTGGCTCCGCAGTTTTCTCTTGGGGTGTTCTGTATTGTCTGGCACCAGGATGTTGGCCATGCATAGGTTGGGGTACAGGGTGTCGGATGGGGATCTGGGGATTTTGGAAGCTAGGTCAGAACCTCCAGGCTCTCAAATCATTCTTGAATTATTGATAGAGAGTAGCAGGTACAATATATTAAAAAATTTTTTTTTTTTTAGTATAATGTTTTTAATTGGCACATATCTGTTTATAGCGGTTTATATTAAGTGAGCGGACGTTACGCCTGACTTCACTGCCAGCACAGACACCATAACTGAACTGAATACTATGGAGCTAAATTGTATTTGGAATATATATTTTATTGCTTGAATCTGAATCTGCTTTTTTTCTCTCTCCCTTTCTGTCTCCTGTCCCAGCTGGTGTTGACATGTCTTCCCACACTCCTCCCAAACAATGCTCGACATAAATCACTGTCAATTAGCCACGCAGGCAAAAAAAAAAAAATCAAGCTCTCTAATTTCATTTCACAATTACGACACCTAGTCAACACTCTCACTTTCCCTCGCAAATGGAAATTAAATGAACTTCACAGACAGACATTGAACTAATGAAATAAGTGTCACACAATAGATTGCACACGCACTCCGTGACACACATACACACACAACCACCCACGCACATACACACATGCATCCAACTCTTTCCCACCCCAAATCACCTTAATTAATTTCTCGGCATCACCCCTGTCAGCGATTAAATGTGTAGCCACAACCCCGTGAGCTGGTAAAAATACTGTGGCATTTCGAGATGACTCGCTCGGGCTCTCGAGTGGCGTCTGGGTGGCGGCTCAGTCACTCCATCATGGCGAAGCGAGAGGAGCAGTGACACAGAGACAGGAGGCCTGAAGGAAGTAGTGTGGTATTTTAGGACAGGCACCTTTTACACCCTGTCCATCGAAGTGCCCTTCCGTGTGTGAGACTGATTTCAGATCTTCCTCTTCCTGCCTGTTGAGGCTGTTTCACTCTGCTTAACAGATGAAGCACGAGGGGAGGGCGAAGGGACGGAGGGAAGGTAAAAGAGGGGAGAGGAAAATAAATAAGAGGAAAGGCGAGGAGGAAAGGGGTGAAGTCTACAGTATGTGTGTGGCACGCTGTCAATTGAAGATGTGAGAAGAATGGAGGAAAGGGTAGAAGAAAGCAGGAGATGAATAGAACGAGAGAGTAAGTGTCGTTTTTTTCCATCAGTGACCCAGACTCCCAGCCCGCGCACGACGACAGCTCAAGCACACAATTATCATTCTCCTTCCAACTCCTTCTGTGTGTCTATGTTCTGTATATGTGTGTGCGCGTGCATGCATGATTAGTAATGCCTGAGGTGGCAGAAATTTCCGACACAGCAGAGAGAAATAGCTTTGTTATGTAAAGCCACACGTGGAATCTTCCCCCTGCCTCGCCTTCATTATTCCTACTGCATTATTATCATTTATTACCATTCATTAGAGAATTAGTCACGCTCTCCTTCCTCACTGGTCAGAATCGAGGACAAAAGCATCCTATCTCTTCCTCTTATCTTTTCACACCATGGTTTTATACAGCTGCGGTTTCCTGGACATTCCAGGTTTAGCCTGTGAGACATTGTCTAGTGTGTGTGTGTGTGTGTGTGTGTGTGTGTGTGTTGAACCGCAGGTGCAGCCAGAGATAATGGCTAAGAACACCTGCATGATCTGGTCCTGGGGCTCTTACCCACTGGGGCTGCGGTTGAAGGGCTCTGAATCCGTGCTGATGGATTGGTGTGGGAGCGACAGAAGTGCACACAGCCACAGACAGCTGGGCTTCGAGCCAAACGCACCACAGCTCAGCCCTGGAAAATGGGATCATGTTTGGAAATATTGGAATCCATCTTGTGGAAAGTTGTTATTAGGGCTGGTGTGATTGCGTGGTGTGTAAGTGTTAAGGGGCCGGAGAGATCTCTGTGGCAGGGCCGGGGCAGGACACACCTTCCAGGCAGGCTCTCAGATGCCAGGAAAGCTTTCAGCCTCTCACTTTAGCTCCCATCAGAGTCTTAATCGAGGCCGGGGCCTAATGAAACTGACGGACCCAGTGACCCAAGCCTGGCTGATTGCTGCGGATAATATATTTAGCCCGGCCTTCTCTTCCGTGCTTTCCCCAAGGCATCAGTATCTGAGAGCCTTCATTTACCGAGGTGAAGGCATGGGGTGCTGCTCAGGGTGCTGTAATTAAAGGCTAAATGATTTTTTATTTTTTTTGCACAAAGCTCGGAAAAAGCAAATGTCTCATCTTTAATGTAATGTAGCATGCGATTTGCTCGGGAGTGTGTGTTAATAGATATGCGGCTCTGTCTGCAGCACGGATGCAAGCGATCATTCTTTATGCAGGTGCCACAGAAGTTACACACACCATGCCATGCAGGATGCCGTTCAGCTTTTTGAGTGGTTATGCTGCTTTTGAGAGGCGTCATTTAAGTGCTTTGTGCCAATCCCGTTTGCACCTGCATGCCCTTACAGAGTCTGAATGTGTTTTACGGCGGTTTGGTGGAGGAATCACAGGCCTTACAGAGAACTTGGTTCAATGATGTTTCTTTATTTATTATAGCGACATACAAACGTGTTTGAATGCACTTACGAATCTTAAGCGGCATGTCGTTATATCTCCAGCGCTGATTTTTACAGTAATTCTAATTTCCAGAGTGTTCATACACACTGTGAGAGCTTTCGGTCTGGTACATAGACTGCGTTCCTCCAGCGTGATCATTACTGAATTATTGCTCTTGACTTCAAGTGTTTGCCACTATATCAGCGGGGGAAAATAAATGAATTAGAAGGCATTCTTCCAACTGCACGATTTGCCGCAACTTTCGGCACGACGAAAAGGTCCTGATTTCATTCTTCATACCAGAAACTGTTGTATTTATTTTAGTTCTTGCTCAGGATTGGTACCAAGAGGAGTTAATGGTACTTGGTATAAGGACCTAGGAGGAATGTTTGTTTCTGACAGGCTATGCAAAACAATTTTGTCACACTGTCAACATTTATCATAACAATAAAATATGAAAAAAAAAAAACTAAATGGTCAGGTTCATTGATGCTTTTTATGTGCTGTTTGTTTATACAGAAAAAAAGACAGTACAAATATTCACCTGGGTTGCAAGTGCATTGAAAATGTTTGTCAGTTGGTATCATTAAATTTATTATTAATATTATTATTATTATTATTATTATTAAACATAACAGACAGTCAAATAAAGAAATCCTAATCCAGACACATCTTTTATGCTGAACCTAATAGTGGCATCACCGCAAGCCAAATAGATTTTTTTTTTGTAGTCTTTTTGTGGTTTTGGTCGTCTAATTTTAATTGTTTTTCTCTTTAAATCGTTTTTGTAAGTATGCCTTGAGCACCAAATGCTCTCGTGCTCAAGAAGAAGAGAAAGGACACAACGGTGTTTAGAGGTTTTCTATTTTAACATTGTGTCTCGACGGAATGAAGATTATTTAGCTCCCTAAAAAAATACAATCATCTTTTTTGGATCAGTTCATTATCATTGGCACCCTGTGGCACCAATATCTTCCTCCGAGCTTTATTGTCACTAATGTCTCCATCAAAACACGGATTATGTGTGTATGTGTGTGTGTGTGTTCTAGACGTGCGTAGAGCAAAAGCCTCCTGAATTATTGAGTGTTTGTGTTGCATAAGTGTCTTTCACTGGGCCAGCAGCAGCCTGCAGCAGTGTATGTCCGCGTGCCATATGTCCATAGAGCCGCGCTGAGGTGCTTTGGACACAGTATCCTTCACCCCACTTCATCCCTTGCAGCACTCCGCATCCCCCTGTGACCACACACACACACACACACACACACTAATACAGAGTATCTATAGCTACTGACAAGAGATAATAATAGCAATTCTGAACCTGAGATTGATTTGACCTCTGACTCTCTTTCGCCGTGTCCTCTATCTCCGCTACCCTTATTGTCTCTTTACTGAGACCATAAATGCTTTTTACTCAACAACAAAAAAGTTAACTCTCTCTCTTTCTCTCCGTCTTTCCCCAACAGGCACTTCCTGTTCAAGACATCGTCAGGAACCACACCGCTTTTCAGCAGCTCGTCCCCAGGTTACCCGCTGACATCTGGCACGGTGTACTCGCCCCCGCCACGGCTCCTACCCCGAAACACCTTCTCCCGAAGCGCCTTCAAACTGAAGAAACCCTCCAAGTACTGCAGCTGGAAATGTGCCGCTGTTGCAGCCATCGCGGCCGCCACCCTGCTGGCGATACTGCTGTCCTACTTCATTGGTAAACACTGCCGCACTAACCATGCAAGATAAATCCATCATTGATTTACAGCAAAGCCACACACAAAGCACATGCGCTATATAAAAGCTTCATCCTATGAACACAGTACATTTAGCAGTATGGACAATGATAAAAGCCTTAAAAATAACCTTGAGTATGGTTTGGGTAATGGTTTGGGGGTTCAAGGTTGAAAAGGCTATTTTATTAGAATGCACATAAACACATCTGTCATAACAATCCTGAATCCCAAGTGGCACAACAAAAAAGCAATGACTCTCTTTTTTGCCATTTTTTCGCCATTCTCTTTTCGTTTGAATCCTAGTCTCTTTGAGAGTCAGAGAGGGCAAAATTGTCATTGCTTACAGGGTCAGAGCGTTGGCACAACTGTTACTATTCTGTTAATCAGATTGACACTAGAAAATCGTGGGCATCTGTAAGTTCATGTATTTGGAAGAGGGTGGTTAGCGCTTTCATCCAAGCGTGTTACTTTACCCCGTGCTGGCTTTGTGTATCTCGAATGAAGTGCACGTTAGGCTTCATCAGTCTTGGTTGATTCTTGTGGTATAATAGCGGAGAGCTTGCTGGTGATTTTTTTTCTTTTTTTCTTTTGAGATTCTATTGAAGTGATTTTGTTCAAATTTCCAGTCAATATTGGAGGAAATGTAATTGCAGTATACAGTAGGTCAAACATGACAAGAGATGGTGGAAAAATCAACAAGCAGCATACAGAATTGGTCATTATTATTATTATTATTAGTAGTAGCAGTAGTAGTAGAAGTAGATTTGTTTGTACGTATAATGGGTATCATTACTGTTTCTCAACTACAGGGTTCACAGTCATGGTTGATTCTGATAGACTCAATGCCTGAAGAAATGCACAGGACAGATGGGGTCGACAGCTGTGAGTTGTGGGTCCACAGAACTGATATAGCAAATGAATGTAAGAAATGTAACAATCTAGTAATTTAGACTGATGCATCGATATAAAAGGCAACAATTGAAATGAATAGATGCAACAATCATAAATAGATCTGGTGCATAAAAAAGAATCTCAAACAATGTTTCAGAAAGTCATTCTTTTTGGATTGGCCTTTCTGACTTCACTCTGGTTTGCCTTCACCAGGGTGTATTGAATGCGTTTGTGTTTCTCTGACTGTACTGATTAATGTAGACGCTTCCACTCATTATCCGATAGGTCTGATGAGGAATGGGAATTTTCTCCCTCTGATTTTCAGCAGACTGCCTCTGGTAGAAGTGGTTGATAGGCTCCATTAGCCACTGACTCACTCATGGCTGTTATATGCTTTATTACAGCTCGAGAATGTAGAGAAGGCTTCCAGACTCTGAGTGTGAAGGACATCTTTACACTAATTACTATTTTCTGCAAACAGTTTTTGACCTGTCTGGTATGGTTTTATGTCTGAGCTTGCCATAAGGTTACAGTTTATATACATTGATCAACCATAATGTTGTGACCACCTGCCTAATATTGAGTAGGACCCGCCTATAATATATATAAATAGAGAGGCATACAGTGCTCAGGTCATGAGCCTGGAATTGAGAATCTGTTGAATGAATGAAGGAAAATGACAATATAAAACTAGAAACTGTGACAGAAACATAGACAAACTGAATGTTAGTTTTAACAGTAGTTCTTATTAGAATCCTTCACCTTAGCCATGGTGCTGAACCTCATGTCCCCTCTCTGTCCCGTCTCTGTCCCTCTCTAAAAGTCGCAGGTTAAGGGCAGATGTGTCACGTAGCCCTTGTTGGCCTCCCCCTCCCTGGAGACTGTGCTCAACAGATGGGCCAGTCAGCAAGTGCAGGAATCAGCACAAGCCGCCCCTCCCACTCGATCTCCCCTCTCCGTCTCTGCTCTTGTATTCAAATATCCGCACATCTTTCCTTCGTCCTTGAGTCATCCGTGCAATGTCGCGCCGGATCCGCCGCCAGTCCCTCAGGCTCCACCTGGGCCCCTCCGCTTTACAGAGCCGCCTTCCTGCCTAATGTAGTGGCGGCTTAACTGAAAGGCTCAGTGAACAAATCACAAATACTGATGCTTGAGATTTGTCCATCATAGCCGGAGGGAAGCAGGTGGTAACTTTTTTTTGTGAACAAGATCAAGGCTTGTTGCAGCTTCCGAGAGACTAACAAGGGTATTACTTTTGTGTTGCATGTCCCTTTTTATTTATTTATTTATTTATTTTTACAAGGTAACTTTGGGTAATGTAATTATTATTTCTGGGATTGTTGATCCTTTTTTTTTTTATATATGATTGCACACATCTGGAATGGTTAAAGCATATTTTAACGTGTATAAAATAGCTAGTAGATATAGTAGCCCCAAAAGATTCCCAAAGATTCCATTGTATCCTGTTGAAAAAGATCTTTTACACTTTTTCTTTTGTATGAGACACTCCAGGAAGTGCAATCTTCTCCCTGCTTTCACCGAAGCAAAAGCTAGTATCGACTGCATTTAAAACATACAACTATACAATACAGACAGTGTTTAAAAGCATGTGCTGGAGAAATCACACTTCCCATGGTTTTAGGTGCATTACTGATTTTCTAGCATAGATAAATGCTCCATACACTCTATTTAGAAAACATTTGTTTTCACCAGACCGCCACACCCATACTGTATGTGCTTTTTCCATGCACACCATGGCTTCATGAATCTTGCATTGTTCACAACGACATTAAAATGACAGGAGAGGTTCGGGCTCCTTAGAACCAGTGAAGGAAAATCGTAATTCTGTACAAAGACATTTTTTTTTTTACAAATGTCTGCTTCCAATTTTGTGGCAACAGCTTGTGGGTGTCGTGGTCAAGTGTCCACAAACATTTGGCCATACAGGTCACATGCTACGGTCATGTGATCCTCTTCATGATGCAGCCACAAGCTCTAAAAAGCAAGCAATGTAATAAAAAGAGGTATATGAAGCAAACATGGACTTTTCAGTGTGAACATCAGTGAACATCATCCATCTGTGCGATTTATAAAAAGATTGGTTCTCCTGTGTTGATCGTAATTACTTCAAACATCCTCAGGCATCATTAGTTAACAGACATATGTTTAGAAATCATATTCTGTCTGGATAGTACTTTAATACGTCAGCAAAGCTCCTTGGATTAATTTATCACATTTACTGTAGATAAACTTCTTTCCCAACAGGAGCTAGAGCTAAGTGCTATGTCTATTGCAGAACACTTACTGTGAGACAGAAAGCAAATTCAACATGTACATTTAGATAGATTTTGCTTATTTGAATTTTCTCCTCTGACAACCAGCGACCTTAATTGCAGGCCAACCGAGACTGTCTTTGGCCTTCAGTGACAGTCTACATATGTAACTGAACATGGTGAAATGTGCTGCGGCAGCATTTTGCTCAGCGCAGACACCGACTGTGGCTCCTCTGAGACCGGCCCAGCAATCGTGGCACCAGAGAGATGACAAAAGTGCACGGAGGAGAGAAGGAGAAGAGACCCCCCCTCCCCCATTCTTAACAGATGCTCAAAAGAACCCGCTTTTGCCTTACCTTCTCTACATGGATGAATTGCAATCTCAGGTACTGTACTTCAGTAGAAACCGCAGTAGGGAAAGTCATGCACTTGGAGATAATCATAATATATGCAGTCCCATATGGCCAATAATCAAACAAAAAGAGGAGAGCAAAGAACAGAACAGAATTAAAGAGAAGCTATCATTCTGGGCAACCTCTTTTTGAATATGTAGAGTAGAAGAGGAATTCACATAGAATTAATGCGGTTCGGAAAGAATGTGCTAAGAGGGTGAAATAAATAAGTAAAGAAGTGGTGACCCATAAAGAAAAAGGTGAAAGGAAAAAAAAAAGAGAAATGTAACTCATTCTGTGCCCTGCTGATCGCTCGCTTATCTCTGCACGGAGCGGCTGCCACAGCAGGGAGGTGGTTGCTAGGATACAGGTGAGCGGTCCTGATGCAAAGGAAGAGCAGGTCTGTCATCATGTGTTGTGGAAGAGACAAAACGCTAACAAAACCCACGAGGTGCGTGTGCTCTAAAGCTTGCCTGATTCCTGGGGATCAAGCATGATCAAACATACAAAGACACAGAGAAAGAGAGAGAGAGAGAGAGAGAGAGAGGGCAGGGACAGATGGAACGTGTAATAGCTATAACAAGGTTTAGGCCCCTTCAGGCTTCCACACTGATTCGACTCGCTCTTGTCTAGACAGCAGACAGACAATAAGGCAAGGACCGGTTCACACACAATACTCATGGATCAGAATGAGTCCAAACACAGACGAGGTGGACTTAACATTGAAAAAAAACAAAGGCCAGGGCATAAAACACATACACACACACACACACACACACACACACACAAGGAGACACACATACGAGTCCCTAATAAATTATCCACCGTTGTTACTGACTGTGTTGGTGCCCTTGAGCTGGGAAGGTGTGTCTGTGTGTGTGTCTGTGTGTGTGTGTGTGTGTGTGTGTATACAGTGTCACCTCTATGCAAGCTGGGACACTGTGGCTCCTCATACATCAATAGCGACAGGCCATGTGGCGAGTGTCATGAAAGCTCTTACTTTCCTGCCCTGCTTCCTCTCTTTCCTTCTCTCTCCTTCTCTCTCCTTCCTCCTTGTCTCTATCCTTTTTCACCTATGTTTTTAGCTTCATCATCACTTTTTTTTCACTGCACACCAATGACTTCTCTCAAACTTCATGAGAACTCTTTGTAACTCTATAACCTTCTCGCCAGGCTGTTTTTTTCCTTTTCTCCTCTATCCATAATGCCATGCAGCCAGCGTGCGTGGCTGTGTTATTACACCGCTTATCCTATCTGCTTACTACTGATTAGAGCATGACACACACGTCTACAATTCCACACACTTTATGGCAGCTTGAGGGGACTGTCATTTTTTTAGAAAATATTTGAATGCGATATTTGAAAAAAAAAAAAAAAAAAGATATTACCTTATAATTTTATCCTGGCACAGACGGGGTGAATAATAGCAGTAGCCCCACACTGGTGCAACATTCCGCTGTCGGAACTTGTTAACCCCTTCATTTTTAACAGCGATATCACTGCAAAATGAAGTTTTGGTTTTATGCCAAGACATGACATCATTGTCGTTGTCGTCATCATCATTTCTCATCTTCATCATCAACATTTTTAAATAACTGACCTAAATGTAAATCATATTTGTGTACTAAAATTTGGAATAACAGGCTTATACCACATCTGCGTCTTCTTTATACAGAAATAGAGTTATCCCAGGGGACTTTACTTGCTGCTGTGAGGGAGAAAAAAACACTTTGTCTCATACACGCACACACAGACTATAACTATACTATATATATATATATATATATATATATATATATCTATATATA
>JAQMYJ010000002.1:18152966-18175572 GCA_030014305.1 Clarias laeviceps | reverse complement strand
AACACAGTATTTGGATTTATTTTCTTCCACTATTTTCTTCAACTTTGAACACAGGTTTGGATTTTTTTTCTACATTCTAGAGGCACTAAGACACAAAAGGTCAGCCGTTCTGGAATAGTTCTTGCAAGAGCAGTATTGTCAAGTGCATTTGCAAAACATATCAAACACCATGATGAAACTGGCTCTCAAGAACACCGTCCCAGAAAAGCAAGACCAAAACGTGCCTCTGCGGCAGGGCCTAAAAAATGACCAATTAACAGCATCTCAGATTAGAGCAGTTAAAAAGGCTTTACAGAGCATAAGTAGCAGACACATCTCAATATCAACTGCTCAAATGAGAATATTGCATATTTTGGATGCCTTCAGCGTTGTTTTACAGTGTAGAAATAAAAAAAAAAACAGGAATGACCATGGAATTAGAAGGTCTGTCCAAACTGACGGATTAGAAACTGTTTAATTTTTTTTTTTTTTTGCGGAAAGCATGAAAAGATATGTTGTTTGTCTGTGGATTTTTACTAAATGTCTTAAAGTGGGACATCTCATGCTGGCAAATGTCCCATTTTAGTTATAATGCATTATTAAATACTGGCAATGAAATGTTTTAATTCAGTATGTCTTTGTCTAAGATTCAGTTTGAAAAAATTTTTAAGCTAATATTTATTGGATAATTCCTGCAGTGATTAATATATTTCAGCCCTGCAAAAATTATGTTATCTCTGACCGAGACAGTGAGTAGCTTCTTATTTTATGTCAGTAGACATATCCTGTGGTTATGTGTTTCAGAAGGGTCAAATTATTGGTCTGCATCAAGCAAATAAACATCTACTGTAAGGAAGGGCTGAAATTGCTGGAACTGGATTCAAACACATTATTAAGACCTGGGGAAAGTCCTGATCCGTCAATTAAATTGCAATAAAAATATGAGCAGGAAAAAATCAAGAATGACATGATTTTAAGTTTATTTTGTCTGCATCATGTTAACAGTAGAAATCACAGCTATATTTCACAGTAACAATAAAAGTGTTTCCATGCTCGAAGGAGTGGATACTAAACAGGGAAACTTTTGAGAATGAAAGCTTTGTGGCCAAAAGTAATCCATTAGTTAATGTGGCTAATCATAAAAAAATGCTTCAGTTTGTTACGGAGTATATTAGACTTTGGAGCAATAGAAACAGGTTATGATGACTTTCACTTATTCCAAAGTAATGGATATATCAGGGTAAGAAGGGAAGAACATGCAGTAAAGCAATGCACCCATCATGCATAGTGGCCACTAGGGGCAGTGTTATGATCTGTTGTTGTTTCGGTTCACACCTGTTTTGACTAACACAGAGTCCTGTCCTCAAACCTATTGAAGGTATTTGGGATGTGCTGGACAAGACTTAAAAGAATGCTTCAGCTCTCTCGTTATCAATATAAGATCCCAAAAATGAAAGGAATAGTTTAAGTTTTTATTTGGGTTTCTCTTTTCTTTCACCAGAACTAGCTGTATGGCTAACTACAAGTATATGGCTAGTTCTGGGGAAAGAAGAGAGTTACATTTGTACTAATTTTTAAATATATCGACTTGATTTAGCTCAGTGGGACTGCAGAAGCTTCATATGAGTCTCAGCTGAACCTTGGAATGCATTTTGCACGGAAGGAGAGTTATGGAATTTGGCCAAGATTACTTACATTGTACTCGTGTTCCGGGTGACGAACTTCGAACCGTCGCTGTGCAGAGCAGGAACATTAATAACAACCAAGACCTATTAAAATGTACTCATGTGTATTTCAATTTTGATTGAAGACAGATGTGAAAAAAACTGAACTATTCCTTTAATGCGAATAAACGCTACAATGGTGCATAGAGTTTAATCATGCAGTCTCTCTACTCACTATGTACTCACTAATAAGATAAATTTCCTGCTGGGTCTTCATCCTCTATTCGTTTTTGTTCTTTTTCTTTCTTTCTTTCTTTTTTTTTCATTGTTTGCTTGTTTGTTTGTTTGTTTCTCTCGCTTACCCCACGACTTGTGACCTGATTTGTATGGAGGTTAAAAAATAGCGCTTGACATCACTGTGTAGTTTTGAACTTTTTTTTTCCACCTTTGGAAGTGCTCCACTGTGAACGCGTTCCACCTGCCTTTTAGCCACTTGCTGTAGAATTCCATGTAAAACATTAGCTGGCTGTGCAGAACAAAACACGCCAAGCGTTTTATTTAAAAAGATATGTGTGAGAAGTTTGTTTGTGTATATAGCAAATTGTAGTATTGACCCCAAGACTAGAATGTCATGAGAATAGAGGGAGGGAAACATTAGCATATGGTGCATATGAAACAGGAAGCATATGTTGCGTATAGTGTGTAGTGTGTGTGTTTCAATATCAGTGGCTAAGCAGGTCACTATTAACAGATGCAGCAGGGCAAGAGGAGTCAAGGGCGAAATAACAGGAGGGACATAACGGGCCAGGGAATGATGATGATAGTGTACTCAAATTACATCTCTGTGTCCCTAAAGGAAGGATGCAACCATTTGCTGCTCTCTCTGTCTCTCTCTCTCTCTTCAGATTTGACTCATGTGTCTAGTAATACATATGGTGATCCAAGGTTGCCAGGTACTGTATATCAGCTTTAGGTGATGATGTTCCGGCTGACCTATGTGTGTCGGCTTCACGTCCCCTTTTACACATCCCTCATGCCACCTTTATTTCTCTGCAACAAAACCAAAGAGTGTCATCTCTGAAGGGAAGCTTTTTGATCTCTCCCCCCCTCCCCCTCTCTATCATTGACTTATTGGTGGCTTCCGTCAGATCAAGGGCCCGTGCGAACCTCCTAGTCCCTCTAAAGTCCCGGCTAAAATTACCTCAGTGGCTCTTTGTAAAGAATTAATGAGTCTTTCAGAAGCCGTTACATTGATTTCTGGCACACCGTGCCGATCCCTTAATAGTCAGTCATGAAATTTAGCCTCTTCTGGTCCGGTGATGTTTCCAATCAATCATGCTTGGCGGGCTGGGTCTGGATTTGTTCATCGTCCGTGTTTGCATGCATCAGTTGTTCTGCTTCGTTTGTCTGCTTGCCTGTCAGTCTGCCTGTCTGTCTATATCCAAGTTTGCATGCATGTTGCAACATTGTGCAAGATTGATAGCGGTTATGTTCAAATAACCAGCAGCAGATATTATATCTACTCCAGTGATCTGCACACACTTCAGGTTGCACTTTTTTTTCCCGTTAGTAAAAAACAACTGTCAAAAGACATTTTCCTCCAGTGTCAATAAATGTGTGTGTAACTAGCGAGAGCAGCAGACACACTAAGAGCATCACTGCGTTCACCACAAAGCGGGCTGAGACCGTTAAACCGTCAAATCCGCATTCGTCACACACAGCCTCAGACTTTAAAAACAGTTCGAAAGTGTTAATTAGGATACACGCAAGTTCACACACACACGCACACAAATAGAAGTGAGGCAACGTATTTTCAGGCGTTTTCAATACTATCGATACTACACACTATTCAGTCAAACTGAATTTTATTCATATATCACTGATAAGAGAGCGGCGTTACTGAATCCAGATCCGTAATGAGGAATCTAGAGGTGCTCTTGGCAGGGGAAAAAAACGAAGAGAAAAAAATACCAGACTCACAAGGGAGAGTCGTCTCTTCTAGACAACACTGGAGAGCGGGATTATTAATCATTAAAGCATACAGGGATAAAAGAGTAAAGGCGTAAATGAGTACAGTTTTCACACATACATGGGTATTGAGAATTGAATGGAGACTTAAATTCTAAACTAGTTCCATGAATTAAGTCCAAGGGCAGGTATAGAAGGAATTAATCAACATTTATGATATGAAATATAGATTTAGGCAGAACAATTGAAATAGTTTAACTTAAAAAAAAATGGAGCATGCAATGTGTTGATATGGAGGTCGTTGTAGAGAAGTTTCTGCATTGCTAATCTCATTACAGGGGTCTGAAGATACATGGATATTGATGCAGTTCGACATAAGAAGGTGTTCCTGTTATTCTTTTTTATCTCAATTTGTCCGATCCCTGGTTTAGTTTTCAGTTGTAAGTGTGACGTACAGTAAGTAAGCTGTATAGAATAAGGAAGTGTACACTGATATCCTATATTTTTCCTAGATGAACTGTGAGCAAAAATAATTGCTACTGTTATAGTAAATTGAGAGAGTATTCTTTATGTCTTCGCCTGTGATCCGGAGCGGGTGACGAGCGAGCGAGAGAGAGAGAGAGAGAGAGAGTGAACGAGAGAGAGAGAGAGAGAGAGAGAGAGAGAGCGATGAGCTTGGGCCTGATAATAAAGGCAGACGGTGCGGATGCTGCTGTCTGACTGTAGCATTGATCTAGCTCAGGATTTCAGCTGCCTCTCATTTCCTGTCACTAATGTGAATAGATGAGCCATGAGGCGGACACACACACACACACACACACAGACACAGACACACAGACACAATGTAATATAGACCCTACTCACTGTCTCTCAATCTAAGCTGGAAATAAGGTGTGTGTGCGTTTCAGAGACCAATCAACTTGCAATGATAGACAGCAATAGAAACGACTTCTCTGAGCTAACAGAATCTCTCTCTCACACACACACACACGTACACACACACACACACACACACAAAATATGTGACGTTTTTATCAGAGCAGGAGAAAGTCATGCGTGTGATTCATCAGCAGCATCCATGCATGCGGGTGATGCTAACAGAGTCAAAGGACAATTGCTCTAACCTTTGAATTACAGTCAATGAGGTTTTGGTTTCATCATTAGGCTGCGCTCGTCCCTGGAGGCGCACGAGGAGAGTGTGTGTTACGGCTGGAGCTCTGATGGGTTAGGATGCTACTGATTGCTTCTCTCATTAACTGTGCATTTGAAGCTGCTCTTCTCCCTAGGGGCACTGACCAGGACTTGCATGCGCTCACACACACACACACACGCACACTCACACACACACACTCACACACACACACTCAGACTCAAATACACAGTATCTTGGTCTTTCCCGAGCTTTATAAGAACCAAACTTCAAAGCTCTATGACTAGGCTCTTCATTTATGATAAATCTGCTTCTAGTGTTGCCCTTTTTCACACACACACACAGATCCACTCATCGAAAAATGCTATTCCCGTCCGCACTTTGTCCTCTGCGTCCGGTAGCTTCAGATGAACCACCTCCGTCTTCAGGCTCCGTCTTCACGTGACGAACAACGTGCAGCTCCAACGTTAGCTCTCAGTTTGACAGTTTAGGGGGATGCTAATAACCACCAAAGCAGGACCGTTTGTTTGTGCCTCTTTGGGACGCAGAGAGAAGGAGCGAGAGCACTTGATTAAACGTGGGTCCTTTGTGTAAAAGGCAAAGGATTAAACGAGCAATTTCATTTTTCGCCTGCCAGGATTCGTAAACCCGGTTGCGTGCGCTATCCAGTGAGCCCCAGCTTACATTTATTGGCCTAATTGAGGTCAGACTTGTTAATTTAGTGGTAAATTAGAACAGTTAATATGCATATATTAGGAAGGCCAAGGGAGTTTGTAAAAATAAGGTAAGGGAAAATTACCTTTTAAGCACTACGAAGGTCTTTTTTTCTGCTCCAATTACGCTACTGTAAGAGCGTGATCGGCGGACAGAGAAGACCGAGAGCGGATGGGATGTCCTGGTTTCTGCGTTAGAGAAGAACGACCCAATGCTGTCCTTCAACTGCGGCGTGCACGCACACACACACACACACACACATACACACACACATCCTAGTCAAACAGATTTTTTTTCTCCCACTCACACACCTACACTCCATAGGCAGATCGTTTGCTGCACAGAATGCTTACTTACAGAAATAGAGACACATAAGACGACAAACACAAAATAGGACCCGCGGAGCTCGATATGTGTGCACACGCACACAAAAAGGAAAGCAATTACACACCCCTTTTTTTTCCCTTCTTCCTTCGCGCACACACACACACACACACACATGCACTCAACGCACAATGCACTCGAATTTTTGCGGAAGCATGCTGAGTGTACCACAGGTGTAGAAGTGAAAACCTGTTAGTGTGTTCTCTGTGTGAGACAGCTTGAGACAAAGATTATGTGTTTTATGAATAATGGATATGTATGCATATAGCAAATGCTTGCCAAAACTCGTATTCCCATCTCCTCTCTCCTGGGACGTGAGCACAGATTTTTATATATATATATATATATATATATACTTTTTTTTTTTTTTTTTTTTTTTGTAGTGATATGATATGTATGCTCATGTTCAACACATATGACAGGGAGCTAAATCTAGTGACAAATCTGTCACTGTGTACTGTATGTGTACGTGTATGTGTGTGTGTGTGTGTGTGTGTGTATGCGGATATGAGTGCAGGTTGAAGCAGCTGCCGATGCTTTGCAGGTTTGCAAGTGTCCCTGTTCATGTGTTATTATCTATTTTTCTGTTAATAGTATTAATATTAGCTGGAATATTTTTCATTATAAATCTGTACAGAGAGAGAGAGAGAGAGAGAGACGTCTGCTCAATTGAAGACAACAGGGTGCGTAGTAGGGATGCCAGAAGTTATTTGAAAAACTTGTACAATATTTCCTAGGTGTAATGGTGTCTCAGGAGGTAGCGTTGCCTCCTCACAGCTCCAGGGCTCGATCTGGAGCTCCAGCTTCACACGGTTGTGTGTGGGTTTCCTCCAGGGTTTCCAGTTTCCTCCCACCTCCTGAAAACATGCCTGTAGGTGAACTGGCTATTCTAAATCGCCCCTAGACACTACATGACTGTGCGAGTGTGTATGTGTGTGTGTGTGTATTCCCATCTTATGCCTATTCTGTTCCCAGAATAGTCTGAAGTCATGCGTCCTCCTGTCTGCAGTTCCCAATAGCCGAATGTCTCACACTGCCTCGTGTGGATAAAAAGAGATCGGATGAACATGTCATTCATGGCATACTTTATTTTCCCCACATTTAAATCATAGATCATAGTGTTAATTAGTTGTAATCGTTTAATTAATTTATTGATTTAATGACACAATTCTAATTGTAATTGTAATAAGGAGTCCCTCATTCCGAGATGAATCTTAAATAGTGTTGTACACGTACTGTATGTATATTATATTAAATTATACTTCATATTTAAGGAACAGAATAATTTTGGATTCAGTGAAATCCCATTAAAAGACTGAATCTGTTACTTTCGTGATAACCTTGTGGTTTTATCGATTTGAAAAATGTATACGGTTAATATTAACACAGACTCATTAGAATTCAGATGCACAGCAGTACGAAAGTTTTCAGTAAATGTAAGCAGTGAATTTCCAAATCCCAGTTTGTGGAGAGTCTGGGTTTCATCTCACCGTAGCGTTTATCCCGGACACGTCGAGTTTAACTCTCCGAAATGCATCCAGCTGGTGTTGGTTGAGTAGAAGAGCCTCCTGACGGTTTTCAGCCTGTGCACGTGTATGTGTGTGGCAGAGTGCGAGGCCAGCGTTGGCTCCCTGTCCTATTATTTTTAGCTCAGGCTCAGTGTGGAGTTGGACCCTGAGATCCTCGAGCACACGATTTTTCTCTCATCAGCACAGAAACAGACCGACAGCAGCACTGGACGCAGGCATATGGGTCTGTTCCACCGTGCGCCGCCAGCCACCTGGGTGTGTTTGCGTTTTTGTGGCTACATGGTCTGGACATAGGGGTCTAACCGGTGATGACAGGTGCAGTTCAATCACATATGGGCATTTCCTCAGCACTCAGTATGCACATATTCTCTCTCTCTCTCTCTCTATCGCTGACACACACACACAAATATATCTTAACCCTTTTCCTAAAGGACAACTGCCTTCGCCAGGAAGAAACCCACATTGTCATTTCTTGTGTATTAAAACCACACAATACCAAAACAACTTTCTCTCTCTATCGCTTTTCCACATCGATCTCTCTCTTCCTTTCTCTCTCTCTCTCTCTCTTCCTTACTCTCTCTCTCTCTTCCTTTCTCTCTCTCTCTCTCTCTTCCTTTCTCTCTCTCTTTCTCTCTCTCTCTCTCTCTCTCACTCACTCTCTCTCTTCCTTTCTCTCTCTCTCTTTCTCTCTCTGACCAGTGTAACCTTGCGAAAAGACTGCCAGATTGCTATCCATCCAACCAGTCTTTGTCTTTCTGGAACACTCCAGATGCAAACACCTGCCATGGCAATGTCATAAGGCAATGCGGCCAAGAGACACACACACACACACACACACACACACACACGCTTGCAGAGCATGGCATATCCATTTCTCCCTCTCTCATCCTTGATGGCGAGTGTGCTCGGTAAACCGCAGGATTCGGCTCTAAGTCAACACTCGTAAAGTCTTCCATCTGCTGCTGTATCATCTAACACACACACACAAACACACACACACACATGCACTATACACACTGAATTATCCATGAGGATTACATTAAATGTGCAACTTATTCATTTCTACAACGGATGCGTTTCATAGTTAAGGTGTTCGGTGTGTGATGTTTAGGTAGGATCGATTTATCTGAAAATGTTACTTTGTTTGTGTATCTGCTCGCATTTAAGCATGACACAAAGGTGCCTTAAACTATCTTTACCTCACTTTCTATTTTTCTCTTCATCATTTTCACTCACTCTGATTTCCACCAATTGCCTGTTGCATTCCAGTGTGGCTTCGACTCAACATTGCCATCTACTGACACCGCAAGGGCGGGTGCGCACACTCGCACGCGCTCACATATACACACACACATAAATATATGTGAGAGAGGGAGAAAGAAAGAGAGAGCGAGACGAAGCGTCTAAGCTGCAGTTAATCCGTCTGTGTCTGGTCTCTCCGTGCCGCCACAGATGCTGCTCAATGTGTATTACTGATTCATTTCCTAATTCATCACCTAATTATATAATATCCATTTAACTTATACCTTCAGCGAAGAAAAAAAAAAAAGCACTGTAATGGAGTGATACAAGAAGAGGGAGGAAGGAGGGTGAGACAAAGAGAGGAAAAGTGAAATGAGAGACAGAACAAGAGAGAAGTGAGAAGCACAAAGCCAGTGCAGTATGTATATCTGCACACTGTCTATGTGTGTCAGCTCTTTCCCTCAGCTCTGAGTGACAGAGAGGGGGGCCCTGTTCTCTCCGAGGCACAGACAGAGGGGAGATGGAATTTGACAAGAGAGAAAATTGATTTTCTGGGATGAGATTTAGGTGTGATAGGCAAGCAGAATGAAGGTGAGCAAAGGGGCGGGAGTCATTAACACACAGCCCGCTATCCACGCCAGCACTGTGGGGGGAAGACGAGGCAGGAGCACGGATGTGTGTGTGCGTGCGTACGCTGGATCTTTGCGCGTGAAAGGAAACGACTAAGTGAGCAAATAGATGGAAAAAGATTCACAAGGAAACAATTTAATCTTCCACCTTACTGTACTGACCCCTAAAACGAAGTATTCTGCAGATATTTGTCAGTGTAAACCTCATGTGTCTCAGTGTGGCTGGGTCGCCAGAGCATCCCCTCTTTCTCCATCAACCATCACCCTTTACATGATATGTCTCAGGGATTCTTTTATTTTCTTCTTGAGAATCACTTGCTTTTTACTGTAATTGTTGTCAGCAGTAAAGAAGTTCGAGACGCTGAAGGACATTTTCTCAGTAGAAAGTCTGCTTTAATTAAGCAGGAGAGCTGGCGACAGAAATTCAGACCAAAGAGCCACAATAAGCCTGGCGGTGTGTCGACTTTCCATGGCGCTTTGGTACATTTAAGGAAGTTAGCTTTGTCTTTCCGTGCCTTTCTGCTAAACTTCCTTGGCAGCAGTTGAAAGAAGAAGCTGAGAAGATGCCGAGCTGCTGACTGAACTCGGGCCTCAAACGAATCAAATGGCTTCAGAGTGAGTAATGACGGGAAGGGAAGAAAGAGAAACTGCCTACTTTTTCGCCCGTCGCTTACTGCATCCTCAAAATGGTGTCAGCTCTTACACAGGAAAAGGTGTCTTCAAGTTTCTTGTTGCATGAGGAAGTCTATTTTTATCTCTCATCTTTTAGATACTTTGTTTCTTTTTAGCTTTGGTTGTTGTTTTGCTCTTCTCTCTCTCCTTCTCTCTTCCTCTCCCCCTCGCTGCCTCCCACCGGTCCCTGATTTTCTCCACAAAAAAAAAAGAGAAAAAAAAAGAGCATTGAGGCATTTTGTGAAAAGTGCCAATTACTGTCTATTTTCCCAACATCTGCAAGCGGAAAATAATACAGAGTGGAGAGTCATAATTGTCATTCTCCTTACAAAGACAGATTTGCAAAGATTTCTAAATGGCTGAGGATTAGATGTTAGAGATAGCTTCCACCACCGATCAAGCCACAGGTGCCAACTTCGCCACCTCAGAAAAAGGGATATTTAACCATGGGATTCTCTTATTCATCCATCAATCAATCCATCCATATATTCATGTATTCTCTATACTGCCTAGCCTGGGTAGGGTCATGGGGCGGTCTGCAGGACATCAATCGCGTACAAGCACACACACAACCTCTCTCTCTCACACACTCACACACACACACACACACACACACACACACACACACACCTTATCAAACATTATTAGCCAATCAATATGTCTTTAGGGAAAAACTCATATTACCCAGCGGAATCCAACCAACCATGGGAGAACATGCAAACTACACAAACACACACACACACACACACACACACACACACACACACACACACACACACACAGAGATTAGAGAAGAGACTCAGCCCTCCAGCCTGGAGGTGTTAGACGACCACTAGGACACTTTACACACATTTATTAACATTGATTATCATTTATATACCAATGGAACTGGTGACAGGATCATGGGCACTCAAGGCTCACCCACGGGGACCAGTGTTCGTCCAGTCCAGTACTAGACGTTCCCACAAAAAAGCCAAAGTAGGACAAATTGCCAAAAAAAGATCAATGCTGGCCACGAAAGAAAGACACCAGACCACACAGTGTAACACAGCACCAAGACCACTGATCCAGCTTCCAAACACCTCAGATATAAATCCAATCAAGCCCCATGGGCACCCAAAGGAGCCTCTGCCAGCATCCTGGTGCCATACACCATAGCACACACTTAGAATTCCCATGGATGGGACCCAAAACCTAGGTGGTTAAAATGTCAGTGTTTTTAATATTACGGCTCATCGATGTATATAGTGCTTAGGACATTGGACTATTGTGAACAGGAGTTCAAGCCATAGTATCACCAAGCTGCCACTGTTGGGCCCTTTGAGCAAGGACTTTAACCCTCAACTGCTGAAATGTATAAAGAAGATAAAGCGTGCATACTGTAAGTGTGTCTGCCAAATAACATTATTGTAAAATAATTTTTAAAAAGGAAGGAAATTTTGGTTAAATATGTGAATTTTGTCAGTCCTTGACTGATGGGAAAGAATTTGTTGGGGAAAAAAATGAAAGAAATTTTTGCAAAACCAGTTATAACATTAAAGCTGGTCTTGCATATTATTGTTACCTGTGCTGAAAATTGGAATTGGGAGAGAGATAGTTAGCACCTGTGATTAAGTCTGAACAGAGACTCCCATTAGTCTCACTAAATGTAGAATCAGAAGTTTCTGTCAAGAAGTCATTCAACCATCGCATGTGTTTGTCATGCCATCTCTGTTGAGATCTGATTTGCATCCCTCAAGATACTGTATTAATCTGTGCACTTCATGACGCTTTCTATTCTTCATTTACACCTTCCATGCTTTTAAAAGAAATGCTCACCCTGAACTATTGGTGTAGAGCAGGCGTATAGAACTCACATCCTGGAAGGTACCAGTCCTAGAGAGAGTAGTGGTTGCCTTCTAACACAGGCCTTGAGAGCTGTGTGAATTAGCATGTGGGCTAAATCAAGTGTGTTAAATGGGGTAGTAAGAAAGCTAACCTTTGCAGTGCAGCAACCCTCCAGGACTAGAGTCTGACACCCCTGGGGTAGGCGTTTTGTCCTCCACTCTGTTTTCACTTACACTATTCCTTTTCTTTTTTTTTGCTCTGTTGTCTCTCTCATACTTGCAGCTTTAAACCTGTTGGGGTTGACCTGGCAACTGAAGCCCGTGGAAGCTCCCGTGCTGAGCCATGGCTTGGGCACAGCAGGCATGCCTGGCACCAATGATGATACCACAGGGCCCTCTGGAGGCAGAGGTAAGCGGCACAGTCTCTGGAGCGGCAGGACTGTAGTCTAAACACTGAGTGAGATAGAATTTAGATAGGAATAATTGGCACAGAGGTAAGGCTCACATCGTAGCACCACTGGTTAACGATTTCTGCTCTCACACTCACACAGACTGACCCGCACGGCATTTCGGTGAAACTACTGAGGAATCTCTCTTCTTCCTTTCTCAGTCACTTCTTCTCACACTCGAAGCCACATACTGTAATCCTTCATCCAACTCATCCGCAAGTGCCTTCAGACGTTTAGTTCATTTAGCTGCAGCTCTGGTACTTGTCTCAGATTGTCTGAGAAGAATAAAAGCATGTTGAGATCATCTCACACTCTTCACATCAGTTCAGAATCTCTTTTAAGACTTTTATAAAATACCTCCAGATCTTGACAGACATCTCACATTAAAGCGTATAGCGTTGCTCTAGCATTTAGTCAAACAGACACTCACTCACCTTGAGCTCTACAATCGCACCCCAGTGTTGCAGCCCCCCCCCCCCTCTCTCTCTCTCTCTCTCTCTCTTTCTCTCTCTCAGCTCAACAATCACACAAACTTTCTGCCACAACACATATTCCCTCTTCTAAACAGTTTTTCTTCCAATCACAATCTTCAAGCACTTAACTTCATAGTGGTGTCGAGCATGAATCTATATTTCTGGCCCCCTCCCTCTATTCAGTTTTACATTCATCCTCTCTCTCTCTCTCTCTCTCCCCACACACTGCTATCCGAGTGAGTGTGTGATGAGTTGGAAGTGCTCTCCTCTCTGATTAAAGTGTGGGCTGGAAAAAATGCACTCCATTTCAAGAGCTCCAAATCTCCACCTTTCAACATGGTTGCATCAGGCCTACTCACACACCTGCACATGTGCACTTTATGAATATGCATTTCAGGCATTTCTTTATTTCTCCGCTCTCTGATTGATCTTGTCTGTTTAACGATGCCTTTATTCTCCTCTAGGCTGCATACTCCTCTATACTACAGTATGTTTCTCTGTATTTCATTATATCACTGTGGCTTTTCATGTTTCTCTTCGTTCAAGGTAATCAGTGTGATCTGCTTTTCTTCGGTTCTTTTCTAACCAACTTTTATGTCTGTTCTAAGATAACTCATATGTTATTTGCCTTCGTCCTAACTAAAGAATACTTTCCTAAGAAATGGAGCCGGACTTTTGTCTCAGCGCAGTGCCACCAAGCTATCCCTGAGGAGTCTCCTTCTTCCTGACCCTCTTTTTTTTTCCTCCCGCCGTTGCTCCATTTCTTGCCCTGCTCTCTTCTGCCCTGTATTAATGAGCAGTGGCTCACTCCACTCGTGATAGCCACTTTTTCCTGATTGTGTTTTCATTGTTCTTTATTCCTTTGCCATTTTTCACAGCTTTGCTCTGTCAGACCAGTGGTCTCCTGCGTCGAACTGACCTGATTACAGCAGGACTGTGTGTGTGTGTATGTGTGTGTGTGTGTGTGTGTGTGTGTGTGTTCTCCTTCATACAAAAGCCAAAGAGAGAGTAAGAGTCGGCTACATCCATTTACACTCAACCATCACTGAGAGCGAAAGAAGTGAGACAGAGAGAGAGAGAGAAAGAGAGAGAGAGAGAGCGAGCACATGAGCATTTTCCATTAAATCAGAAGTGGATAACAGCATGTGTCATTAGGGGGGTAAACAGGGACTGTGTTTTGTTGATGTGCACTACAGGCCTCAGGCTGGAGAATATACACGCTCTTATCATGTTGGAGCGCTCTTTAAAGTTTGATGGAGTCTCTGAGGAGATGGACAAGAGTGAGAGAGAAGGACTGAGAGGCAGAGTGAGCTGCCATGGTGTGTCATTTCCCATTTCCTGGTTTTCCTGCGTGGAGCTGCTATTAGAGGAGGGGGTATTTTCAAGGCCAATGCACACATCCTCTACGGGTTCATCTACAAACTGATACGTGTTCTTGCCTTTCTTTACCTCGCAGATGTAAAGAGGGCAAAGGAGTCTGTCAATCAAAAACAAATCAGACTTGTGTACAAATCAGAAGTGCGTATAAGTACATTACCATAGATCTCAGTCGGCATACAGTAAGTGCTCTGCTCTGCACACCGATTATAAAGTTTTTCACCCCGGCCGCGTGTAATGTTATAATGTAATTTAAGGAATCTTGACCAAAGTTTCGCTCTGTGCAAAGATGCATTCCACTCATATAACTCATATGAAACTTATGCAGTCCCAATGATCTAAACCCTATCTTTCAAGATTATGGTTTATTTAGTACAAAGTGAACTATTTTATTAGCCATGTGGAGCCATTTTGATGGTTAGCCATACACAGCTGTGATGTGAGACTGGGCGGTTATTTGCTGGATACACATGCACATTTCCACTACACGGCAGTTGCCTGTGAGGGCAATTAAAACATGAAGCATAGTGTGTTTTAGGAATTTTTAACAATTAAAATTGATTGCCATTTTACATAATTGATGCTTGAAATGCACAGGAAATCATCCTGTCAAAAATATCAATGACTAGATTCAATGATCGTCTCATCAATACTGCAGGCATGATCTCCATGATCTTCTGTACAATTAAACAACACAGATGTTCTACAAACTTCAAAAAAGAGCAAGTGGTAAAATATTTAATATGTAACCTAGTGTATGTGAATTATCTTTTTAAATAAAAGAGCAAATAAACCCTTTCCTTTCTTTTTCTCCAACTTAACAGTTTGTTTTACTCTGTAGAGTAAGGTGGAGCTCCTGACACTCACAGATGTGAGAAAAAGCGCTTACATTGCTTCATTTCTGAGGGAAATAGAGAATGCAATGTTGTTGTTGTTTTCATTCTTCTCTAATAAAAGAGGTGAAAGAGGTTAATTTTTTCTCAATTCTGTCTATCTCAGGGACTGGTACGTTTCGAAACAGCAGCATAGATACAGGAAATCTGGATGTGGGCAGGCGGGTGACCCAGGAAGTACCTCCAGGTGTGTTCTGGAGATCACTGCTTCATCTCATTCAGCCCCAGTTTCTAAAATTCAACATTTCCCTGGGAAAAGATGCGCTTTTCGGGGTTTATATCCGCAAAGGCCTGCCCCCATCTCACGCACAGGTAATCTTAATTATAATATTAATTATAGTTTATAATAGATAAATAGGTCATATTTATTGTGCTTGCTTGCAGAATTCTCGCTGTTTAAATATAGTTTTTTCTGTGATTTTCTTTATATGGATCAGTTTTCATATACTGTACATATACTGCTAGGTCTGGCTCAGGGAGGTCACACTACTGCCAGTCATAGTGTCTCATTTACACAATGTTTCCATGGACAGGATTATTTTTTTTAGTGGATTTAATGTAGGCATCAGCATTGATTTTATTAACTTCAACACTATACAGCACTAGTATATATCCATATATATGTTGTAATTGACATTCTCCCACTCTCTCTCTCTCACTCTCTCTCTCCTTCTGTCTCTCTCCCTGTAGTATGACTATATGGAGTGCTTGGATGGAAAGGAGAAGTGGAGTGTGGTGGAGTCTCCTCGAGAGCGACGCAGTATCCAGACAGTGGTCCTGAACGAAGCCGTGTTCGTGCAGTATCTGGATCCAGGCACATGGCACCTGGCCTTTTACAATGATGGCAAGGAGAAAGAGTCTGTGTCCTTTAGCACAGCTATATTAGGTCAGTCAGCCACTCGCACTCACATCCACTCATGCACAGTCACTCCCTCTCAGCGCCTTTATCTCCCACTGGCTCGATAAATTCACTCAGAATTGTTTTCCACTTTCATGTGGAAAGTGCCGAGAGGTTTGAAGAGTAGAAGGAGAAAAGCAAAGCAGTTGAGGGTTGGTGCTTCTCTGATTCTTTTTAGTTTTTCCTACCTTTCTTACAGGTGTTTAAGAATGTAAAGATTGGCATAGACAGGATGCTACAATGCAGCTAGCAATCTCGAAAAAATAGCTGCTTGAGTTTATTGCCGTATTTTCCATTTACAGCATCTCCCAAGTGAATTATTTAATTTATATTATAATAACATGAAAACGATTACACGTTTTATCAATTAAAGCATGACACGCCGTATATTTGATTTGTTTATAGTTACACTATATTTCGCGAAATGTCTACAAGATGGTTCCTGCTATCACTTCATCAGTGATTCCGAAAGTAAAAGGGCCTCAGAGGGTCTGTGAAGCATACCCAAGGGTGTCTGTGATTTTCTTATGAATAATGTTAGTGTGAACCTCATGTGTGCCGTGAATATAATTTTAAAATATTCACAAAAAGCACAACAGCATCAATAAATATCCAGAAAATGATTGTACACATTTAAGCAGCAAAGCTTATAGTCTGATTATGTTTGTAAAATACCACAACACACCAGGTGAATTGAATTACATCGATTATGAATTATATACCAGTAAACTGGTGACAGGATCATGGGCATCCAATGCTCATCTATGCCTGTGGGGACCAAAGACCAGCCTGCCCTTTCCTCTCCCACAGAACAGCCAGTGTAATTGCAGAAAAAGTCACCGCTGGTCACATTGTAAAGGTATCAGGACTCTCAGCACATCACAGCCTATTGCATATTGGGCTCATCAGGCAAAGAATACACGGTTGCTGATCCAGACTTCAAATTCCCCAGATCCCATTCTGAAAGGGAATCCATGGGATGCACCAGACAAACAAGTCCAATTCACGGAGGCTCCACCCCACGACACACAGCATCCAAAGGATCAACCGCTAGCATCCTGGTGTCAGACACCACAGCACATCCCCAGATGTCTTGCGGAGTCATGAGCTTCCCTGACAGCACAAGAGGAACCTATACAAAGCTGGGCATAATGTCTTGGGTTTTACTGTTATGACTGATTGGTATAAATCTGTACATGGAATTCATATTATTTCTCTGTTTCAGAAGCCCTGATTTACATAAATGTAACGATTATAATAATTTGTTGTTTCCCCAGCCTCTCACCAGACAAAAGTCAATAAGATACAAAAAAAAAAGTAGCGAGTTAAATGATAGAATAAAGCCCTCTTGTCAGACATCACTCACCCATCAGGATTAAACAGAAATCATGTCACTGAGTGATGTGATTAATTAGATCACAGACAACTGAGGTACTGAATGTCTTGTGTTTTGAGTGCAGTCTTGGCCCTTTTTCATCATTAATACCAGATAATATAAAGCATTTAAATAAATTAAATACTTCACAGCCTTTTAACTTTGAGTGAGACGCACACCTTGCACATAGAGAAATATTATTCACACATGAATAGATAACTGTAATAAGTGGTATCACACCAATTAACATTACGCACATCAGTTGTGCTGCTGAACATGGCTAATTAAATGCTTTGAGGTTTGAATTGGTTGTAACAATAATGATGCAGGGCTCTGGAGAGAAAGAGAAGGAGAGGAGATGAGAAGACACAAGAGGAGAGAAGAGTGATCCAATCCAATTTACAGCCCTGGGCCCTTTGTTTATTTGACCCTTGGGGAGCAAAACGCATAGAAACGTGATGGGAGTGGCTTAAAACGATATTTGAGACACACTGGAGAAACAAATCAGTGTACATAGCTTAAAGGATACACTGACGCATGACTAATGTTTCGTTTTCTTTGATCCAGTTGACCAAGATTGATCAGAACCTAATAGAATATTATCAATGTTTTGAATGAATTTTCAAGAACGCTCAATTAACAAAGAGGACTCCACTCGAGCTGCATATACTATATATGACTGTGGAACATGAAATTACAAAAATATTTCCCATCGATTTTAGGATCGTGAAGGACGAGGTAGAGATGAAGGGATAGAAAGGCGAACAAGAGTAGAATAAGTGTACTAGGCAGTTCCTTTCACACAACTATCAAGGTTTTTCCGCCGTCTTGTTTCTCTCATAACCGCCATTTCTCAGACAAGTGTCCTCCCTTTCACAGACTCAGTGCAAGAGTGCCCGAGGAATTGCCATGGAAACGGCGAATGTGTGTCAGGAGTGTGTCACTGCTTTCCCGGCTTCCATGGAATGGACTGCTCGAAAGGTAGGAGACCTCCCAATTCACCTGCTGCCCTTCTGTTATAAGTGTACACACAGGGAGTAGCAGGGGAAGGCTTACAATCCCCTGCTGAATGCTAGAGTCAAAGATGACACACGGTTACGCAAAGTGGAATTATTACGTTCCGTGGTCAAGAGCAATAGAGTGAAAAAGAAGATCACATGAGGGAAAAAAAACGAGATGAGACACAGCATTGATCATCATAAAAGGAAAAGAAAAGAAGGTGAACATACAGTACAGTACTTGTTCCATTGGTGCTATTCTTCAGGTTCCTCAACACTAGTATCATGTAAATATTAAAGTGTTTGATCCTTTTTCTTTCCTAAGGGTTTAATTTAACAAACTTCAGCTGCGTGTCCAGAGCTTGGGTGTACGGTATATTTGTGTATACATTTCGGCATTCAAATATTTTCCTGATCATGTTCTGGCAATGACACATAATACAGTGCAGCTTATAAACCAGGTATATGAAAAAACACTTGGCTTCAATGATCAGATCTATACACAGCTGTTAAGAACTGTTTTGACATAAACAATTACCCTGATCTGGGGAAAATGATCAGAATCACCGCTGGTGCACCGGGTAGCGTCGGCGCTTTACAGCTCTTGGGTTCTCATTTTGATCCTGATCTCGTGTTACCGTCTTTGCAGAGTTTTGCATGCTCTCCCCATGTCTGTGTGGGTTTCTTCCCACCATTCGAAAAAGCACGCCAATAGGAAGAATTGAGACTCTAAATTGTGTGAATGTGTGAACATGGTGTCCTGTGGTGGGTTTCTGTCCCATCCATAGTGTATTCTAGTATTCTCGCCTTACCCAAATTACAGTTATAAACATGCAGCCAGTAAACATCAGGGACTGGAGCGCTCATAGAACGATAGCAGGGGAAAGAGGGGGTTAGCACCATAGCCCGCATCCGTCAAACAGATAAAATCTATCTCAGAGGGCTGTCTATCGGAAAGATAAACTGAGGGTGCCATTTAAATTGACGGAAAGTGCCAGGACGATACCCCTGTGCAGTCCTGCCTAATCTAGCCCCTGACCTTTTAATTCACTGTACGTCCCAGGGATTAGTGTTAGTCTCACTGCCCTGGCCTTTGCAACCCTTGGAACTTCCTGAACAACGCACTGTGTGTGTGTGTGTGTGTGTTTGTGTGTGTGTTGGGAGCGGGTTAGGGTTGTACGCGCAGGCATCTCTAAGGCATTGAGATGATGGATGTGAGTTCACGCGAGCCAATATCTCCCATTGTTCACCTGGGAGCCTTGTGATTAATAGTTTAGTTACCTCACTGTTAGATTACATTTTGTTTCATTACAGTTTTCTTCATCTTAACCCTTCTGCCATCTCATCCTCCTTCCTCATCCTCTGACCTTTCTTCTCCTTTCACTGTATAGCTACACATCTGTATATATCTATTTCTCTTCCTGACCCTCTGTCTACAGTATTTATTCATTTGCATGTGTGTGTGTGTGTGTGTGTGCGCGCTGAAAACATTGGATATATGCTATAAAATTCCTCTTTCACCTACAAATGCTCTAATAAAAGATAAAAGTTGGAGATTATACCAGCGAGAGATGTTCAGATCTAACCCAGGTTATGGGTAATGTAGTTTGGGAACATTGATGATGGCGAATCTGCTTTAGTCAGTTGTCAGATGAAACTTGGGGGACATGTTCGAGCAGCATTCGTTAAAATAAATTGCGAATGCATCACCAGAGGCAACCATCTCAAGGCCACAGCTTGTAACAGGCTGGTGGACTACTGCACTGTGCATTGTGTGCGTGTGCGTGCGTGTGTGTTCGCGTGTGTGTGTTTGTCGTCAGGGGTGTGTGAAAGGAAGGCGTTCACTCTTTATGGTTGCAGACTTATAAATGAGACAAAAACCAATGAGCACATCTGTTCTCACATCCTAACACTCATCCATCACAACTCATTAATGAGCACACACTGACACACATAGCGAGAGACTCTTATTCGCTTACATACACACTATTTGCGAGTCCCAACCAATTATAGTCATACTCACACAGGAGCAGTGTGCTTCATAGTGCCTTAGTAGATTTTCTTTTTTATGAAAATAATTCTGAGTTTAAAATTTAGTAACTTTTTAAATCAAACCAGGAAACATGGCACTAGGAAAGAACAGAAACCAGGAAGAAAGAAACCAAAGTTTGGTTTGGAAATCAAATGCATGATACTCAATTATCAGGAGTAAAGTACACAAACTGATTAAGCGTTAACTGATTACATTGGTGAGAATGATCGAGGCACATGATAATCAAAGGGTAGGGACAGAGACAATGCAAAATCAAAAGAAAATACACAGGTAAAATTGCATGTGATAAACAAAAACACATGACTATAAAAAAAAATAAGTATGATAAAATAAAATACAAAAAAAACCTGAAGCGGTGCTAATTGTTCTGGGAGCCTGAATGCTTTTTGAGGGCCACAGCAGACACTCAGGAGACTTTATAACAAAATGGGGTGTGTTATCTATAGCCTTATTTGTTTGTTTGTTTGTTTTTGGTTTGTGTTTTAAGTGTACTTATAATTGACTATTGGTAATGCTGTATGTACTCAAGTGACAACATTTTCAGATTATATTTGTACAGTATATAAAAAGGGCCCAAAAACGTATACACACTTCAACAGAAAATATATGCCTATTTTCTGACAGTCACATCAACGATGGTGCTACTACTGACATCTTTAGAGGAAACATAATACTATACATTACATTGCTGCATATTTTAATTTATGTTTGAAAAAAGTGCATATATAACTGTTGAAGTATGTATACAATTTTTTGGGCCCCTGTGTGTATATACAGTATATATACTGTCCAAAAAATCCTCAGACACCCCTCAATTTTTTTATTTTGCTTTCAAAGAGCCAGACTTTCTTGAAATTTTTATTTACTCCTGAGAAATAATTCTCCAGGCTTCCTGAAGAACTTTTTTGGCTCTTATTTTTTGGGAGGTTTTTTTTACTCTCATTTTCAGTCCAGGTCCTGTACCTGACCAGTTTCAGATGAATGTTTGTATTTGTGAAGCCACGCAGCCCACACCCTTGAATCTTTCAAACATAAATACCCATCTAACCTAAGACATGAACCCGTGAAAAGAACAAGTGCAAATGATGACGGATGAACAGCCTAGTGATTATTACACTGGTGATGCTGAGTGCAGAGTGGTTGGATCAGACGAGAGGGGAAATGAGGCTGCTCCTGAGGTTGTTACATAAAGAAACAAGTTTTTCTATTGCATCTTTAGAGTTTGTTACTGTAAAACATTGTTCCCATTTCTTTAAAATAATCAACATTTACTAGAAAACTAGTAAAAATGTATTTATTTTGATCTAAAAGGTTTGAAATATAGACATGTTCAAAAGTTAGTACCAACTCTTTTAATTCTATGATTTTCTTTTTTTTTTGTGTGTGTGTGTGTGTGTGTGTGTGTGTGTGTGTGTGTGTGTGTGTGTGTGTGTGTAAAACATAATAAAAATCATCTGGGTCAGTATTAGGCAAATACAACTTCAGACGAACATCATATAGCTTTTTCACTGTGGCATTATTTATTTAATAAAAATTATGCCAAAATCATTAAAATATGCTAAGTACCACCAACTGCTGCAAAGGTCAGAGCACGCCCTGCTCGGAGAAATACAAAAAGACCCCAAGACCCCACTAGCCTCACATTTAAGCATGTTAATTGTGACAGGACAATTACAAGAAGACTGAACAAGTAGGTTTGTTTGAGAGGGTTGCCAGAAGAAAGGGTTTTCAAAAACACAGAAGCATTAGTGAGGTTCGCAAAACTGCATTTAAACAAACCACAAGACTTCTGGAACAGATGTTGGATGGATGAGACCAAAGTGAAGTTTTTTTTCCCCCATTTTTGGGGAAACCAAATAGCACTTCAGCAGAAACATCTCATAACAAGTGTCAAACATAGTATGGAAGGGTGATGATTTTGCCTTATTTTACAGGACCTACAGTAGACACCTTACAGTCAATAAGTCAACGATGAACTTTTGTATTCTAGAATATCCTAAAGGCTAATTGTCCGACAGCTAAAGCTTGGTCAGAATGGGGTCATGCAATAGGACATTGATCTGAAGCACCAGAATAGCTGAAAAATAAAAGAATAAAGTTTTTGGAATGACCTAGTCAAAGTCCAGACCTCAACCCAACTGAAATGCTGTGACGGGACCTTAAGAGCAAATGTCCAAAAACCAGAATAAATGGAAGTAATGTTGCTGAAAAAAAAAAGGGCCAAAATTCCTCCATATGTGAAAGACAGTATTTTTATTTATTTTATTTTTATTTACCTTTATTTAACCAGGCAAGACAGATTAAGAACAGGTTTCTTATTTACAACTGTGGCC
>JAQMYJ010000002.1:18142310-18152866 GCA_030014305.1 Clarias laeviceps | reverse complement strand
TAGGAATGAGATTGTCCAGTTTTAACGTTTTTTGCAGGTCATTCCAATCTCTAGCAGCAGCGTTCTGAAAAGACGACTAAATGTTCTAAATGATTACTTCAAGCTATTGCTGGTAAAGGTGAATCTACAAGCTACTGAAACACGGGGGTGTATTTAATATTGCCCAGGATTATTTTTTTTTGTTGTTGGCTTTATTTTTGTTTTAGGTTCTATTTGCTTAATACTGAGAACTGTTAGAGTCAGATGATTTATATTATGTTTTTCCATAAAAAAACATAGAATTAAAAATGGGGTAATACTGGGTTGTGTTTTTTTGGGTATAAAGTTCATTAAAAAGCCCCAGTGGTGATAATAAGTAATTATTGTTGTTTGTTTTTGCCTAATGTGCTTAATAATTTAAAAGAGTAAATTAAACTAAAGGCATCACAACTACAGGCTTCACATACGGCGGTATACTGTGTGCACATGTTCTCTGGATGCACCAGGTTTCTTCCAAACAGACATCGTTAGGTGAATTGGCTACGCTAAATTGTCCCTGGGTTTGAACGAGTGTACTCGAGTGAGCGTGACTTCAGGCCCGTACAGGGCGGCCTGTAATGGGCTTGCGTCCCCTGCAGGGCGTATTCCCTCTTCACGCTCATCGCTTCTGGAGTCTGCTGTGACTCTGACTGAGATAATCGGTTACTGCAGATAATTAAGCAGATGAACGAATTAAAATAAGTCTGTGCTACAATCATGAGCAAGTTCATAAAAATTGTGTTGGAATGGTTCCCTGCTGTTTTTCTCCTGTCATGTATGCAGATTGTACATGCCCATTATTTATTCCCTCCTCATATTCTCTGTTCCTACAATGCAGTAATCATAGACGCATGTATTTTGCAATCAAGTCCTTTTCCCCAACTGTCATCAGTGAAGCGTGTGAGCTCTTTGTATACTGCTTACACCAACATGAGATCGAGCTTATTGTGTTTCAGTGATTTACTAAGCGTAGGTATGTGAGAGAATACAATCAATTCATTAGTGAATACTCTTTGTCTCCCTGTCTCTCACGCACAGCTGCATGTCCAGTGCTCTGCAGTGGTAATGGACAGTATGATAAAGGCTCATGTACATGCTACAGTGGATGGAAGGGGCCGGAGTGTGACATTCCATTAAATCAGTGCATTGATCCTCAGTGTGGCGGCCATGGAACCTGCAAGGAGGGCACATGTTTCTGTTCGCTGGGTTACAAAGGACAGAACTGTGCTGAAGGTGTGTATATGTGTGTTTTACACTAGTATACTACAATTCTTAATTTCTCTGTTGATTAATATGCAGGTTCTTGCTATCAAAAGCACCTTGACAAAGCAGCTCAGATCTCTAATCTGAGGTGCTGATAATTGGTGCTTTTTGAGGCTGGTAACTCTAAATGACTATTGTTGTTGTTGTTACTTTGTCATTTGTGTTATTTCATAATTTTGAAAAACTTCAGTATTGTTCTACGATGGAGAAAATAAATCCAAAAAAAAAAGAAAAGAAAAGAAATTCGACTGGTCCTGTATGTAGTCTATAAGTGTGCTTCTTAGTTTTGACAGAAAACACCATCAATTAAAAAAATAATAATAATAAAAAAGCAATTCCTCATAAGAACATTTTGGTCAGGTAAAAGAGGAGTGGAATAACAAGGAGTTGTATTATTTATTTATATAAATTTTTTACTCAGACAAGAAAATTTTGTAAGAATTACATACAGAAATAGGTAAAGCTAAGAGGAAATCTCGTGTTGAAGAAAGGGCAAACATATTATCTAGTAAAGAAAGAGAGAAAGAGTGAGAGAGAGCACACCGCCAACAAAAAGAGCTGGAGTTTGTTTTGAGTACAAGGTTAGCACTTATTCCTTTTTTTTCCTTTACTGCACATTTTCCTCTCGCTTTCTTCCCTCATGTCAGATTTTCATCACAATATAGTTGCTCATACAATTTATCTGGAGTGGCAGAAGCACAGAAATCAATAAAAGTGATGCACCATTTCTGCGGCCTAAAAAGAACAGCCTTCTGCAAATGACTTTGAGGGATGAAAGTGAAGGGTGAGACGGTGTTGTAAAGAGAGGAGGTGATACACCCAAACTGCTCATAGGGGCAGACAATTTATCAAATAGCTTTCACTCCATTTAAGCAGCCTGATCACCTTGGCAGCTTAGCAGACAATGTCAGTTTCTCTTGGCCAGTGCGAGCTTGCGTGCAAAGAACAGGCCGGACAATTTCGAAAGACTAGAGAGGGAGATAGATTGGGGAAGGAGAGAGGCGGAGATGGGAAAAGCATTTGAGAGGAAAGACTCATTCCCAGACCTACAGTGTGGAGGATATTGATTTTTCATGCTCAGTTGTAAAGGTGTGTGTGTGTGTGTGTGTGTGTGTGTGTATGTGTGTGTGTGTGTGTGTGTGTGTGTGTGTGTAGTGTAGTGTCTGTGTGTCTTTTTGTCACTAACGCCCCAGGCTCCACTTGCTTTGCCTTTCTTATATGCATACTAGATTTACACTTACACTCTCTCTAGAAATGTATTCTAGTGCTACTGCATACACTTTATACTCATTTATAGTATTTGCCAAATCAATTCTCTATTAATGTCAATGTGATCCAATGGTTTATTCTATTGTACAACATTAGCACTTTGTTTTTTGTGGTGCATTTTTCTGTGCAGTGGACTGCCTAGACCCATCTTGCTCGAATAATGGGATCTGTGTGAGTGGCGAGTGTCACTGTAAACCAGGCTGGGGAGGATCACACTGTGAGCTGCCCAGAGCACAGTGCCCTGACCAGTGTCACGGTCATGGGGCCTTCATTCCTGACACAGGCCTGTGTAGCTGCGATCCTAACTGGATGGGCCCCGACTGCTCCATTGGTCAGTCCCAGCTCACTGCTTTTGCAGGTTGTTTGCATTTAACAAGATGTCAATTACATATGAATCACATTTGATGTTGTTTGCTTACAATGAACATAACAGGGGAGACAAAACTGAAAAGTAATGCATTTGATTTTTAAAAGTGATAAGGGTATCAAGAGCATTCAAAAATTAAGCAAGTTAACAAAAATCTGAATGTCTCCTCTTATTTGGAATAATCTACAAATTGTGCATGACCTGCCTGTTGATTTAGCAGACCCATTCTGTCTATAACATATTCAATACACTAACGTTGGATTATGGCAATAATATGAATAGCTTTCAAAATGAATACTACAATCATACTGTATTTAAATTCTTAAACTAGGATGTTAAGATATTTTATGCATGTGAAGATTTTGGCGGGATTTAGGATGAAGGTGTATTTAGGATAAATGATTATTTTGCACTTTCATCAGATTTAGAAATAACGGTCCCATGATTTAGCCTTGTGGTACTGTGCGAGATGTTGCATAGATGTTAAAGTACCTGGTCTAAAATAGTATTCAAAGCAATCTTAGCTAAAAACTGAAATATATCTCAAAAATAATGATTCCCAGGTGTGTCATTAAATATCTAGACTTATATATAGATGCTGCTATCAATAATCATCAAATAATAAAGTAAACACTGAGAGGCCTGATAATAGCTGTTGAAAATACATGGACATAGGAACAAGACACCTAATAAAAACTGAAATGTAGAAACCGAACATTATTAAAGATATTCATCAATAATATACATGTGTCTTCTATATACATCTACAGAGGTTTGCTCGGTGGACTGCGGGACTCATGGCGTGTGTATGGGTGGTTCATGCCGTTGTGAAGAGGGCTGGACAGGGGAGGCATGTGATCAGCGTGTGTGCAGTCCTCTGTGTGTAAAGCATGGAACCTGCAAGGACGGCAAGTGCGAGTGCCACCAGGGATGGAATGGCGAGCACTGCACCATCGGTAGGTTTTTTACGGCCGGAGCATCCCTCTTTCCATTTGTACAGACGCATCCACTCTCAGTAGACACTCTGTCTGTCTTGTCACATTCATTCAAAGCAACAGAGCATTGGGAGGGACAAAGTCCTTCTTTAGTACAAAAGAAACACAGTGATAAGCTACAACAATGTTTTGAGGATGTACGAACTCCTATCTTTGTACTCGTCTGATGCAGCTCATCATGTCAATAGCAAGCCCTTTGTGGTCTGGATAAAGGGTGCCAGAGCATGGAAAACAGAAATGGTTTCCTTAAACCCGAGATTGAAAACCACTAGTTCAAAGTCGTACACTGGGTTTTCTGACAAATAGAAAAGGATGGAGTAGAAGTTCTTCTGTTGGGTCTTTCACTTTCTCTTATACATGATGAAATACATGTAGAAAGAGGACTCTAATAATATTAAAGGGAATAAAAAAATGTAAAGCCCAATTACATTGTCCTATTTTAAGAAAACCTACATAATAAGAACAGAGTGGAAGATCTGCAGAATATCGAGGAGAGTTTGCTTAAGGCCGCTTTTAATGTTAAAAAGAGACACGATCCAAAGTTAGCAGTGGTATTTACAAAGGTATTTGATCCAGGCTATATGAAAGTTTGAACTCAGGGTAAAACAACTGAAAGAATAAGAGAAAAGTTACAGTGGATGTGAGGAATCGAGAAGCTTTAGAGCTGTGTTTTGTTTGAATGAGAGAAAAGATTTAGTCTCACATGCCAAACAATACAGACAGGTACGTTGCCTGACATAATAGAATGGCAACTGTAAGCTCCAGATGTCTTCCCCTGCAAACAGTCACACCTTTAGCTTGCCTCTGACTTCTCTCTCATAAAAATAGACATGAAAAAAAAATCTATGAGCATGAGCATGTTTTTCTGTCAGTGTCTGGAAGTCTCAGTGTGAGTGTTCGTCTGTATGTGAGTGCATATGTGTGCATACATGTCTGAGCCAGACAGATAGAAGGAGAGAGAAAGAGAGAGAGAGTCTGTCACTTGCAGGATGACACAAGTGTCTCTAACAAACACTTACCTGTCTGAACATCTCTTGATTTTAGTTCATTCCCCTCCTACAGTTTTACAGAAAGCCTGTCTGGCTACTCTCATCAAATCTCATCTAAAATAGTCAGCCATCAAGTTCCATATATGGTCCCTTAAACGCTTTTCAAAGACAAGCGGCAATCGCTTCAGAAGTCTCTCATATATTCCGAAATAACTGCATGTGTGCATGTCTCCTGCCTCTCACTTCGCCCTCTTGTTCCCCCCTTCTTTGCGTGCTCTCTCTATTGCAGACTATTGGGATGAGACTAAAGAAGGTATTGTACCTCGTCCGCACTATGTCCTAGTGCTAGCTGCACCGTAGCACTGGCCGCAAGCACTTCTCCTGACAGCTTGGCTGTGTAGAGACTGTGTGCTTCTCACAGTGTGTCCTGTAGACTAGATTTTGGTGGTGTACTGTAGAGTGCCTAGCTGTGTAGAGCAGGTGTGTGTGTTTCTTCAACGTCCGTGTTTTCTTGTACTAGTTTATTATTATTATAACCATGAAGGTTATAAATCCTCAGATCATTCTCAATCTATCTGTGATGTGTGAGATTTTCTAATACAAATGGGTTATGCATAACCGAAGATGACTTTCAAATAACCACTGGTGAATTTCCAGTGGTCCGGTACATCGACAAAGGTAGTGTAAGCCCACTGAATACGGTTCCTACCTATCCATTAATGTTTCCAGGATATATACAGTATCTGTCTCCACATGCTACCCATCACAAGACATACTGAAAGGAAAGACCTCAGCGGTCATCTCAGGCAAAATAATAGAAATGAATCATAATGAGGATCCATACTGTATACTCTAAGCAGTCTACAGTACGTGAGTACAGCTATAGTGCTCTCATTAAGAAACGTGGGAGGACAAGTCTATTTTTTTATTTTTTTATCTTATTAGTCCTGCAGAGTAGAACTCAAACAAAAAGCTGAATTAAAGTAATGTGGGTCTGGAACATGTGCAGCAGATTTGCAAAGACTGGGATTGCTGGACTATAGCTGAGGTTAACGGCACCAGGGAAAACCCAGATCCTGAGGTAATTGTTGAATTTCATGAGTCAGTGGTGCAGAGTTTAGAGTGCAGGGAGATGGTGCAGAATTTTCCTGCAAAATTTTGGCTCGCAGGGCACAGGGCCAAAGCAAGCCATTGTAATGACTTTGTCTCAGTGTCTACTAATGGAGGGATTTGACTGTGTTGCACTCCAGCAGTGTGTAAGAAGCAACTATGGGGTGCAGAATAGACCTTCAGTAATCACCCCATTAGGATGCATCAGTGGGACCTTTAACATTTAAATTAGAGAAAGAAGAAAACCCAGTGCTGAATTCCCCCTTGTACATCCTTCCAAAATACCACGCATTAACATTAAATTGAAATGTATTAAAATAAAAGCGCATCCCTAATGCAAAATTAAATTAACGAAAAAGAATAAGAAGAGAAAAAGTGTGATTGCAGAAAGTTGTTCAGTGTGCACATTGACTTTACATGCTGGTGCACTCCAGGTGAACGTGGTTTACACGTGATCAAATGCATGATTGGACCACATGTGTAAGCCATGCTCACTGGGGATGAAGAGGCATGCAAGACAAATGTGCCTCTTTCTATTTGTCTATCAAGGTTTGAATTAAACTTTACCTATCTACTTTATTCTGCCATATTTCTTATTCTTATATTTCTGCAATTTGTTTTTATTTATATATGAATTTATATTTTGTTATATTGAATTAGGAATTTACACAGATCTCAGATATACGGTACATTTATTCTCTTCTATAACAAATAGACTATCTGAGGTTTGTGAAGAACATTCATCTAACCTTCTTGTCGTTTCTGTCTTAGAAGTTTAGGGAGAAATTTGAGTTTGTGGTAGTACAATTTTCAAGCTGAGGCAAGTCCTAGTAGAGGGTATTTTATAGGTTCTTTCACTATTTGAGTTATAACAGCCCCATCCCAAGGATAGTTTCAAGGATTTATGAATCTAACCTTTAGTTTTATGACCTTCAAAGGGGATAGCGCTGCACACAAGCAGATTGTGGGATGTAGTGATGAGCAGGTTTCCTGACATTTCTTTCTTGTTTTCTTTCCTTATTTCTTCCTTTTTTCTTGACTCTCCTCCCTTTCTTTTTAAATTTCTTTCCTTTCTTTTCCTTTCCTTTCCTTTCTTTTCCTTTAATGTTCTTTCCTTTCCTTTACTTACATTGTGCAGTATACATCATAGTCCTTCTGTCTCCTAACTATGTAGAGGGATTTTGTCTGCCTTCCCTCCACCTTCATCTCTCCTTCTCTGAGAATGTGTACTGACCCATAACCCAAGGCAATTTCACCTCCTTTTTCAAGGGATTACAATGATGTCCAATCACATTACTTTAGCTTGGTGTCTTAATACCTTGTGAAGCCCCACTTTATTCTAGGTACTGTGGGGAGAATTGACTGGCCTTTGGCATAAAAGCGGGGCTGTTCTCAGTCCTGCCCAACGAAAAAGATCAATGGCTACTATAGATTCTGCTGTCTTGGCGCTTCATAAGTATTTGGCTGTCTAAAATGGCAACTTAATTTAAGAAGCAATCATTTCTAAGTGACTTTTCTCTCAACTCAATATTGTGTGACAATCAATGCATAGTGGGCTATTAATGTGGCATCTCAAAGACCTCAGATCTCGAAAATTGTATTAATTAAAGCTGTATTGCATTTGATTCATGAAGGGTAAATGGGCCTTAGTGCATTCGAGGTTTTTCATGCTCTTTTGCCCATGACGTCCTCCCTAACTACAAATCCATTGAAATGTCACCTGTGCCAAATCAGGCAGAACTAATGACCATATGATAAAAGATTCTGGTCTACTCTAAAAGGCCATATCAACATGGTGACCAACAGCGAAGTCACCGACATGCTAAGGTGTTAACTATTTAAGGTTAATCTTTGAGCTTTTGGCCTAAGCATGGCTGAACTCACACTGACATACGTGATAATCCTCTTACAGTAATACAAACTGAGTGTCAGTTTCCTCCACACTTGAAATTTTTATATAATATAATTAGTCAGGCCTGGTTTCTAGAATTAATCTTGTCACTGCATATCTTTAAAAATATTTATTGTTTAAATTACCAAATTACTTGTCACAACTCCAAGGTGCTTGATTATGTCTTAAAAAAGCAGCAGTAGCAGGTTTAGCCTTTTCATGGTACAGTTTGCTCAGCTGCTCATCCCATACAGTACAGTACATGAAGCGACTTTACACGAAACATGACAGGATTTTTCCACTTTAATATAATCTTTAATAATCTTTCCAAATCTTCCTTTTAGAAAGAAAATCTTTATTTTATTTTTTTACATATTTATAAACTCTCCACATAAAAAAATGGATCTTTTCTTACATTATGAAAACACTATACTGTATGCAGTTTCAAATGTTAGGCAGTTATAAATATATATACGGTATATATTATAAATACTTCATGAAGTTATTAAGTAGGAACTCCAAAGTTAATTCTAAGGCATATCTCAGCCTCTGGCATACATTTGACAAAAATCACTCTCACAAATTTATTCCCACTCTTCCATGTAGCTCATCACACAACCCAAGGCTCTCACCTACTCTGTCACCTTGCTTCCACTCATCTCTCTTGCTAAGTCTGCCTACTATCTCAAGTTCACCCATGCACACTCTCACCTAGATACACACAAGACTTCTAATCTGATCTGATCTGTCTCTAGCTTCTCCTAATCACATTCGCACACGGAGAGCTGTGTGCGCAAGCCAAGGGAATCAAATCATCTGGCCCAAATTAACCAACTGGGAGCTACTATATGTGTTCTTATCAAATATTCTCATTTCAACAAGAACTCAAGGGAGTGCTGCAAGTGTGTTTATGTCTACATTGCATGTGTGTGAGTGTGCATGTTACTGCATGCCCTTAGGCACTATAGAACATGTTGACCAATGTTAACCAACTTAACTTTTCACATTTTCTGGCTTATTTTTACTCTTACTCCAACTGTACCCTTTGTCCCTGCACCCTCTCCTTTTCCCTGTGCCCCAACTCTTTTGCAGACGGCTGTCCTAACCTGTGCAATGGAAATGGGCAGTGCACCATGGGACAGAACAGCTGGCACTGTGAGTGCAAGACAGGCTGGAGGGGCACTGGGTGCAACGTCGCTATGGAAACATCCTGCGCAGACAACAAAGACAATGAAGGAGGTCAGACAGCACTAAACAAGCCAGCAGAGCTGACATTCACTATTACAAAATATTTGTTCAAAAGTTATTTTTACAGTAATACAGTAAATACTTGATAAAAAAATAAACAGATTGTCTACACAGCATTTCTTTTTTACTGTAAGCACTGCTACTGGAATTAGACATGCCTGGATGATGGCAGATGTGTGTGGCAGCTTCGTCTTTTCACTATGTAGTCAAATTAAACTACTGTGATTCCCAGCTAGTGGAAAAGCATGTATTGCTCGCATGCACTTGTCTGACAGATGACTTCACTGCAAGAATGGATGCAGGAGGTTACAAAGAATCATGGCGAGCTGTCATTGCTCACATAATCATTTTGTTAACTTATTTTGCAATGTCTTCAATCATATCCCAAGGGCAAAGAGGCAGGTGGGCGCACCTATTAACCTGCAAGCAGGGACAGCACACAGTGGCAGAGTTGACTTTGGAGTTTAGAACACTGGCTGCAGGTGGTGGGACAACCCAGCTCTCCTCATCACTTTTTGTCAAGGGCTCAGAGGGGATGTAGTCACTGAAGTAGCATGTAGAGACAGGCACTTGTTTTTTCACTCTCTCATTAACTTTGCCATTAATCTTGATAAACTGCTCCAAAAAAAGAAAGTATGCCCCTATTCAAGTCCCACTGAGATGTCCAACAACGCGAAGACAGCAGAATCTGACAGAACAAATTAAGACATTTAGCCTAGACCTAGAAATTGCCATCTTCTGATTAACATACACAAGGAGGAGAATGGAAGAGGCTTTTTTGTAACACTTTGTAAATGACTATCAATATTTAGTGAGGATTTAAGGCTCGATCAAAATTTCTTCCGTAATCCATGCATTCATAAATGTCATCCTCAAATATACACTGCCTGGCCAAAAAATAAAAAATAAAAATTGACATTTCAGAAGGGTCAAATCAATGTGCTGTATAAAGTAAAGAAAACAACAGAAGAGATTTGAAATTACTAGAACTGGGTTAATACCTGGAAGGATAGTGCTGAACTGTCTGCTTTGTGGAAGAAATGTGATCAGAAGCATGGAGAGTGCTTGACACTTACAGCTGCATGGTAAAAAATAAAAAATAAAAATCTAAATAAAAATCTACTCTGGGTACGAAGGGAAGCATGTGAAGCGATGTACCATCATGTATAGTACCCACTGTACAAGCCTCTGGAGGCAGTGTTATGATCTGGTGTAGCTTCAAGTTTCAAGTTTTATTGTCATATGCACAGTAAAGAAACATGTTCCCCCGGTACAATGAAATTCTTCCTTTGCTGTCCCCCTAATGCCGTGGTTCTCAAAGTGTGGGGCGCGCTCCACTAGTGGGGAATACAGACATGACAGGTGGGGCGCAATGAACGGGAGGGAATTAGTGGAAAATAATAGGA
>JAQMYJ010000002.1:18121097-18142210 GCA_030014305.1 Clarias laeviceps | reverse complement strand
TGGTGTTATTTGATCTTATTGGTTTAGAAATTGATATTTCAATAAATAGTAAACTTGGCCGATTTCGTTATCATTTTTGTTGACAAGTGGGGCTTGAAAATTCGCCCACCTCCTTAAGTGGGGAATGACAGAAAATGTTTGAGAACCACTGCTCTAATGAATGCCGCTAAAAAAGTAGAAAATAAGCATAAAAATAGTAAAAAAGAAATATGGGTATTAAAATAAAAGATATATAAAAAAGGATATATATCAACATGGAATTAAGCCAGAATATGAAAAATATGCAACGTACTGTACGAGTATGAAATGAATATTAAAATATACTGTAAACACTGTAAAAAGAGTTAGTTAGGTCTAGGCTCGGCAATGTTATGTGGCAATAAAATGAAGTCAACTGATGACCTGATTGTACTGAATGACCAGGTTATCAGATCAGTGGAGTTTTTCTTCCCTGATGGCACAGGCATATTCCAGGATTCAAATTGTGAAAGGGGTGTTTCATGGAGCATGAGGAAACATTTTCACACATGAGCTAATCACCACTTTTTGTGCTGTAATCAAAGCTAAAAAGTGACTGAATGCCTAGAATCTTAAAAGTGTGCGATTTTTATTTTGGCCAGGCAGTGTATTTTGCACATTATTTAAATACACCATATTTAAATGTATTCCAGAGAAGACCACGTTCTCCATGTCAAGAGAGCGCTGCAGAGGCTACTGGAAAATGATTTGTTTGTGGATCCTGAAAAGTGCAAGCTCCATGTACCCTGAATTCCAGGAGAGATGGATAACTCTAACGTGCTGTCACAGAATGACAAATTTTACATAATCCCCAAAGGTTTCTAGTTTTCAACTTTTAGCAATGTTATATTAGAATCGGTTGTATTAATGTGTCATACTTGCCCCTTCACCTTGATTGTATGGAGCAGATCCAAAAAAACTCTCAAGCGAGCATTCACTGCAGTCTGCATTATGCAGCACCAAGACCTAACACCTTTCTTGGTTTAAAGTGGATGCTTTTGAAGAAGGGGTCAGAGCTCTCTGTCAGCATCTAGATTCTCTACCCTGCTTCATTCCTTCCTATAAACCTACAGCTGCTGAAAGGAATTACAAACTTGGTAATAGAGAAGTGGCGACTATAAAATCTGCAGCATAATGTATTATAAACAGTGTTGGGTGTAACGCGTTAAAAAGTAACACGTTAGAGTACTTGGATTACTTTTTTGATGTAACGAGTAATCTAACTCGTTAGGTCCACCATTTAAGTACTCAGTTATTTAGTTACTTTTTCAAAAATGTAATCTGTTATTTAGAGAATTTATGTAGTCCGTGAGCCAGACAGCAGTCATTCCCAATCCCTTAGTGTGTGTGTGTGTGTGTGTGTGTGTGTGTGTGTGTGTGTGAAATTTGTCCTACAATCCCCGCCCCCGATAACCTGCCCCCCTCTGTTATTCCTGCTGTTAGTAGTTAACAGATTATGGGCCAAACTTCGATTAGTGTTGATGGTAGAATAATTATAAAGGTCTTGAGTAAAACAACATGCATGAGGAATCACAAAGAAGTTTTCATTTTCTGCAGTGGAAAAGTACTCTAGTTACTTTTATCAGAATGTAACGCTGTAGTGTAGGCCTAACTGATTACTTTTTAAAGACAGTAATTTTGTAATGTAATTAGTCACTTTAAAAAGTAACATCCCCCAACACTGATTATAAGTGACATTAATAGATAGAGAGGATTGAATACCTATTCACTACAGTATATACACAAATAATTGAAGAACCTTGAATGTTAGTAAATGCTTAAACTGTATGGACATTCACCTTTTCTAGGTTTCCATTTAAAACTATGTAGGAGCCAAGAATTTGTTGCAGAATCTTTCACCTCAGTTGCCACAAGACAAACATATAGCCTCATTTTATCCCTGTTAGCTGATATTCAGTTTTTTTTTTTATTTTTTTTTTTATGAGCGTGACCTGCATTGCATCAGTCGTTCTGTGAGTTATGTCAGTGTGGCAGTGTGGCCACATGAATGTACAATTTGACTTTCATTTTTAATTATTTTTATCTCACCATATAACTGTTGCGCTTAGATGCCCTGAACATGGTCAGTAATGTCTACATTTTGATTAGAGAAATTGCTAAAGTTACAGAATGGCCAGGTTGTGGTCTTAGCAGTGTTATCTACATGTGTATTATGGTGGCCTTGAAAGTCTTCCCACTCAAGGGTCAGAGTGACTTTGAGTGGACAGTTCGTCTCAGTGGGATGCAGTTAAAGAGATAAATGTTTTCTCTGACCCAAGGTGCCTTTTTCTGAATACCTTCAGAATACCTTCTGTATTCACCTTTATCTCGCCCTTTTTTCTCTCACTTTTGCCTTTTACATTCAGCTACAGTAACAGAAAATAATTCGGCTTTAGAATCGGGCTTGTGCTTTTTACTTAGCTATTCAGAAAAATATAAAGCTACAGTAACTGAGTGTCAAAAAAAAAAAAAGCTTAGTACTATTGATTTTGGATTACTTGGAAGGAGAAAAGAAAACATTAGTTTAATATTTTGAAAGGAAGGTCAAACGAAAGCATGGAACAAATGAAATGATCATATTACCTGTGACAGTGGGTACTGTATTTTCTCTTCCTGTAGACGGTCTGACGGATTGCATGGACCCAGATTGCTGTATCCAGAGCCCATGTCAAAACAGCCCTTTGTGTCGTGGCTCTCGAGACCCACTGCAAGTGATCCAGCAGAGCCAGTTACCTGTCCAGAAGGTTCGCTCCTTCTATGAGCGTGTCAACATGTTGGTCGGCCGGGATAGCACTCATATCATTCAGGGAGAAAACCCTTTCAATGCCAGGTACAGCATCAGGTTTGCCCTACTTGAAGTAGGGGATCTATGTCATGATTTCAAGCCGTGGATAGAGACTTGTATATAAAAAATTCTTGCTTTGTTGAAACTTCTTTAAGAAAGGTCACGAGTTAAATGTCTTTTTTTAGTCTGGCATCCCTGATAAGAGGCCAGGTTCTGACTACAGATGGAACGCCCCTGGTGGGGGTAAACGTGTCCTTCGTTAAGTACCCTCACTATGGATATACCCTTACACGGCAGGATGGAACGTGAGTCACTTCAAAGACTTCAAACTGGCTTTAATACATTCCTCCCACTCCTTTATATTTAGGAGTTGAACTTCCTCATGACACTGTTAAATCCTACTACACTGCTGTTTATCACAGCCTCAAGTGCTGTTGATGTACAGTATACCACGGCATTAAAAACAAATACGAAGCAAATGTTTATTATGTTAATTTAAAGTCTTGTAAACCCCGAGCTTTTCTGTTGAAATGGCAGTAATTTATCAATGAAATTAATTATTCCCCCCAGAAAACTGCTGTTTTGACTTGTAAAATCATTTAGAGTATAATGGTGCCATCAATAATGCGTACAGCAGAAATAATTATGTTTTTCTTCTTCCTCCATGCTTTCCTTTTCTCGTCTCTTTCCCGCAGCTTTGACCTCATCGCGAATGGAGGCGCTTCTCTCACACTGCATTTCGAGCGCGCGCCATTTCTAAGCCAAGAGCGCACAGTGTGGTTACCATGGAATAGCTTCTATGCCATGGACACACTCATGATGAAAACAGAGGAGAACACAATCCCAGGCTGCGACCTTAGTGGTTTCGTGAGGCCAGATCCAGTTGTGGTAGCTTCACCCCTGTCCTCGTTCTTTAGCTCTCGACCTGGAGAAAGATCCATTATCCCTGAGACTCAGGTCAGAACAAGGTCTCATAAAATGTTCTGTGTCATGGTCTGTTTTTTGGCCAAAGTTATTGAATGAAGGCTTCTATTTTTTTATATACTGCCGAGCCCTTCTCTGTCAAATCTCTTTACTTTTTCCAGACATTACATTGCAGGTCAGTTAGCCCGTCTTATTTTGAGTAAACATACAGTAGCAGAGACTGCAGGGTACATATATTTTAATTTTAACTAGCATAATGTTTTGCATATAGGAACTACTTCTGAACCCAATTAAAACTGAGGAGAGTTTCAACATTTTTTTTCTTTCTAGTTTCATTCCCGGTATCCCATCTTGTTTTTTATTTCATCATGCTTTTTTTTTTTTTTTTTACCTTTTTGCTTAATCTATTTTTTCATTATCCCTGAGGGAGAATTTCTTCCACCAATTTCTATTAACTGCTAATCTTTTGTTCTTTATGTTCTTCAGGTTCTTCATGAACTGATTGAGATACCAGGCACTAATCTAAAACTGTGTCACTTGAGCTCGCGGGCAGCCGGCTACCGCGCTCTCCTGAAGATCACCATGACCCCGGCGGTGGTGCCCCTCAGCCTGATCAAGGTTCACCTGATGGTGGCTGTGGAAGGTCATCTTTTCCAAAAGTGGTTCCATGCCTCACCTAACCTCGCCTACACATTCATCTGGGATAAAACAGATGCTTATGGCCAGCGAGTCTATGGCCTTTCTGAGGCAGTGGGTGAGTAAAACATCGGGTTCAAATTCATTATGTAAGAAGGGCTCATACAAAGGTTACTTCCAAATAAGCTAAAAACTCAGTGTGATATAGGAGAGTGCTCTACGTATAGCCTTTGTCAGCACTGACTTTGGGGAATGGCTTCAGGTATCCGTGCTGTGAGTGCTGTGAGGAAATTGCTGAGCATCGCACTCTGTCACTGATTTGGTGTGTGCAAACAGTGTGATAGCGACTCCACCCTGTTTATCTTCTCGGCTCTATTTACTCTGCCTCTCTCCTCACCTCACTGTAGCTGCATTCCAAATGTTGGCAAATTCAAGTGCAGAAATGTGTCTTATTTGCGATGGATTCATATTAATGTATGTAAAATTCTGCAGTTGTGTCCAGCATGTTATTGTTAGAAATGTGTGCAGGTGGGTTTTTTATCAGGGATGGGTGGATCGATACTGATCCTGGTACATCTATACGTATGGATGCATTCTGATAATAGTATAATATATACTATTATATAGTATTAAAGTTATACAACAAATTAGATAAGAACTATTTTCCTTCTGTATTTTTTCATGTGCTTCATTCTTCACATGGCAATGCCAGGAATCAGGCACAATCATAAACTCACTCAACACAGCAACACGATGACAGGAATGTGTTTTCTCTTCCATGTGAGAAAAACAAAACCAAAAAAAAATTTTTGAAGCTGTTTCAAAGTGTGATGTGTCAGAATTCAGATCAATTGTGTGAGAACAATCAGTCATGTAAAGGAACATTCGGTACAGCAGGAGATACATGTGAATGCAAGTGAATACTAAAGGTCCATTGTGAGCCAGAGTAAGGTAGACTGTGAGCTGTCTTCTGCATTAGAGGCATTATCGCAGCACCAACAGCGATATTATTAGTTTATTATAATCACTTCAGCTAAAAGCAAGAACTACTGCAATGGAGGAGCTGAAGAGCTGGAGTAGCTGCTGAAAGCCTAATTCTTATTTCACACTAATAAATGGGTTTTTAAGTAGAATATTTGATTTTAAATGTATGAAATCAAAACTTATTTTCCTGTTAATGTTTTTACCCATCCTTAACATGCTAAGCATGCACCTGCTACTTGCAAAATTGAAGCAGAGGAAGTAGAGAAAGCCACATCCATGGCTTCATGATTCTTAGAGTATCGTACGGATGTACTGTAAGAAGACGATGTGTTATATACAGATCCATCATCCTTACTGTCTGATTGAGATACAGGTTATAAGAACTGTAAAGCTTTTGGAATAGGATTAGCTGGCTCACCTACTATTATCTGTCAGATAAGATGATGTTTTTGTCTGTTTGAAATGTTCATTGTTTTGTCTGTTTGCTTCTTGATACCTTTTATGTTGCGTTCTTGGCCGGGTGTCTCTTGGGGAAAAAATTATTCTCACCAAGACTTTTACATGGTTAAATGAAATAAATGATTTTAGTTCACATCCTTCAGATTTGAAAATGTAGGATTTATCTCTCCTCCCTCTCTTTCAGCTAGCTTCATTTTCAAATGATTCATCTTTAATGTGGGCCTTGACACTTAATCAATTAAATGTGGTTTTAATGTCTTTTGAGTGACATGCACTGTCTGTGTTGCTCTCCCCTTTTCACCCTCCTTCTCTCTCTCTTCCTCTCTCCATTTATTCTCATTGCAGTCTCTGTGGGTTATGAGTATGAGACATGTCCTAGTCTAGTGTTATGGGAGAAGAGGACAGCTGTGTTGCAGGGCTTTGAACTTGAGCCCTCTAACCTTGGAGGATGGTCTCTGAACAAGCACCACATCCTAAACCTGCGCAGCGGTATACTCTTCCTTCTAGCAAATCCTCTAACTGTATTTAATCATATCTACATCATAAACCTGCATTCTCCATTTTTTTTCACATCTCTGGTAGTAGTAGTTAGGTCTATGAATTAACCTGTTAAATAATTGCACTTGTTTTAAATTCTGTCAAAATAAGAATGGATTTATTGCTGACAGTGAATGGCATTGCTCAAATAGGTGCTTTTTGCACAGAGTGATGTTAAGTCAATCAATAACCCAATATGCGCAGTCTTCACAATCTGGCTTGCAGCAGTGAAAACACAAAGCTTATAAAATGCAACCTATAAACTGCTTTTATTGAAACTGACCTTTTAAAAGTTTTTTTTTTCTTTTTTACTGTGAAATCCTTGCACGTTCTGCTTTCTTTTACATTGCAGGGATTCTACATAAAGGCTGTGGGGAGAACGTCTTTGTTTGCCAACAGCCCCCAGTCATCACCAGCATTATGGGCAATGGGCGTCGGCGGAGTATCTCATGTCCGAGCTGTAACGGATTGGCAGATGGGAATAAGCTGTTGGCACCAGTCGCACTGGCAGCAGGTATTGATGGCAGCCTGTACGTGGGTGACCTGAATTTTGTGCGCAGGGTGTATCCATCTCTCAATACTACTCGTGTGCTAGAACTCAGGTATGCCAAAAGGACATATTTTTTGCATAAGGACACATTCCATGCATTTTATATACAGTATATCTTGCATATACTTGTGATTACCATAGTTTTACATGCATATTTTTCTTTTTCTTCCCCAAAGAAATAAGGATTTTCGACACAGGTGAGTAACTTTTACCTCTTAATTCTTGATTATTAAATAATATAAAAATAAAAACTAATCCCTTTTGTCATCATTTCCTGTAGCAACAACCCAACACATAAGTATTTCCTGGCTGTAGACCCAGTTACAGGGGCTCTGTTCATCTCAGACACAAACTCTCGAAGGATTTACAGAGTGCGTTCGCTGACCGGGGGTCGGCTTCTGGCTGACAATGCTGAGGTGGTAGCAGGAACAGGAGAGCAGTGTCTACCTTTTGATGAGCGCTGTGGTGATGGAGGAAAAGCTGTGGAAGCAACACTTATGAGCCCAAAAGGTAAAGAGGAAAGAAACCAACAATAACTACAAAAACATAATTCAAATATGCAGTCGATGATAATAACATGTAAAACAGTCCTAGTTCAGTGAAAGGAACTATTCAGCTTTAGGCTTTTAATTCATTGTTCGGCTTGCTGTTGGAAGTTAACAGCCAGTGCAGTCTTATTAGTCTTCCTAGAATAAATTGGTCCTCCTGCTGGCTTGGGCTGTAAACTTTTTTACTGGCACTGAGACCTGTAAATAGATGTTTTATAGAAGAAAGTGCAGTAAACCAGGATACACATCATGGTTATTTATTAAAAATTATTATGCATACTGTAATATGCATTACTTTTTCATTATTAGAACTGAAATATTTATTGGTACAAATTATGGTATTTTTGGGCAGTTTTGATTAATACATCACAGCATAAAGTGCTGTGATGTATTAAAGTATATTATATATTTTTTTACTGAATAAAAAATATATAATATAAAAACATGGGTAAAAATCAATATTACATTATGCAACATAATGCACCACAACATGTGCAAAATAACCATGCGGTAAATATATGGATGCTAGACACAACCAATAAAATCTGTTGTCCAAAAAGCTCTTAACAGGAAAAACAGGCAACCACGGAGTCCTGAACTGCGCTAACCGAATGGGAGAATTTTCCCTGTTTAAATATTAACGTATTTAGTGAGTGTATGTTGTTGACTTGTGTTGAATACGGCCCTTATAGTGAAATCTTGTGATGAATTGTAAAGAAAAGAAAAGAAAGGAAACTTGACACCATACTGTCAGAAATGTCACACTGTCACATTTTTCATCTTTGACATGAAATCATGAATCAAGAGGGTAGCAGACTACAGAGGCCTGATTCCTAACTCCCTGATGACTGTGAGCAGCGAAGCATCAGCAGAGGCACTCTTGCATCTAGTGTGCCCTGCATTTGCTCTCTTTTGGGCTGTCTTTCTGCTTCTAAGTTCAGTCACAGCGCTGTTGAAAAGCACCTTTGTCTTCTGTACTGTATATAAGACACCTACACAGGTTCTGCGACTTGTTGTCTCGTTGTCTCTGAAATCTATTTTGATCTGTTTTACCTTTGCTCCTATACATGAACTGACGCGCTGAGATTAAGGTCAGATTCGAAGGATGTATATTCTTTACTGAAAAGGAAATGGGATAGGAGGGTCTGACATTTAAAGCATCCTGATTAAACTTTTTTTTTTTTTTTTTTTTAAAGAATCCTTGACAGACTATTTTCTTCTTTACTCTTTCTGTCTTAGGTATTGCGGTCGACAAAAATGGGCTGATGTACTTTGTAGATGCCACCATGATCAGGAAGGTGGACCAGAATGGGATCATCTCCACACTGCTGGGAGCTAACGATCTCACTGCTGTACGGCCCCTCAGCTGTGACACCAGCATGGACGTCAGCCAGGTGCGCCAACAGAACTAATCCTTGCATGCGCAGGGGATCACACAAATCCTCAAAGTAGAAGAGTAGTGCTTTTTTTCTTGCCTAGACTTTTAAGGAGTGAACAGGCTCCAGCATATCAAGCTGTCTGACCTTAAAAACGCAACACACTTTAAGCTGATCAGTAAGCAGCTCTATAGAAGCTGATGTACAAGACGTGCTATGAATTGTAATTGGTAGGCTATTAGCAAGTTGAGAAAACAAAAAAATGTTTGGGAATAGGTATTTGGCATTCGTATTATGACTGCTGCTCTGTTTTAGGTGCGTTTGGAATGGCCCACTGACCTAGCAGTCAACCCCATGGACAATTCCTTGTACGTTTTAGAAAACAATGTAATACTTCGCATCACTGAAAACCATCAGGTAAGCATTGTGGCTGGGCGGCCCATGCACTGCCAGGTCCCAGGCATCGACTATTCCCTCAGCAGGCTGGCTATCCACTCAGCACTGGAGAGTGCCACTGCCATTGCTGTCTCCCATTCCGGCGTGCTTTACATTGCTGAGAGCGATGAGAAAAAGATCAACCGTGTACGGCAGGTCAGTGCTAACGGGGAGATCTCATTGCTGGCTGGTGCCACCTCCGAGTGTGACTGCAAGAATGATGTCAACTGCAACTGCTTTGCTGGCGATGAAGGCTACGCCACTGATGCCAACCTCAATGCCCCCACCTCACTAGCGATAGCTCCTGACGGCACACTCTACATTGCTGATCTCAACAACATCCGCATTCGAGCTGTGCATGCCAACCGCCCAGGCCCGAATGCGGTGGGCCAATATGAGGTGGCATCACCAAGAGAACAGGAGCTCTATGTGTTCAGTGAGGAAGGACTCCACCTGCATACCATCAGTCTGGTCAGTGGAATGAGTCTCTACAATTTTAGCTACACGCTTGAGGGAGAGCTTGCTGCTGTCGTGGATAACTGTAACAACACTGTGCTAGTGCGCAGAGAGGGTGGTGGCCTGGGTGGAGCAAGCACAGTTAGACTCCACCTACTGCCTGACAACAAAGTGTTAAATCTGGGTTTGGATATAGGAGGTAGCCTGCGCTCCATCTCCACTGCTGATCAGGAGATTGTACAGCTCAGCTACAAGGGCAGCACAGGCCTGCTGGCCAGCAAGGCTGACGAGACAGGCTGGACCACATTTTATGAGTAAGTGTATGTGTGTCTGTGTATCTGTGTGTGTCAGACTTTGCAGAGTCATTTAGTTTAAATCTTCTTTTCAGTATTGTGTTTAGAAACGCACAAGAAGCATTTTAATAAGGTTCAGATTCCATTTCCTCTGAATAAAAGAGGTTTGTGGAGGCTTGCATGACGTATCTATTCCCCTATGACTGTGGGAAATCAAGATGTGTAAATATTTGTATTCAGCTTCATCCCTACATAGTGGGAATTATGTGAATCATTGCTTCCATCTGCTGTCTGACTATGCAATTGCACCTGCCTAAAAATACCTACAAATAAAAATAATATTTTTTTAAAAATGGGAACCGGGGGCTCCAGTTCCCACCAGTGCACTCCATTGAAACAGACGTCATTTAGTCTGGAACAGATCTGTGATAGGCTCTAAACACGGTCCCCATAGAATTCCAAACAAAGATGGAGAGAAAGAAAGTGCGAGAGCAAGCAAGGGATATGCCAGACAATAAAAGGTTCCTCGCCATATGATATGCCTTTTAATCTTTTGATCTCCGATATTACCCTACAAGTTCTCATGAGAGCAACAGATGCCTGCTTTCATGTGACAGAGTAGTCACACTCACACAGTGCTTGCTGTGCTTCTGATGATAAAAATCCGTCAGACCCAAATGATGCAATGATGCATTTCTATGAGAAACAGCCTGCTGAGGCGCTCTTAGAGTCATAGAAATCACAGAACTTTGATTGTTGTTCCACTGTTTATTTCAGAATTGTTGTTTGTGAAGTTTAGTTTTGTGAATTTCATGTCATGCCTGCAGGTATGACAGCGAGGGGAGGCTTACTAATATGACCTATCCGACCGGAATGGTGACAAGCCTACACAGAGAGATCGAGAAATCCATCAACATTGACATCGAGAGTTCAAACAGAGATGATGACATCACCGTCATTACCAACCTTTCATCAGTAGAGGCATCCTACACTGTAGTGCAAGGTATGTGTGTACTATGAACTATTATAAAATGTGTGAGATACCATACTTTAAGGTCTTATGTACAAGCTGTATCTTAAATGTAAATGTTAATGTATTGTTAATATTCCAGATTCTTTGCAAATTTCCTAATTTCTGAGGTATTCATTTTCTACAGTATACTTAATAATAATGTACACCAGTCAGCCATAACAATAAAAATCACCTGCCTAATATTGTGTAGGTCCCTCTTGTGTCGCCAAAACAACTCTGAATCAGTAAGACACGGACTATACAAGTCCTCTGAAGGTCTGCTGTCATATCTGGCACAGATCCTTTAAGTCCTGAAAGTTGCGAGGTGGGGCTTCCATCGATCAGACTTTTTAATCCAGCAAATGTAAAAGCAAACATCATCTTTCAAACCAGGCCACCTTCTTCCACTACTCCATGGTCCAGTTCTGATATTTATGTACCCATTAAAGGAGCTTTTATCAGTGGACAGGTCAGCATGTGTACTCGCACATTCACAGTGGCTTCTGTGAATGTGCGAGGAATGACACATTCCTATCATAGCCAGAAATATTTTATTTAGCAAATTGAGCTACTGTAGCTCTTTTGTTGGATTGGCCCTTTGCTTCCCATGTGGATTAATGAGCCTTTGATACCCATGACCCTGTCAACAGTTCACCGGTTGTTCTTCCTTGGAATACTTTTGGTGCTGTAGGCACTAAACACTGCATACCAGGAACACCTTAGAAGACCCGCCGTTTTGTTGATGCTCTAACCCAGCTATTTATCCATCACAATGTGGCCCTTGTTAAAGTCTCTCAGATGCCTGTGCTTGACAACTCAACTTTGAGAATTGACTATTCACTTTCTGCCTAATACAGTATATCCCACCCCTTGAAAGGTGTCAATATAAGGAGATAATCAATGTTATTCACTCAACGTATCAGTGCTTTCAATGTTATGGCTGACTGTTGTATATAAAACAGTATTCTACATCAATGTAGTATTCTACAGCAAACCTTTCCACATAGTAGTGAATGCATAAAACCTTTTTTTCTTTATTTCTGCAGTGACATGCAATCTTGGTACATCTCAATTAACATATTAGCCCTCTGTCTCCCATGTCTCTGCCTTGCCACAGAAATACAATATGGTGAAATAGTAAATCCTTTCTATCCCCCTAACCACCAAACCAATGAGAGATAGATAGATGGATAGATGGATAGATGGATAGATAGGTGGATAGATAGATAGATAGATAGATAGATAGATAGATAGATAGATAGAACATACTGGAACAGCTATGATATATTCATCTAGAGAGGAGGAGCAATTGGGCCTCTTTTCCCTGACCCATACACCAGATGAGGCAGAGCCTAAAGTAACACCATTAGTGTATATTCTAGGGGTCTGAAGAGGGAAACTGTACTAGTTTAATTAAGGAGTCAGCCCAGGAGGGCAGTGAAAGAGAAAAACTTTCAGCTACCTGAAGTTGAGAATCATTAAATCTCCAGATGTTTCCCGCTCGACATCTGTTCAGACAGATTTCTCATTAAAACCTTGCTTCCACCTCTTAATTTACTGTATAACTTAGTATAACAGATCAGCAAAAATCAGCATATTTATAAAATATTCAGTCTGTTGGTCTAATGAATGCATTTCAAGTGCAGAATAGCATTTCTAATAGCCAGTCTAATTCTTATTTTTTAATATATTGTAATAATTATGCAGATCAAGTACGGAACAGCTACCAGCTGTGTAACAATGGCACACTAAGAGTGGTCTATGCTAATGGGATGGGTATCAGCTACCACACAGAACCTCACATCTTGGCCGGGTCAGTGAGCCCCACTGTTGGCCGCAGAAACATCACCCTGCCCACCGACAACGGACTTAACTCCATAGAGTGGCGACTGCGCAAGGAGCTGACCAAGGGCAGGGTCACAGTGTTTGGCAGGAAACTGAGGGTGAGTAAATCTAATGCAGTGTCTGGATTTCGCCAAACTTTTTAAATTAATGTGGACAGCTACTGTATATGCAGAGGCCCGTGTCAGCAGCAACAGAATTCCTTCATGAAACAAACTGTCTCTTTTTTCAGGCCCATGGACGCAACCTGCTCTCCATCGACTTTGACAGGAACACACGGACTGAGAAGATTTATGATGACCACAGGAAGTTCACACTAAGGATCACTTATGATGCTCAGGGGAGACCTGCTATTTGGCAGCCCAGTAGCAGCCTTGCTGTGGTAAACGTGTCCTACTCTTCCACAGGACGGCTGGTGGGATTACACCGCGGCAGTATGAGTGAGAGGACAGAGTTTGACCAGCAAGGACGCATCGTATCTCGCACATTTGTTGACGGCAAGGTGTGGAGCTACAGCTACCTCGACAAGGTGAGTGCTTCTGTAGCTGCTCAAGCTTGTTATTTTAAATCACTTTTAGTTCAGATCACCTCAATATTATCATATTACTTAGTGCTACTATATAGTGCTACTGTTTGTGTAGAATTATATAGTAGATTAGTATGTTATTACTAATTGTTGCTTTACTGTTATGAGATTTCTTATTATTTATATAATTAATAATTGTAATTAAGATAACCATCTCATGTTTTTTTTTTATATATATATATATAGTCCATGGTGCTCCTCCTGCAGAGTCAGAGACAGTACATCTTTGAGTTTGATCCTTCCGATCGTATCACTGTGGTCACCATGCCTAGCGTTGCTCGGCACAAGATGTTTACCCATGTCTCCATTGGCTATATTCGAAACACTTATAACCCCCCTGAAAGCAACGCCTCCATCATCTATGACTTCAGCGAAGATGGTCGCCCTCAGGCCACATACTTCCTGGGTACGGGACGTCGTGTCCTCTACAAATATGGCAAACTGGCCAAGCTCTCTGAGATTCTGTATGACAGCACAGCTGTCACTTTTGGCTACGATGAAACATCTGGTGTACTCAAGATGGTCAGTCTGCAGAGCGGGGGCTTCTCTTGCACTATAAGATATCGTAAGATGGGCCCCCTAGTGGACAAACAGATCTACCGCTTCTCTGAAGAAGGCATGGTGAATGCCCGCTTTGACTACACGTACCACGATAACAGTTTCCGCATAGCAAGCATGAAGCCAGTCATCAGTGAGACGCCACTTCCTGTGGACCTGTACCGCTACGACGAGATTTCTGGCAAGGTAGAGCATTTTGGGAAGTTCGGAGTCATTTATTATGACATAAATCAGATCATCACCACGGCCGTAATGACACTCAGCAAACACTTTGATGCACATGGTCGCATAAAAGAGGTGCAGTATGAAATATTTCGCTCACTTATGTACTGGATGACGGTTCAGTATGACAACATGGGGCGCGTGATCAAACGTGAGCTGAAGATTGGGCCATATGCCAACACCACACAATATCGCTATGAGTATGATGGTGATGGGCAGCTCAGTGGGGTCAAGGTCAATGACTGGTCGACCTGGCGCTACAGCTATGACCTCAATGGCAATCTGCACCTGCTGAACCCTGGCAATAGTGCCCGTCTCATGCCGCTACGTTACGACCTGCGTGACCGTATCACGCGTCTGGGCGATGTGCAGTACAAGCTGGATGAGGACGGATTTCTCAGCCAGAGAGGCTCGGACATCTTTGAATACAACTCCAAAGGACAGCTAGTGAGAGCCTACAGCCGTGTGGGAGGAGGATGGAGTGTGCAGTACCGTTACGATGGCCTCGGACGACGGGTCTCCACCAAGAACAGCCTCGGTCAGCACCTGCAGTTTTTCTACGCGGACCTGAACAACCTGGTGCGAGTCACACATGTGTTCAACCACTCGAGCTCAGAAATCACATCACTCTACTATGACCTGCAAGGCCATCTGTTCGCCATGGAGGTGAGCAGCGGTGAGGAGTACTATATCGCCTCGGACAACACAGGAACACCACTGGCTGTCTTTAGCAGCAACGGGCAGATGATCAAGCAGGTGCAGTACACAGCCTACGGTGAGGTGTACCATGACTCCAATCCTGAGTTCCAGCTGGTAATCGGATTCCACGGTGGCCTCTACGATTCACTGACAAAGCTAGTGCACTTCACGCAGAGGGACTACGATGTATTAGCTGCCAGATGGACATCACCTGATTATACCATGTGGCAGAAGATCAGCAAGGATCTGGCTCCATTTAACTTGTACATGTTCAAGAACAATAATCCTCTCAGCGATATGCTGGATGTGAAGAATTATGTCACAGGTAAGTGTCAGGACGAACAGACCCATTGATGGGGATGAAACAAAAATACACAATTTAATGAGACTTGTTTAATACAGTATGAGCTTACGTCTTTAATATAGTAAGTGAGGGAAAAAATGGGTTTCTGTAAAATAAAATCACAAGGATTTTATCTTTCTTGCGCAGATGTAAAGAGTTGGTTGGTGATGTTTGGCTTCCAGCTCAGTAACATCATCCCTGGGTTTCCTAAACATACATTATACTTTGTGGATCCGCCATATGAGCTACATGCCAGCCAGGAATATGAAAATGGTCAGGTGAGTTTTCAAGTGAAAGCATGCTCATTATCTCGCTGCGGGAAAACGGTATGGACTACTGGATAACTTGAGTGAACTTCAGTAGAACCTTCACTGCATCAGTAGTCTATATGTTATTACACTGAGAATAGTTTCATCACGTTTGCCTTTAAAAACCTGCCAAGGTGAAACAAACTCATAGACAATTATGTTCCATCATTCTAACAATAACTTCTCTGAGTTAAAAATGCTGTTTAATTTGGTTTGTAAGTATTTCCAGCTTTGTGAAATGTAATGAGGTTAACCTGAGGTACTTCCATGTCAAACTTCCATGTTTAGCAATGCTGATTGCATCAATAACAGATGACCAACAATTCTCTAATTACATTAATTATCAGATCAGTTTAAAAGATTTATAAATTAATGTGCAAGCACCCTTTTATTAATTATTGAAGCCATACTGTAAAATATATCTCATAAATATTAATTTGACTGCCCTAATTCTTGTCCATGGTAATTATCCATATCTTTAAAAGTACTGCAGCTAAACTCCATCTGTCTCTTTGTTTTCTTTCCTGCAGCTGATGTCTGGAGTTCAGCAGGAGGCTGAGAGACACAACCAGGCCTTCATGGCTTTAGAGGGTCAGCTGCTCAATAAAGATCGACAGAACAGGCGTGATAAACCAGGTCACTGGTTTGGCACGGTGCCATCCATCATTGGGCGGGGCGTGATGTTGGCTGTGAAAGAGGGTCGCGTGGTGACAGGTGTGTCGAGTACGGCTAGTGACAACAGCAGGAAGGTGGCTCTAGTTCTCAACAATGCTGTCTACCTTGAGGGGACGCATTATGTGCAGGATGGTCATGACTGCCACTTCTTCGTGAAGATCGGCTCGGCTGATGCGGACCTGCTGGCGCTGGGCCTCAGTAACGGCCGCAGGGTGTTAGAGGGAGCAGGTATCAACATTACTGTGAGTGGGCGCTCACGGCGTGGGGTCACTGTAGAGCTGCGGTCAACCGCACTGTCCCTCAGCGTGCGTTATGGCCCGGCGCAGGACACACTGGATGAGGAGCGCGCCCGGCTCCTAGAGCTGGCTCGACAGCGGGCACTAGCGGGTGCCTGGCTGCGAGAGCAGCAGAGGACACGGGATGGTAAGGAAGGGAGCCGCCTGTGGACCGAGGGTGAGAGGCAGCAGCTGCTGTCCACTGGGAAAGTACCTGGCTATGATGGTTACTATGTGCTACCTGTGGAGCAATACCCTGAACTGGCTGATAGCAGCACCAACATCCAGTTCCTCAGACAGAACGAAATGGGCAAGAGGTAACAGAACTACAGAACTATGAGTGCTTTCTTATCTTGTGCATTCTTCATTCTCTCTTTCTCTGCACCACTCTGTCTCAACCAGTTCCCCTTTTTACCTATATCTCCTTTACCCACGGAGAATAAATAAACTTAAGGGGTAACTCTCTGAACGCTGCAGGGACTTTTAAAAAATATTATTGTTACTGCCATAGGCAAAAAATAATTTGCAAGAACTTTTCTTTGTTTTTGTGCACTGCAAATAAAACAGATCGGCTGTTAGTATGAAAAAAAATCCCCTTTTTAAAAAAGAAATGCTATTTTTACCCATATTTTTTGGGTTCTGAGAGGATGTTGGTGCCGGACGGTGCTATACTATCCTGTGTGATCTGGATTGCGGAGAGGACAGTTCTCTCGGGTTGTTACAGAGGCCTAGTCCCAACGCTGGAACTGAGCAACATCCACAAGATGGATTATCAGTCGTATCAGTCTCAGGCCTCATATTCTCAATAACCGGACTGCAACCTGCAGCTGCAACAAGCTCCATCCACAAACTGCTTTACTCCTTCAAGAAAGCAGAGCTCCAACAAAGGATAATTGTTTGTTTGTTTCATTTGTTTTATTGTTTCTGTTCCGTTCTTAAACAATGGAAACATTATGGCTATATTTGCATAAGGTCAATGTCCAGCATAGTTTTGTTTCGTCACTGGAAGATTAGAGTAATATCTGTGGTGTGTCGGGTAACGCTGATGTTTCGGGTGGGTTTTAGACAAGATAGTTTTGTACATTTCAGTTGCAGTAGATTTGTGAGACTCTCACCGGGGCACTTCTGTACAGAAACATCAGAAAATAAAAGCAAGAAAGAAACATTCATGCTATCATGACATTAACTAGTGTAAGAAATTATTTATTTTTATTTTATGTTAATTCTTTTTATTTATGTATTTATTATTCATAGTACTCTATGACAATCATGAAGACGTCACCATTTTTAGCCAAGAAAACAGAGTATTTTCTTTTGTAAAATATGTAAGAAATGTTCATTAAGTTTTTATATTAATTTTGAGTTGCTTACGCAAATTAGTCCTAGACAAAAAATAATTTATGTAAAGTGTTCAAAATTGTTTATACTTTAAATAAAGTTTAAAACTGTGAAACTTGCTTTTTTCGAAATATCTCTATGTACAGTGTATAGATTTTCCTTTATGCAGTAGAATATTGTTCATAATATCACATTTTATATTTCTAACAAAAAGTGGCTTGTAATGTGCAAACCTATAGCTGATATAAAGACGCTAGGATCTGTGGCACTCCAATATTCCAGATAAACAGTATTGATCCCCAGTTTGATGTTTCCTTTGATTAGGTTTGTTATTTTCTTTTTTTAATGCAGAGTTGCTGTACTAGAACCCAAAACCGTAGAAATGGATTCTATCCACTGTGAAGAGACTCATTATGGATGTCATTATGTACCAAATCAGTATTGAGGGATTCGTACACTTAAGCAAGTCTTCTCTGAGAGCTTATCAATAAAAGGTTTACTTCATGTGAGTTTCATTCGTCTCTTGCATTTCCTGAAAAATTGAGGAATTCTTTTTTTTTTTTATTACTCCGGATCTGAAGATATGATCGAGCTGTAAACAAAACAAACAAACACACCGTGGAATGAATACAAATCGAATAATAGCACAGCATCACTCAATTCTCAAATCTGATTGGTGTTGATTATTTTTCTACAACAGCAGCTCTGGTACTAGTCCCACTGATTAATATTATTATATCAGTATTATAATATGGTTAATATCAAATGTATATTAAGACATTCATTCTAATAGGTTATCAATTCTGTAATAACAACTCAGTCACAGGAATGTTCATAAAATTTAAAATATCTTCACAATAGAGGTGTTTGTGCATTCTTCGTGCTCTGTAACCTGACAAGCTAGGTTTACTGTCTTATTACTGTCGACAGGTGAGGGTTCAAGAGGTGGCATGGAACAGCGTTCAACTCTTTATTATTAGTTCAGCAGCAATGAGATATGAAGGTAACCTTAAACCAGTTAAAGTCTGTTGCTTTTTTAAATGTCTAGCCCAATGCCAGTTCACTTATTTTTTTAAAGCACCCTATATGCCAAACACTTTATGTATTGTACATTATTTATACATAGTTCATATAATATTCCCAAACTAGTATGTTTTATATAAGACTTTACTGAAATTAAATAATAAGAGCACAAATACAGTACCAAGACATGAAAATTATTATAAAGTGAAAGCAAAGTTGTTGAACTTTACTTTATTTCTAATAAAGTAAAATTATTAGAAATGATAGTCCTGTATTCATGAACAAGACTAAAAAAGTTTACCTTGGGAGAATTTGCAAGATGAGTAAAGAAAACATAAGTGAAAAAGCAAAATAAATAAAATGTATTTTATTTCTTATAGGACTCAAGTTCATGTAAAAGGCATAACAGAATGGCACAATTATCAAACAAAACATGACTATAGAGAAAATAAGGAAAAACTCCCTGTTCAAAAGTATTGCCCCCTTTTGCAGTAATGATGCATGCAATCTTTTATAATTAATTAATTCTCTCAGGTGGTATGGCTGCCCATTCTTCTTGGCAAAAAGCCTCCTGTTCCTGTAAAATTTTTCATTGTCTTGCATGAACTGCACGTTTGTGCACCCAAAGTGGCTCAATGATATTGAGGTCAGGAGACTTTGGAGGCAACTCAAGAACCTTCATCTTTTTCTGCTGTAGCCACTGAAAGGTCAACTTGGCCTTGTGCTTTGTATCATTGTCATGTTGGAACATCTAAGAGTGTCCCGTGCACATCTTTCGTCCTGTAGAATGCAAATTCTTTGCCAATATTTTTTGACAGCATGCTGCATTCATCTTGCCATCAATTTTGACTAACTTCTCTGTGGCACTGGAGCTCACACAGCTCCAAAACATAAGAGATCCACCACCATGCTTTACAGCCCCATGCTTTACTGGCAATGGTAGAGTTTTCACTGTAGGCCATTTTGAATCCATTTCCTACTTTATAAAGTTCAATTAACTATTGACTATAAACTTCCCTTTAATAGCCATTTGTGTGTGTCAACCCGTGTGTTTATAATGACGGCAAACTTTCAAGAATATGTAAACTTTTGATCAGGGCTGTTTGGGTGATTTCAGTTATTATTACAATAGGTTTAAAATGGAGTCAAACAACTATGTGATATGACTTTATGTGATCACTATCCTTAAATAAAAATATATTTGCGTTATCAGACATAGTGTCCAAATAAATGGCAATGTTTAACAATTTCTTTCAGGGTACGCAAACTTTTGAGTACAATTGTATATACACAAGTTTTAATTTTACTTGCTTCTGTGAGAGAATCAGTGGAACAAATTCAGACCTCCATTTCCACACCACGGTCTACAAACATGGCCACCAAAGATTTCAACACCCCACACACTTGTACCTAATTACTCACACACACAATATAAGCAGACTCTCAAATCACCTATATTTTTTCAGCAGCTCTATGTAGAGCAGCAGGGGCATAGTACAGTACATAAGCAGTTTCACTGGGACCCCTTTCTTTTATGATCCATATCGCTCATATTTCATTCCAGAACAACACTGGCCCTCCTGTCTTTGGGACCCTGGGTAGTCAGGCTCACCCCCCTGTGTCCCACTATGATGCCCCAGAGGGCAGTAAAATTATTTATACAGGACAGATACTTAGAGTGAAGCATTTGAGTTTTATCATACATAAAACACTCTATCACTTTTCATGTTGATAAGATCACTCAGGGGCTAACACACTTGATTAAAAGAGAATGCTGCAACACACACAATATTATGTGAAATGCAGCAGTCATGGAGGAAAGTGCATGAAGATGAATGATTGCGTGAGTCTCACACTTAGCAAAACTTTGAGTTGCAGTTTAATGTTCTGCTTTTGCCCATGTTTGTTCACGGATTCTGATTTCCCCCTGACCTTGTTACTGTTGTATGCACATGTCTGTCCTAGACCTTGCCCCGGAATACTGTATTGGATTTAAAGTAGTCTGCACTGTATTTATGATTACATTTCCTTTTTTATTTGTACATGCGTCATTCTCCAACTTTATTGAGGATGAGTTCTTTTCAAGGTTTCTTGGTGTTGTCATCTCAGGCAGTTCTTTTTTTCCTTACCACTGCTGCCCTCAGCATTCTCATCATTGTAAGGGTTGGCCACTAGAGGTCACTGTTTTTATGTGTAGTTTTTTGTTGGCTGACTCAGTTTCCCAGAAGGCA
>JAQMYJ010000002.1:18073803-18120997 GCA_030014305.1 Clarias laeviceps | reverse complement strand
AAAAAATATATATATAAAGCTGTTTTGCAACAATGGCTGCTGTTAAAAGGGTTTTACAAATAAAATAGAATATTCATAACATATGATGGATTGGCATCCTGTACAGGGTGTACTACTCTTTGTGCCCTAAGTCTCCAGGGATAGGCTCCAGTAAACCCCCTCCCCACCACTTTTATCCATGTTAACAGGATAAAAAGACAGACAATGAATGAATTAATGAATAAATGAATGAATAATATGTCTAACAGCTTCCTGTGTACATGAATACATTGTGTTTTTTAATTATAAACTATTTATTCTTTTTCTTCTCAAAGACACAGTATCTATACTGCAGTTTTAAGCCTATCCATCCATCCATCCATGCATTTATGAACCTTAGTAGTCCAACTAGGGAGCACGGTTTAAGTAATCTGTATGTCTTTGGTCTGCGGGAGGAAACCAGGGTACCCAGAGGAAACCCACTAAGCACGGGGAGAACATGAAAAATCCATACACAGAAACCCAAGGCTGGAATTGAATCTGGACCCTGGAGGTGGTCATTTTATAAATAAAATTATACACATAAAATTACTGAGTATGTGTATTTAATGTTTCTATTATTATTATTATTATTATTATTACCAACAACAACAACAACAATAATAATAATAATAATAACCCAGTCGTATGAGACTTTTAGGTGAGCCATAACTTGTATAAACGGAAGGGATTGAGGGCGGCGTCTAATTTGTGTATTAATGTGAAAAGCGCTTGCTATTGGACGGGCCGTTTGTGCCACGCCTACCGTCTTATGAATACAACACTGAGGAAGTGGAGTTTACAACAGTTGGCTGTCGGGCAGGTCACAGCGAACATGGCAAATCCAGGTAAGCGAGTTTCATATCTTCTAATGTGTTTTATTCTCACCTGCACTACACAATGCTCATGTAAAGTTTCAACCTGAACCGTATTTATTCCTGGACGCGCTGATATTTCATAAAAGTTTTCTGTATCCTCGCAATACTGCCTGCATCCTTTTATCTGGTCTGGTTATATATGTCACAGTTATCATAGTCCATGCTACATTTTAATCCTTGTCATTATATATAAATATATATGTGGATTATCTTGTAGTGTTTTTCATCAGTTGACACCCCCTCCCCCAGATGTTACTAAGTGATCCTTGAGATTAGTGACGTCAGACGATGACTTTGCATTAATTTTTTTTTGCCACCTCTGACTGATTTTATAAATGTGGTTAATATACTAGTCAAAAATTAACCACATTGTTTAAATCTATGCAATAATATTTTCTTTAATTATTGAAGCAAAAGGGCTGCTTGTTTTTTATTTTATCATTTAATGCATTAAATTTAGATGTTAATAATAAAATACAGTATAAAATTTGTTTCTAGTAGGGTGTGATGTTCAATAATGGAAAAATTTTTTTAGAACCCAGTTTCTAAGCAAGACTCGGCAAGTCACTTTTTTATTTTTTTTGTTATATATTTCTAGGAAAAGATATCACCTACAGCGAACTCAAATCCCTCATGGAGAAGAGTAAAGACCTTGTGCTTGTGGATGTGCGCTCCAAAGATGAAGTAGACAAAGGACGCATCCCAGGCTCCATCCATATCCCATGTGAGTTACAGACTAACAGACCGGAACACTGCGCACTACTACCCCTGTTATTGATTCATTAAACTCATCAAGTGAATGTTAAATGCATGTTAATCTTTATATTTATAATTAACAGCAGTCATCAGTGGGGTCCAAGATTCATTGTGGGATTAAAACATTGGGGGATATTATTTCTAGCCCGCTGCTCTCCTATAACCAATGACAAAATGTTATACTTGTGTTTTGTGAACTTAACAATTCAGCTATCTGACAAAATATTTAAATAATTATACTGCAAGTACACTTTTACTTATCATTAGAATATGTAATATCACAGCGTTTCATTGATCTTTAATCATAACCAGCTTTATACTAAAGCTTTTAGGATAAAACAATGTCCCCATATCAAACGCTTTATACTGCAACTATTAACTTAGCTCAAAGGTTTCTGTCAACGTGCAAGCCAGGATGTGTAAGTACTTGTCAGAGGTTTTTATTTAAAAGTATGAAAGACTTTGCTTACAAAATATGTCCAACCTAAACTAGACAACAAGTCATACAATTCATGCATACCATAATGCCCTGTACTTTTTTGTAGAAGACATAGTGAATTGTTGAGAACTAAGTAATACAATGATTTTTTTTTATACAAAAGGTAAAGAAATTGGAAAGTTACTGTTAGAAAGTGCTGTTAGATGAGCGACCGGGAAATGTTAATGGGCCTATGCTGGTAAAATGGACAGGATGGCTTTCACCCACAAATTTGTCTGTATGTTAATTAACTTCCTGTGAATGCATGTGAAAGGACAAAACATCCTTCCCGGACCAAATAGCTCTAGTGTATAGTTCATCTTAATAATTTAATTTAGATTGGGGAACTCTTATATTATATTAATAATATCTTAGAATCATGAAATATTTCAAGCTTGATTATGGCTTACAGCTTATACAAATCCAGTATCGTAAAATAATAATAACTATCTATTTTTAAGTTTGAGTAAATTACTATTCATACAGTATAAATACACTGTACACACATGAAAAAGACTGCAGTCTTGACAGGTGACCAAAATACCATCATCGACACACTGCAGAAGGAAGGTAAGCCACAGAAGGTGCTGTATTGAAGCATATACATGGACAGTTGACTAAAAGTGGAAAAGTGTGGTAGGAAATACAGCACATGCACCAGGAATGACCTCAGCCTTAACGAAAGATGATTCAAGACCATAGGAAAGCTTCACAAACAGTGGTGAGAGATTAGAATTGGTGCATCAAAAGCAACCATCCTTAAATTATGTTAATATTCTAATATTTTGTGATCATGAGTTTTTGATTTTCATGAGCTGCCTCCTGCCTCGTGCCCTAAGTCTCCTGGGATGCCCTGCATATTGTAGTGTTTTCTCTGCTCTACCACACCCACTTCATTTAAGAAAATATTAGGTGATTAGTTAAATTAGGTGTGCTGGGACCTGAGAAAGCAATAAAATGTGCGGGACAGTTTTTCTCAACCACTTTAGAACATTAATTGCAATCTTAATTTTACCAATCTAGCACCAACTTGCTGCCACCATTTAAATATTCTAATGGAATTGACTCATACACTTTGGTCTCTTTTTCCTTTGCTTAACTGTTTCCTTCACCTCTCCATATAGAGATTGATGTAGTAGCATGTAAATCCTGTAGTCTATCTAACATCTTTCACTCTGAACCTCATCTGTACACTTTGCTCAAATAGCTCAGGCTTCAGCTCCCAAATGATGCAACAGAAACCAATTCACCCCATGATCCAAAGCAAGCAAGTTTGACTTTGAAAGCTTCCACAAGACTTCACGGCTTGACATCCAAGTGTCTAAGTGCATGTTTGTATTCTTTCTTTGGGTGGGAGGTCATACTTCTTCTCCCCTGTCAATCACAGGAACAAAAGCTAATCCTGGGCATCTGTAGGTTCATGCGCGCAGAAGATAGATATTGCTTACTTCTGAGTGTGTTGCCTGATACATGACTAAGCACGTACTGGCTTCTGGTTATACCGGTTTTCCTGAGTTTGAAAAAGCCATGGTTTCAAAATCACTTACATTTTCTCTCAATACCGGTATGAGGTGTTTATGACTTGTCAAGGACAGAAAATGCAGAAATCCTTCATGTGCAGTGGAGTTTTACTTATGACTTTACCATCAACCAAAAAAGGTTAATCCCAGAATGGCTAAGCACATCACAAATATTTCAGATTTAGTAATGTGTTTTAAGGTGGACTCTAATAGGATACTGTATCTCTTTACTATAACTTTGTTATTAACCCATGACTCTACCATGTCTTCATAATCCTTATTGTGTCTTGTAGTAGACACTGTGGAAAGAGAATTCTCTTTGGATACCCACGATTTCCAAGAGAAATTTGGTGTCTCCAAGCCCCAGCTGGATAGCCTTGACCTGGTGTTTCACTGCCAGTTGGGACGTCGTGGAGGAATGGCTACTGAGAAAGCCAGAAACCTCGGCTACCAGAAGTATGATCAGGATTAAACGTGTTATTGTATTAGTAGCTAATATAGTCAGTGTATAGAAATTGGGATTATAATTGAAAACCTTATTTTAATGGATCTCTTTATTTCCTGTTTTGATGGTGTGTGTGTGTGTGTTTGTGTGTGTGTGTGTTCCCCCTCAGTGCACGGAACTATGCAGGAGGTTACAAGGAATGGTCAGAGAATGAAGTCAAATGATGCTGCTCCAGCATACAGCACAGCTGTCCTTTAACACTAATAGAGTTGTTAATCTCTCTCAGGATTGTCGTCCATGTGTAGCTCGGTCATAATATATTTACTATTTTACATTACAATGGAATACCTCTGGAATTTTTAGTAAATACAAATGTTGTTCAACTTTCAAGTCAATTAAAAAAAAATTCAATTATATAAAAGGTTTTAAGAGAAATTATGCCTTTTTGTAACTTGCCTTTTGTATTTTCTGAAATTGTCAGTGTTGCCAGATATACGATAATTTTCCTATCATAGTTTTTGGTGTTATAGTTTAACAACCTGGAAGCAGTCTTATATATGACTGTATATGCGTACATATACACACACTATCTCTATGTCACAGAAAACGGACGAGAAAACTGATCTCTAGTGCATGAGCCAATACACATTTCTGCTGAGATCTCGTGAGACAGCTTCTCTCGCCTCCTAGCACAATGTACTGTAGCCCATGTAGGCAATAATATCTGATGCTCAAAGATAATAATTTGAATAGTTGGATTCCACTGCAGTCCATTTGATAGACGTAGTTATAGCAAACTCTGATCTGGGACGCTGCAATTCATTTGAGATAATTTTACCTGAAATACAATTACTGTACTTGGGGTCTTAGTATGATTAGGTGATTTTGACTATCTGGCAACACTGGACATTGTTGTGTCTGTTGTGCGCATGCGCACAAATGTTGTAGTAGATGGTTAAAAAGTAACCTGCCATTCCGGTACTGTTGTGAAGCAGGTTGCTTATTTACATTGTCTTAATGGCCGAAATAGGAAAGACTGACTTTTATTTATCTCTGTGTTCTTCTTTCAGGTAATATAATGCTATGACAATGTAACAAATCACTTTTTTTTTTACACACAACTGAAGCGTTATTTTATCACACTCACCGTTACAAACCCAGTCCAAAAGGTCATTTATTAACTGTTACATTTCAGAAGTTTTGTGAAAACTTGAAGATAAATTAAACATGCTGTGCTTGACGCTGTGTGCTTGTTTTTGGTTGTTGGTTATGTGCTCACTGCACAGTGTTCCTCTCTGGGTGGCGCCATTACTGCACGCCGCGTCCAGGCAGAAGGCTGACCCGGCCAGGAGGAGGAGAGCCTACCGCCTCATCCAGCGGAGACTAGTAAGGAAAAGAGGCGTGTCGTTGTACACTTACTACTGGCTTACAAACACACTATATCCAGTGGAGCAGTGAGAAGGAGGAAATGTTTGAATACAATCACCCTGTAATATCCCGTTTAACGCTCTACTGATAGCTCACGCGCTCGGGCAGTGTGGGTGGAGCTCGTCTTTGTAATAATGTTGACAAGAAAACGCAATACAGTTCGTCTGCTAATTATTAAAGATGTATTCGTGTTGTCTTGACCCGCTAAGATTTAAATGTTTTGGTGGGCTTTAGGTTACATAGGTTGGGATCATAAAAGAAATGCAGCCAATAAAGAACCTGGAATCACATTTCATGCAGGTTATAATTCATTTGAAAAAACAAATACTACTACTAATAATAATAATCATGCATGCAGAACACTTGTTAAACTTGCATAATAAATAAAGATCAACAGTAAAAACCATAGCTATAAATGAATAATAATAGTAAAAGCAAGAGCATTTTCATACACACACAAAGTGATAGAATCTCACCTGATTGGAACAGCTGTGTGTCCATGAAAAAAAAACACTTGTTTATGAGACCAATCAGAAAAAAAGTCTTAAATTATAGAGAAGATTGGAAAGATTTCAAAGATTGACAAGCATATAAGTGTCTCTTGTTGTCCTACACTCCCCATCTCACAGGAAAAATAAACTTCCTGGCCAAGAAAATGTTGTACGGACTAAGATTTCATTCAATTACCTTTTTCACATAATGTGAAAAGACAAGTTGTGACTTTATGTGTGAAAATAATTCCCCATGTTCCCAGAACCACTTATTCACAATCTCAGTCCTGGAATATGCCTGTGCCACCAGGGAAGAAAAACTCTAGATCTGATATCCTGGTCATTTAGTACATTCAAGTCATCAGCTGACTTCATTTTATTGCCTCAGAACGTTGCTGAGCCAAGACCTGACCAACTGAAGCAACTCCAGATCATAACACTGCCAGCAGAGGCTTGTACAGTGGTCACTATTAATGATGGGTGCGTCGCTACAGTACATGCGCCTCCCTTCTTACCCTGATGCACCCATCGCACTGGAATAGGGTCAATCTGAACTCATGAGACCATATGACCTTTTCTATTACTCAAAAATTGAATCTGTATGCTCCCTAACAAACTCAAGGCTTTTTTTTTGTATTAGCCTCATTAAAAATCGGTTTTCTTATGGCCACACAGCTCCAATCCAGTGAGTTCCCATCACATTGTGTGTGGATGGAAAACTTCTACCTGCACTATTAAACATATCTGTTTGTTACTGGGTTTTTTATTTTTTATTTTTTTTACCACAGATATTTTCTGTATATTTTTGTCAGATAGAGTACTAGTTTTCTTTGCTTTTTTTGGCCAGGCAGGGTATATAGCAAAATGCAAATGGTTTCATCAGCCATGCTGCTTGTTTATGTGATTGAAGAGCTATTGTAGTCTAATATGGCAGTTTCTAGGGCACATTAAATACTTAAGCTCTATACCGAATATTCACCTAAGACAGTTCTTCTGCAGAATCTGTTACCATTTGCTTCTCTCAGTCTCTTTTCATCTCTGAGTTAACCATGTTTCTTTTGCAAATCTTAAAACTTTCCTTAGTGACAGAGGACACCATTCTGAAATGCCTGAATATGTTTGTAAAAATGTAATTGCATATTGCCCCTGTTCCTGTCACCAGTTAGCTAATTGGTGATCAATGTTGTTCGCTTCACCTACCAGCAGAGGTGATTCTAGAGTCTGTTGGGGCCCTAGACAGAAAAATTGCAGGAGGACTCTCCAACCAGCATTTATCAGCATTATGATAAATTATTTGGTCAGCCCTGACAGCACCTCTGCCTGGTGATGATGTTGATGTTATGGCTAATCAGTGTATTCAGCCATTAAAATAATTTTACATCCATTGTGATTATTTGAGGTAAAATATAAGCTGAATAAATCTTTAAAATACTAGCGACAGGGGAACAGACACTTTACCATACAATACAAGAACTGTTTCTTTTATCCTTCTACCTAATAAAACAGTCATGCAAATCCCAAAGACATGCAGATTAGGCTAATTGGCGTTACCAAATCGCCCATAGTGTGTGAATGAGCTTGTGACCCTGTATACAGGATAAAGCGGTATAGACTATGAGTAAATATTAATATTGTCTTTCTGACAGACACGGGAAACTTTTGAGTCTGATTCAAAAAGCAACTTTAGCCTATATAATATTATTAGACAATTAATGGACGTGCTTGGAGTTAATATAGATTTGTAATGAAGATTTGAATGAATAAACATCATTATGGCGCATCTCTTGCGCAGAACAGTTATTTAGCTTGTGTGGAATTATCTGCACTGTATGTGTGTTATGTTAACTACATAATGTTATGTTATGTTAACTACACACGAATAGGCATTTGGAATTGTCATTAAACAATTCACGAGGCTCAAAATTAAAACTGTGAGTTCTAGCTCTGTTCTATAACCTCTCGTTATATCTGTCAACACCAAAATCCTACTTTTGTCCTACATAAACACTTGTGTTCGCTGTCAGCTACATCACGGTGTTGGACGCGACAAGCTGCACAAACCCACCTATGTTTATCCGGCTGAGGTAAAGCAGCTGATCCGCGCCGCCTTCCCAGAGCAAATCTGTGACTATCACGACCCGCAACATCAAAATGTAAACTTTACAAATCTCTGGTTAATCTGAATGCAATTTAATGGCTTTATTATTATTATTATTATTATTATCATTATTGTTGTTGTTGTTATAAAATCATATGCTGTATTATTTCAGGTGGTCGTTGTCACAATGGATGACCTGAAAGGTGTGAGTTAGAGATGTTCGACCAGAGCAAATATATCAGCTGTTTTGTTGTGTGTGAAATGTTACCGTGTTTTTGATCAGGGTCATTCTGTTTCCACTCTGCATGATTACCGGTTTTGAATAAAGATGCAATAAAGTTCGATATAAATCCACAACTGAAGTGTGATGAGTTATTTGATAAAGAACTTCACTATAAGGTAATAGTTTAATGTAACTACACCAGTGATGAGAGAGAGAGAGAGAGAGAGAGAGAGCTGATGGTGGTTTTAATTAATCCCCTGTGTCACTACAACACACAGAGTTCTGTGGGTTGTACGGCTAATTGACGTGTGTGAAAGCTGTGTATGAGCCTATTGTCATATGCTACAATAAAAAGCATGTTAAAGTCGCTCCGTGTTATTGTGTTCCCCTTGCTGTGTGTTGTGTGTGTGCGTGAGAGAGAGAGAGAGAGAGAAAGAGAACGCGCGCACTACCAGTAGCTGACCGGTGTGACTGCTCAGGTAGATGGTTAGTTTACACCTGGTGCCAAGGAGACAAAAGGTACACAAATACCCCAACAACAATGAAAACACTCATGCAACAACTTAATCCACACACGCAGCAAGTGATAAACCCGGGAAACAAGACTCGTGGGTATTAAAGGTAGGAATATGTAATGAATGTTTTTATTTTTGGCAGTCTCAGCTTAGGGTTTTGTAAAAATAAATAAACAAATAAATGAATACATCATTAAGTGTATAATTGGAGTTTTCAAAAAACGAAAGCATGAATTGCAATGTTTAATATGTTTATTTATCTATTTATAGCCTATTATAGCTGTTTTCGTACAGGAAATTCCTGCAGGAGTTTGGAAACATGCCTGATGCAAAGTCTGATATGGAGCGAGTTGGGCTCTTCCAGGAAATGAGCTACATCTCCATAGGGGACAAATACAACCCCTTCACTCAGCGTAGGTCTAAATACTGTAGCACTGAACCACATTTGGTGATATTTCTTATAATCCAAAACCTAAACTTTATATATTATTATTATTATTATTATTATATATGTTTTTTTAAGGTGTCTTTAATGACGCTGCATATAAAAATAAGCAGATGTTGGTCATTGGGCCGAAGAAGAAATCAGCACTCCAGGCTGGCTACTTTGACACTCGTTTCAAGCGGATTTTTGAGAACGAGGCAATGACAGACCGTATCAAAATCCAAAGGCAGTACCAGATTCAGCAGGCTAAGAAGAACTTAACAAAGGCATTTTTGCCCAACAATGGGGAAAAGAAAGCGTAAGAAAAACACCAAGTTTAAAAATTTTTTTAATTCCTTTAGAGAAAGCGTATATCTGAAATTGCTTCTACAGTGATTTGGGATGTGAGTGGATAATGTAGCTATTAAATTGAAGTAGCTTACAAGGTCCCATTGCATTCCAATTTTCATGAGGCATTTTATTAGATTAAAAAAGTTATAGCAGCCACCTTTGGCACAGGTTAATGGAAAAAGGGTTCTTCAACACTTAAGTGCATATTACCACATGGTAATAGACTCATTAAAAGTTTACTCTTAACAGTACTTGGGCTCATGATAGTGACATCAATGTGAGGCCAACAGGGGGCAATATGATGTAATGGTCATTTTCTACTGAAAAGAGAAGAGGCAACACTCAGAATTTCCATTCCATCATGGGCCTCACAGCTCTGGAGTCTGGCCCAAATACAGAACTCTAGCCAAGGTATCGTCATGATCTTAATGAGGACAAACCACATTTCTGCCCATGTTCTCATACTAACACATAATATTAAAAAGTAGAATTAAACTCATGAATTGTCAGCTTAGGTTTTGTACAAATCAGTGCTATTCTGTAGGGAAGTTAATCACAGTTTTTCTGCAATTTATTGATTCTGTGCCGTAAGTGTATACATGAATGGGTATTTTTCAATGATGTGCAGCTCAGGTATTGGCGGTTACTACGGAACATTCGGCGGTCCTGTTAAAGCTATGAGTCCCCTACAGATGCCAAAGATGAGATACAAATCCCCAGGCAAGAACATATACACCAGTCCACCCAAGAAAGGAAGTGGATATGGGTCAGTAAGGACTTCATTATTCCTGCTGGCATGATTTAGCTTTTCTGTGTATGTGAACTAGTATAAAGTTCCTTGCTCTATGTGTACTTATCTTGTGTTGATTCTATGTACTGTTAGAATGACACCTTTCCTCTTGAGAATATCACAGACACAAACCATTTTTTGTTCCAACTCATCTCATACTGTAACTGGATATATGTGATTTAGAATGGAAAACTGGGACTTGAAACTCAGTAGGGAATTTTCTCTCATGTGGAGTTCACTTAACTATTTTTAATTCCACTATACTCGAGCCTGAGGACAGTGCTTTCGATTCAGTACCAGTATATAACAGTTATATTCCCATCTGTTCAAAAGCTTTCCAGGTGTCACACTGTCCAAATTGGAATTATATTCTTCTGACCCCTATGATCGAGTGAGAGAGCTGCTAAAGGTATGCAATTATGAAAAAAATGTTGCTTTTTGAGAACAAGTCACCATACGTCTACATTGAAATGAAATGAAAGAGGGATAATCTGTTTTCCAGCGTGAGATGGCAGCTCACAAATCTCAGATGAAAGGGGGGCCATTTCGTTTGAACCTTTATCCAAAGGAATGTTTCGATAGCAATCCTTACAAGTTTAATAAACCTCTGCCTCTTTCAAACATTGCAGTGGAAAAAAAGACGCACTTTGCTGTGCCTTTCAAACCAACGTCTCCTAGCAAAAGGGTAAGGCATGCTATTTGCAAGGTTTATGCGATTCTTTTTAATTGATATTGATAGATTCATTTATTTTCTCTTCACATGTGAGATTGGAGGAATGAAAGCAGGAACATTCGATCCATACCCGTCCCATTCCCCAGACCACTACATCATTAAGAAGCCAAAGTCTGATGTGAGCACGAATAAGGGAATCAAAATCTTCCACCCATCGCCTGGTCCAAAGAGCACTCCAGTGAAAAGCATTATCTCTCTCAATGTGAACAAGTAAGACTGTTGCTAAAACAAACATTATATGCAGAATACAAATTATTTAGCCTGTACCATAAAATGTAAACAAACTGAGAAAAAAAAACTGAAAAATGCACTTCTTCTCATACAGGAATCAGGTTGTAATATTAATAACACATTAATAAGGTCATGGTTTTGGTGAAAGTTTAAAAAATACATACACAGCATGGCCGAAAAAAAAAAAAAAAAAAGTCACACACTCCTATATTTCATTTTGCTTTGATTTTGGGAGTGGGTTTTGTGGTCACAACATTTATTTCCATCCAGAGTTGCATTAATTTCTCTCCAAGATCTTGTATTGATGATGAGAGAGTAGGACTGATGCATGAGGCCTTGACCAACACATGCCAAAGATTCTCAATGGGGTTAAGGTCTGGGCTCTGTGGTGGCCAATCCATGTGTGAAAATGATGTCTCATGCTCCCTGAACCACTCTTTCACAATTTGAGCCTGATGAATATATAGCATTGTCATCTTGGAATATTTCCTTGCCACCAGGGAAGAAAAAAATCCATTGATGGAAAAACCTGGTCATTCAATATATTCAGGTCATCAGTTGACCTCGTTTTTCAGCACACAATGTTGCTGAACCTAGACCTAAACACCAATAAACTACTAATAATAATAATAATAATAATAATAACACTGCACCCACAGGCTTGTATGTTAGACACGCAGCATCATGTCATCTTCCTCTCTTATTACCCTGATGCACCCACCACTCTGGAACAAGATAAATCTGAACTCACCAGATCACATGACCTTTTTTCCAATGCTCCACAGTCCATTCTTTATGCTCCCTAGTAAATGGAAGCCTTTTTTCCGATTAGTCTCATTGATAAGTGGATTTCTTAAGGCTACACAGCAGTTAGGTTCCAATCCTTAGAATTCATGGCTGTTAAACATAGCCATAAAAATTTAATGTTGTTTTTTACAATTTGATTTCGCTAAGTTTTTTTCTTCCAGGAATAACTTTCGTCCCCCACTCTCCCTCCAGGTATTAATAATGTGTTTTACAGTTCTTAACCCACATTTATTAGTTTCAGCAACCTTTTAGTTGCTTTCTTTTCTTGATGCAGGACAATAATTTCATTATTTTGAAAAACAGGGTAAAATCTTTTCCACAACCATATATGTTTTCTGACATGATTGTTTTAGGAACGAGAAGCTGTTCACTGCAACAGTTAGGGTTAATAACTTGTTGCCAGCTGAATCATATTAATCACTGCGGTAATTATCCAGTGGAAATCTCTTAAATATCTGCTTTGGTAAATCCAGTTGGTGACTTTTTTGGCTGGGCAGTGTAGTTTCCAGCTTTACACATATAAATATAATCTTCCTGTCAGTATTTCCTGTGCATATCTAAACCTGGAGGGAATGTAAAGAATAGCACATAACAGGGCATAGTGTTACAGGAAACTGAAAGTGGATATTTCTTTAATTCTGCAACAATTTACTAACTGCACCTTTTACATTTACAAAAAATTACACATTGTGCTTAAACTAACAAGCTATAATTAATGTATGATTAAGTAAGTCAAGCCTGTCTATTTTCTTCATCTTGAACTTAAGCCTAAATTGAACAAACAAACAAACAAACAAAAACAAAACCTACTGTTACTGAGAAAGCATAAAGCCTTCTGACATTTTTAAATGTTTATTAGACTTAGATAATGAGGAGTGTCTGCCACACAAGCCCCTGTGAATGAGTTGTTACAACAGTAATTATAAAATAAATATTAGATTGAGCAGATTACAACAGAGGCACATTGTGACATAACATTCATAGGTTTGAATAAAAGCACACTGGCTTCTGTTCTAAGATGATGTTTGCCGAGGCAGGATAATAAATTATGGATATTTTCACTGTTTTATTTGCAGGTTTGTGAACTCGACAAACTACAATCAAGTCCCCTCTGTAATGGCTTATTAAGTGGCAATATCTGAGTCCTTTGATGTTGGAAATCTGAAGAATTCTTATGGATGCAAGTAGAATATAAGACTGTTATATCTGGGGAGGTAGACAAAAGTAAACCATCCTTGTCATACTTTTCTTACAACTTTCTTTAATCTTTTTATCATTTTTATATTGTGAAGTACGGGCTCAGTTCAGTAGATAGGGCAATAAATCCAGGCAAGGCAACAATGCTCACTTTGGTCATATTTGCAAACAGACTGTAGAACATCTGTAACTTTGAATGTTTTGGAAGATTTTCACTTTCAGAACATGAAGGTGGAAGCTGCCTTCTCAAATACTGTTGTTTAATGAATCCTCTTTAAATAATCTTATAATAAAAACACCCAAAGGAGTGACTTTGTAAACGTTTTTTAATTACAACATATTAAAGCTGAAATACCACCCTGTGGAAAGAGCTAAGTAGTGCAGCAGGCCTAGTAGCTAAATAACCTATTTGAGGACCGGCCACCGACCTCTGCTGTGTACAGGTATATTGATTTCTAGGAATTGGTAAAAACAAATTGCCTTTTCAATGTCTTTAAAAGAAGTATTATTATTGATATCCCTACTATCTTAACCTGTATACAAATTGTCTACCCTTTTTTAAACTTTTTACTCTGTTTTATTGTTGGCTTATCTTACATTGGAAATTGCATTAATTTGTCAATGTTAAGAAATGAGTTAGTTTAGTTAGTTTAGTAAAAAATCTGGAACAAATAAATATGATGTGCATATTTGATGGAAAAAAATTTAATTTAAAAATAATCAAAATGTTACACCTGAAAGAATAGGTTTTGCAATTCTAACTTAACAACACTACAGAAATGATGCTATGTTCGATCTTTTGCTCTCTCATTTTGTGCCTATCTAAGGCACTGAAACTCTCAAGCAAGGGTTCTCTTTGACGTAAAAGGGGACCCATCTAATAACAAAACATAAATATTTCCCTCAGAGCAGACATGCCAGACCAGGTTTCAACAAGAAGCAAACATTCCTACATGCTTCAATGGATTGCGGGACCAATAGGCAGTGAAGACTGGAGCAGTGGTGTCTTTTAAGCATTAGGGTACACGGTGACCAGGTCATGTCCCTCTGGAGGTCTCATTCGGGTTCGAGCATGATTCTCACAATACAGCTGTCCCTCCACAAAGAAGTATCCTTTCTGCTTCAGGTTTAAACCGCAGTCAGAGCACACAAAGCAGGCAGGGTGGCGGAACTTGTCCCGGGCTTTGACCACAGTACCTCTGTCAAAAAACATAGAAGTTACTGTTAGAATTTACATTTCAAAAGGTTTCTGTACTGTGGAGGGAATTGATGTTATATAATGGATTCTTGCAATTGGTTGGATTCATACTGAAATATTTGAAGCTGGACTTACACAATGCCATTTCCACATTTGTCACACAGAGGCAGTTTCTCTAGTGTGGCGGGGCCTGCTTGGGGCTTTGTCACTGGAGCTTTGACACTTCTGGTTACTATAGGCTTTGTACCTGTCAAAAATTCCAATAAGTTGTTATGAATTATGTGTTCTTAGATCGAGTTGCAATTGAAACTATTAGACCCCCCCCCCCCCAAGGATTGTAAGGATTTACCATTTTAACTTTTTTTTTTAAATATCTAAATTTTGCTTTAGAAGATGTTTTTATTAGTTGAGTGATACACAGACTGAACAAAGAACTTTGAATAGGCCTGCAGAGTTTTGGGAGATAGTTCTGTGAACTGATTAAACTAAACTAGAACTGTTTGGAAACATGAACTAGCAATATATCTGAAGAAAGCCAGGCTCATGCCTAGAGGAATACCATTTTTTGCTATCAGGGATTTATTTTCTGCCACAGGAATTGGCAATCTCCACAGTATAAATGTCACCACGGATTCCCAGAATAGTGTGCCATTTTAAATAGAAACGTGATGCCATCTGTTGAAAAATTCAACCTTGGTGATGATTGGCCTCTCCAAGCACACCTCAAAGTCAGTGAAAGGTTGAGAAAATCCTATTGAAAATCTGTGGTGGGATTTAAAGAGGGCAGTTGCATCTCAAAAATTCTCAAATATCAGTGAACTGGAGGCTTTTGGACATAATTGGACAAAGACTCCAACAAAGAAGATTATAAGAAGATCATCAAATTTTTTAAGTAATGATGTTTCCAGTTTTAAGTAAATGGAACTATTTAGTTTAGTTTAAACTAAACTATTTTTAGTTTGTTGTACTCATTCATATTAATCATTCTTTACTTGCATTATTGAGTAGCCTAACTCATACTATTTAATAGCAATTATCTTTTTTTTTTATTTGTTGCAAATCAAATAAATTGTTGTTGGTCTTTTGGCTGCTCACGGCAATAGGTCACTACAGCAGACAATCCAGTCAGCACACAAGCTTGGTACAGGTTTTACACCAGATGACCTTCCTGACACAACCCTCCCATTTTATCTGGGCTTGGGACAGGCACTTCATTCAATGGTGGGAATTCAATGGTGTTTCGCATGGCAGGCGAAACACCTACCACTGAGCCACCAGTGCCCTATTGCCCTGATGACATCAGACACAAAATAGTTTAGTCTGAAAGATTTTAAGTTGATGGAACTTTAAGATGACAGTTACTGTTACTTAAGTACTTACAGATACTTAAAATATTAAATTTGTTCAGCTAACTTGAAAAGTGTCATTTCTACAAATTCATAAATACCAAAAAGTTCTAAATACTCATCAAGGTCTATTAATTTAAACTAATTGTAATTATTTAAGTTAACAGTACACAATATGTTTAATTATGTTGAGTTTTAGGGTTTACAGTGCAGAAATGTTTAATATAAATTATAAAGACTAAAGGATGTTCCCTAACATACTTAATTTGGGGCTTGAATAAGAATATTTTTGAAACATATTTAATTTAAGTCAATATATGTTCTTAAGATAGTTTAAATGCATACCAATACATTTTTGTTGTTATTTAATGAGTCTTTTTTCCTATATTAACTGTGATCACAGTAATGTAGTAAAAGAAGCAGGATTTTATACCAGATGGCTGGGACACGCATTAATAGGCAACATAGAGCAGCCAATCCACCTAATAGCATAGTATTGGACAATGAGTGGAACCCAACACAAGGAGAAGGAGAACACACAAAGCTCTACACAGGCAGTAACCCTAGCTCAGGTTTTACCCAGGATCCCTAGAGCTTTATGACAACCATGCTGCACAATTTGTGCATGCTTGAAGTGGAATAGCAGCAAGATTTTACATACATTTTGCATCCCTCATGCATGTTCTGTTAACTGACCATCACTATCTATGTAGTCCTGCAGGGCCTTGAAGGAGCCGGACTGGCGAGGCGCATGAGCAGTTTCATGGTCCTCCTGCAACATTCGGTACACATCAGAGTCCTCAATGGACTTAAGGGGTTTTCTGCTGAAAAAAAAAAAAAAAAAAGACACAAGCTCACTAATTTTCATTGTAGGGCTGCAGTGTACAGTAAGCTATACAAATAATACATATCCTGAAAACTACTAACTACAGGCATGCTAGTTTCCCCAAAACACATCATTATAATAGAAAAGGCACACAATTTCATATTATCAATGTTGCGTTTATTGTACATGTAAGTTGGTTAAGAGCTAATGGGAAGTTTAACCAAGCATGGGTTACCTGGTTGCTGGTTTATCAGCTACAGCAGATAACTGAGTGTGCTGTAGAGCTTCTGATAGACTGGCATCTGAATACATGTTAATGGGGGAGTTATACTGAGTGGTACGTGCCAGGGCTTCTGCCTGACTGCGATTAGTAACTGGTGCAGTTCCCTGCAATACATTCGGCGTCACCCTCTGGGATGTGTTATTGCTGATGTTGGACAGTTTGGGTTATAGAAAGCCATGGTGGAAATAATGGGACAGCAAGGAGAAGAGGGTTGAGAAGGACCAAAAGGACAAGAGATAAGGAAAAAAAAGCAGGTTAGAAAAAAGTCCAAATGAAGACCTTAAGTTCTACAGGAAAATATGCTGTTCAGTAGAATGCAATGTCTGAATTTGACAGATTTTGTTGGATAACAATTAAATGGAAGATTTAAATTTTATGTTGTTTCTCATCACAGAAACTGGAGAATTAGTCTAACAACCTGCGCTGACCCCCAGGTATGAAGGGCTTTGGCCTGACATTAAACTGGTGTTCAAAATAGCCAAGGTCCTGTAAGACATAAGAAAGGAGGAAGGAGAGTTTAGAGAGCCAGTGATGATAGGAAGAGAGCAGAAGTCCTCTTAAGTCTGACATTTCATGCATAAAGATATCCGGTCCAATGACTGACTTTGCTGATTTTGTTTAAAATGTCTAAACAAAAACTGTACCTTGGGTTGAAATAGAATTAATTTATTTCTTTTTTTCCCAAGCATAATTTTGATTAAATGCTTACTTGCTGAAAACCTAAATTAGATGGACCTCAGCAATCTAGCAGGACTTAGGAGAACTTCTGGTCCAACAGAAGATGTGTTATAACACAGACATGTGTTAGAGTTCAAGCACATTATTCCAGGATGAAGAAATATTAGCAAGGTTGTTTCTGGAGCTGCTGATACTCAGATCTTTCACTCACCCATTGGGCCTGTCATGCACCAGGCCACGGATTTGTCCATGCAGTGCATCCTGGATGTTGCCCTCAGAGTACAGGCCTATGGGACTGTTGTAAGAAGAGCTGACCACCTGCCTGTTGTCATCCAGGTTGGCGGCAGCCACAAATGGCTGTGCTCTTCTGTTATGGCCTGTGCCTATTGGCCTAAACTCCTGTATGTTTGGACACATAGACACACTACATGCTGAAGCATTACACAGTCACAATCACAACACAGTGCATGGTTTTCATTTATGAGTTCTAATTTAGGCAGCAAGTCATGATCATGTTTGCATTTTAATCTCATTGTAGCATAGCAACTTCTTCTGAACTGATAGTGCTTTTATCACCTCATTCATTCTGTTCACACACTTTTTACTAATTTATTCATTAATTAATTCATTCATTTGTTCATTCATCTTCAGTAACTGTTTATTCCTGGTCAGAATCACAGCGGATCCAAAGATTGTGTGCCAAGTCCAAATGCAGTGATATATCTAGTGACAATTTAGCATAGCCAGTTCACTTACTGGCATATTAGCCACTGGAGCTCCAATATAAAGTGTCTATACTACTCAATTTTCAATCCTACCTCTTACTCATTTCCCTTAATGTATCCACCACTTATACCACTTAGAAATGACGACGCATACATAATGACACAGTGATCACTGTGAATGTTAAACTACTCTATTTTTTACAGTATATAGTTTTAGTCAGAATAAATCATATTTAGTCATTCTTTTAGTAAAAACAAGATTTAAACATTGTTAATGAAGTTTGGATCATTATTACCTAACTAGTTAATCTGATTTCTCCTTCATGAGTGGAAATAGTTGCGTAGCTTATAACAGTTATATAACAGCAAGAAATACAGTGATGGGAAACAGAAGGCACATCCTTCACAAGTTTTTCTCATCAGGTTCTAAATAACAATTGTGTAGTCCTATAGAATATTAACTTTTATAAAAATAAATAAAAAAAAACAGATAACAACAAAACAGATTTCAATATGGAGTTGCTTCTATCTCAAAAAGTAAACCAATATGTGACTTGCCACATCAAATCAGGTCCTGTATTAGGTTGCATTTTGGGTTATTTAAGATATGCATATTTTCAGAATCCAGGTTCAATAAATTCGTTTTGATACCAAGTTTAATACTGTATCATGTCTGGTTGCTGAGATACGGCCAGTGCAGGTTTGTTGGAGCTTGGAAAATTCATGCTTATAATAGTTCATTGATGATTCTTATGTAAGAAAGAGGGAACCCTCAGCCTCATTTTGACACCAGGATTAATGAAGGCACTGATAAATAAAAACATAGACCTGAAGGAGGGTGTACTTTCTTTTTTCCCATAACTTTTTAATTGCTGATATGAAGTTAGCCTTAACTATTAACTAGACTGAAATTCTAAATATGTATTTGTATATCCATATATGTTTGATATACTGTGCACACTGATCTAAGTCTGGATTCAATTATTATGAGGTGAAAAATATTGACGCTGCAGCTGTGACAGTCTAAAAGTTTGATTTATTTCACCAGTGTCTAATGACCTAACATATGATTTAATCATGAAACGAATCAAAAGGGATATGCCAAAACAAATCAAAAGGGATATGCCAAAATGATGGAAAAATTTGAGAATCTCGATTTCTGTAGAAGTGATAAAAGTGTGGAAATTAGTGGTTATAAAAAGAAATTGATAGAAAAAGCTTGTGACACAGCACAAGCCTAGAAACAGACTGTTAGCTGTAGACGTGTGCTCTCCCTTTCTTGATATAAACCAGAGTGATGGCAGCCAATCTCTTTAGTATTTCTCATGCACTTAATCATTCAAAAAGAAATACACAGAAAAGCATGTTATATTTATGTAAGATCAGAAAAGCATGGCTGTTCCTTTTGTCTCTTTGCTGCTTTCATTGTTAGTCTTACTTGTTGCTCTGCTTCCAGATTGACTTTGAATGGGTGTGCTTTGCCCTCTTCCATGACTTGTGGAGACCAGAGTTTAGTTTGAGGCCTGTAAGACATAGAGAATACATCCAGTCTGATAATAAAAAAAATGCCATATGAAACAATACAATCAACTTGGAAGAGATTAGGGATGGTTTTTTAATAGAATCTAGGTTACAACCTGTATCAGCAAGCGTCAAAAACAAGACCTGGCTGTACCATCACATATCAACCTTCATGATCTTTTCTTACATTACAACAGGTATGAAATAATGGCATGAAAGATACAGATTGTAACATGGTACAAACCTGTAGTTTAGCTCTGAATTAAAGTGATAAGGCTATCTTTAAAAGTGAAATCTTTAATAATGTAACGCCTTCATCACTCTCACCTCTCTATTTTAAGGCAAAGCTGATTACTGGAGTCTTTAATCCTGTTCTGAGCCTCAGCGTGAGTCATTCCCTCTGTTGGGACTCCCTCAATTGCCAGGATGACGTCTCCTGGACACAGGTTGACCAGCGCAGCCTTACTGCCCGGAGTCACCTAAAAAATAGTTTAATGGTGTAATTAAAGGTAGTAAAATTGCAAAATGATTGTATAGGTAATAATCTTGGAAAAATCCATAATTATGTTGTGTTTCTATGAAGCAACTCATAAACAGGATGATATTTTATAGTTATCAGTTGACTCTTCCATGCTGAAAGTCATCTATAAATAGTGAAGTGCATCTGTCAATTGAAGTGTAGTATCACCCGGAGAGGGGCTAAAGCTCAGCCCGTTGGTGGCTCACTGATCTAACCTCTGTGGCATTCACTGCTCTCCACTAGATCTGTTTCTGCTTCATTACTGGATTCTGACATCATTCTTTACTTGTCTCATCCTTCACTCTTCTTATCCCTGACCAATTCATTTCCCAGTTATTTTTCTCTCCTCTACAGACATTTATCTCATTTGCCTGATGATTTGATCTTCTACCTGAGGCTATAACTAATCTGAACTGATAAGATCCTATTCGCCATCATCTTTCAGCACTGTGCCTTTTCCCCAGGGGGCTTTAAATCATGCCATGGAAACTATTAAAGATGAGAGGGTTTAGTTTCATGTTCTTGGTGTTGAGGTCATAAACTTTTGAGGTTTGCATTTTGACCTCCTGATTTTTTTTGGCTATGCTATTAGCATCAAATAAAAATAAGGCTATATTTATACTTGTGTTTTTAATTCTTTGTTAAATAGCCTGAGTTACAAATGATCATCATGTACTGACCAGACCAGAGATTTTGATGTGACAGACTGTGATAAGCAGTGCCTTTGCTGTATTACAGGTAGGCTGTTGTCTAAATGCTGTATTGTTACAAATTGTTTATTGCACACACATGGTACTATCGTGCTAGTGAAATTGCAGATAACAATTTCGGGTGTAGAGAACACCTGTTGTTTGTAATCAGATTTCAGGGTTAAAGGATAAGGGAAATACAAGACAAATGTCCAGAGTAAGAGATATATGTTGAAAAATGCTGGATTTTAAACCATACATCATGATCCATGGAGCCAATGCATGATATCATTACAGGCAACACAAGAAAATGGTCATGGACTAATGGTCATCTTTTCTTATTTTTATTTATTTATTTTCTAATCCATTTTCAGACATTCCTTTCACTTTATTTAACTTATATGGGCCGATATAGGGAGAAACCAGCAGAAACACAGCCTCCTACTCATAGCTGAAGGTTGCCATGATGTCATCACACAGGCATCAGTGTTAAAAACCACTCACGTATCCAGTTTTCTTTTTGGTGTATTTTATGAGAAGAAATAACACAGCAGTTTGAATGAAACTTTTGTTTGTATTACAGAATAATATCTTCACTTATGGTAAGTCAGCCACTTAAAGTTCTCACTCAATATGCAATCATTTCGAATACTGTTTATTTGGAATCTGATTTTCCACTTTACTGTAAGTCAATTTTGCAAGAAAAAGCATTAGGCTGAAAACGTGACATCACCCATTCTGTCTGCTGAAAATGTCTGTCCAAGCAAACACAGCCTGAATCAAGCTGTATCATTTTTTTTTCTTTCTTTGTTTTTGTTTTTATATGAAAGAATCTTCTGATTGCCTGATGATTTTCTCTAAGTGCTGGAGCGATTTCATTATTATAAAAAAATGTTTGTGAAATATCACAGCTGGACGACTGTTCAGTGCTTATTTTTATTCAGGCCTATAATTAGTATTCCCTAGCCATACTTCGAGAGCAGTGAAATGCAACTAAACTTGAACAAGCTGAATGAGAGAAAACCAGCTCTCATGCCTGCACAGTCACTTTTCATTATACTTTTCATTATACAGTCAGTTTTCATACACTGTTTGTCCATCAAAGTCTGGTGCATTGTGTAGTAGGTAAAAAAAAAAAAATCACCAGCTGTCACACAAAATGAGTCTGAAATATGTTTGTAGAATTATGAATGCATTCCACTAAAGTGCAGCTATATTCGATAATAAAGCTCTATCACCCGAAACACAGGCATACACAGCCTCAAACAGCCTCAATTTGATCATTAGTTATGGGAAGTTATCATCTGTCTGATTATAGAAAAGAGGAAGTAAATAATAATAATAATAATAAAATAATTATTATTATTATTGATTATGACTTTACACTTAGTATAGTAGCAGTGGAAGAGGCTGCTTGTGGATTTCCCTTCTCATCAAAGATACCTAATGTCAGTATTAATAGCCCGTAGTAACATTAGACAAGTAGCGTGTTTCAATATGAATTGAAGCCCTACACTAATGTAAGACAAGGTGGATGTATCATCTTATCCGTCGACTAGTGAGATTACACAGCAGCAGGACTGTTATACAGACTCGGAGCTATAAGGAGTTCCTCAGAAATAACTCAAAATCCCCCAACTGAACAAACAAACAACGAAGGACAAAGTGTATTTTTTACCCAGGGTAACTTTATCTACGACCACTTGGTTAACCTTCCACCTTTCGTACATTTCCTCCTTCAGCAGATGGCTAAGGAGCTGTGGGCTTGAGGGATCAACGAGTCACTGAGCAACAGGTGTGGAGAAGCCCTTTGGAGCCAAATTGTATACATGCATTTGTGTTTGGGTGTGTGTGTGTGTGTGTGTGTGTGTGTGTGTGTGTGTGCATGATTTAATATCTTGGTGTGGACGAAATATAGCCACATTGCTAGGACAGGAATATCTGGCAGTATTGGCCTTGTGAAGGCTGCGTTTTTTTTTTTTTTTTTAAATCATGCAGAGAACACATTCGAGCATTAGTCTGGTGCAGTGATACCCTATATTTAGCAGTACTGTGAGGGGTGGACAATTCATGCATTTCCAGGGTTATGAATGTAATAAAACCCAGCCTGACAATTTTATATTCACACACCCACACAGACACACACACAGACTCACAAATCAGTCACCGATTCATCATATAATACGTACTGTAAATGTAGCATATGTAAAATATAGAGGGATAGAAAGCTTTAAAATGATTATGGTCATAACTTACTTTGTTTAAAGATGATGATTAATTGACATATCTTTGTTGTCCATATTTTGCTAAAAAATGTATTAATTAAAAAAAAAACTAGTACAATTTTTTAAAAGTTTTGTTCAGTATAATCTAGCCATTCATTTTATTTATTTAAATTTCTCCTTGCTGTTTAACTATTTAAAAATTTCCTTTACTGTATATTAGCTCTCACCAATGAAACACTATTACGTGATCCTTTTTCTTCACAGAATGACTTGTTGAATATAATTTTGCAAAACGGTGATGGTGTACCGCACTACATGAATACGTACACTTCCGAACACGCTTCATGTGGTTCAGATCTACTACATACTCCATATGTACAGTACAGTACATACTCCCCAATCCTCAGTCGCGCTCTGTCTGGAACAAAGCTGTATTGTTTTCAGTTCAACCCAGAGGTTTCTCCTGCCTGTGCCTCTCCTGCTCAGCACATCTAACGCATTCCTGTCTCTGTAAGCCCCTCAACCCCTCCTGGACTGTGTGATGAAGCCAAAGCAAAGTGTCTGCTTATTATCACTCACCCTGCTGATGGTTAAAGGTTGGTTGAAATCTTGGCCACCACACAATCTAAATCCCCATGGGGCAGGCCCTTCCAGCAGCACGTTCTGCGGCATGTCTCTACTTCGTTCTTCTTGTTTTCTTGTCCCTCTTTTTTGTTCTTCTTGTCTTTCACTCTCTACCCCGAACACAGACTAGAAGGAGCAGCAGCTGCACAACTGCAAGAATCAGCTGTTCCTCTGTATCTAGACACAGCAACACTGATTGGCAGTCAGTGCCTGTGTCGAAATCCCTTTTATGTGTGTGTCAGTCAGTGTGAGGTGGATGTCAGGATGCCCCACCTCTCAGAGTGAGATCATACAGCAAACTGAAGGTCTGAGGTACTGCACTACAGCATGTTCTCTCTCTCTCTCTCTCTCTCTCCTTCCCTCTCTCTCTTTCTCCCAATTTATCTTGCTAGTCATCCACTCACTCTCCTACTTTACCTTTCACTCCGTGTGCCACTCTAGCCGTCTACTCAAGACTTTTCTCTCTCTCTCTCTCTCTCTCTCTGACAGACATCTGTGTAGATTTGACAGGAACATCACTCACGCATCACTCGCCATATCAAAGATATGACAACACGAGTCAGAGATTTGGCCTACAGAGAAGATCAAGCAAACACATCAGCTTGCCATCTCAGCTGTTCAGTGCAAGCTCGAAGGTGTCAACCACTCACACTGCTCCGACATCGATTCTGATTCAGAACTGGCGAGTGATGGCTCACCTGGAGTGAAGCACGAGCTCCTCTTTCAAAGGCTACATGCCTCAGTAACAGTACACCAGTATCACATAGCACTCAAGATCAGGGCTCACATTTTTACCTATTCTACATACCCGCATGATCTTAGATGTGGTTTCCTCGTCTCCTGGAGCAACCACATAAGACATACCTCGCCATTCATCTTAAACCGTCCTTGTGCGTCTAATCGAAATAAAGTATGTTGAATTATGGAAAACTCCCTCTAGCTGGTTTATCATATGCTCGCCAACTGGAGCCCAAGTTTCAACACAATAAACCAAGAGTCAGCCACTTTATGGCAAGCAAGAGCCCTCTTTACTGCATGTGAGCCGTTTATGGGTGGCTGTTCTGTTTATGAATACAGATCTCCTTGATTGTGTTGCAGTCTTGAACAACTCCTTATTTGGCTGAGCCTTCAAGCTACCTTACTGAACTAGTGTCTCTCTCTGGTGAGACAGGATGATGTTGAACTAGGACATTCATTTTATTTTTCTGGTACGTTTGTTTTTGCCAAAGAAATACCCACTGAAAAGTACTGTATGCTTCTAGTAAGTTTTGATTCAACCTATCATCTATCTATGGGTTTTGGGAACATTATAAGTACCATTATAACATTTCTGCCACCAGCTCCCACTGGCAAGTAAAAGCACTTCACCATAACAGCATACAACATGGCTGCTGCAGCTGCATAAAGTTGAACATTGCTAAACATTTCCCAGACAACAACTAGACGGATTTTGCCATGTGGATCTGGTATAATCATAGAAAGTAGTGTGTAGAATCTGCAAGCTGAAATTTACTATAACCACTGAGTGTAACCCTGGTTTTCTCATTACACAAGTGATGTATCTCAATATGGAACACACCCTCCTGTGGTGTTCTCCAGAAGCAATTAGACATGATGTCCATCACCAGTCAAATGTTTGGACACACCTTCTAACTCCATGGTGGCTCCTGATTTTTATTTATTTCTACATTGTAAAGCAATGCAGAAGGTATCTAAATGCAATAATCTCCTCCTGTGTCTGCTACTTATGCTCTGTAAAGCCTTCATAATTCATCTTAATTCATAGTTTGAAAATCACCAGTATTGTTCTAGAATGTAGAAATTCAAACTTCTGTATAAAACTTTGACTGGTACTTTATGCCACAAGGTCTATTCAGTTTTGGGCTGTTATTAAATAAGAAGGCCTGGTGAGCAGTTGGAGTCCCAGTTCATTCCAAAGATATTCAGAGGGGTTGAGGTCAGTGCTCCGTGTAGGTCACTCAAGTTATTTCACTTATCCATGGCAAACCAAGCCTTTACGGACCTTACAGTACTTTGTGCACAGGGGCACTGTAATGCTGGACAAGATTCAAGCCTTGTAGTACCTGGGGAGGAAAGACCTTTTTAGGCATATAAAGACAACATAGACATTTGTGCTTCCAAGTTTGTAGCAACATTTGGGGAACAGTCCATGTATAGGAGTCATGGTCAGGTGTCTATATTGATATATAGTGTATCTATCAGAGAACCAGGATACAGTTATAACAAAGTTTTCTGAAGCTTTTTTAGACATGTGTCTAAATCCCAAGGATTATGTGAGGGTTTAGACACAGATGTCCTCCATCAAACATGCTTTTCTTACAGATTTTGTGAGCAAGCTGGATGAGACTACTGTTTGGAGACAGGCTAGCTGCAAAAAGATGAATGTTCTCTTGTGAGATAACCCTGGCACAGGCAGCATTCACTGACTGAGTGGTGTGCTCACTTAGCAAACCCACATGTTGTGCTCATCATCAGAGTGTGAACAGCAGATTTTAGACTAAATCTGTGACGTTGCAATGCGAGTTATAAGATAAAAGGAGACACATCATGTCTGCCATATTACTTCTGCAACAAGAGAGGGCGTACTGGTATAAATGCTTGAAAAATAACTGAAAAATAGCCAACTGGAGCTAAACCACAATATTGCTAATAATAATAATAATAATAATAATAATAATAATGCATTTTAACCTTGAACCTCAATGACAACCAACACCAAATTTGAAAATTCTTTATCAGTAAAAATGACAAAGCAATACAAGTTTACATACAAATTTTGCCTTTAAATAAAATTATGAAATTGTAGTGACTGCTTGTTCTGCGTTTGGTGGCCCCCATGCCTAATTATGGGCCTTCCCTCTCTAAAAATGTTTTGGACAATCTGCTACTTGAATATGACTCAATTTCAGCTGTGTTAGCTTCAGTGGGTTTTTACTGCAGCAATGAGCCTGATTATAAAGCTCATGTTCAGCTATCGAATGATTAATAGAACGCTGACAGGATTTGCTTCATAATAAAAAAACCTGCAGTAAAAAAACTCCAAGTGTGGATAGAAGCTTTGGCATCCCATCAGGACAACAGATGCCTCTGATTCTTTTTCAGCAAGAGGAAACCCAGGCTGCTCCCCACAACTCTCTGTTTATGGGGTTGCCATGGTGGTGTGTGGACAACTATAGGAAGCAGTAAGGATATTAATAGCCAGGGTTTAAATTCCCACTCAACACTACCAGACACTGGCAATTCATGACTGCAGCTTTAACTAAAAAATACATATGTACATATGAGAACAATTTAATTGTTCAATCTGAATTAATGATAATACGTCATAATTTCATTGTTCAATCTGAATTAATGGTTCAGTTGAACCAAAATTGAGTTACACATTTCTGTTTAGGTATCGCCTTTATCATCAGCACTGTGTACGTAGATAAACATCCTGAACAGATAAAACCTGCGGGCTGTGATTGTATATGAAGCTGTAATACTTCAGGAACTGCATTGTACCTGAAGGTCTTCGCTAACTGAAACTCAATAGCTGCAGTTGCTTAGTGCCAGAGTGCTGTGCATATAAGTTCAAGATCTATGTGAAGAAATCACATAAAAAAATATTAGATTAGCGACTATTTATTAAATGTACAGTTCCACAGAGAGAAACAAGGAAACAATGTATAAAAACATTGACCTTTTGTTTAGCAGATTGCTTTTAGTGATGATGTCCTGGTAGAAGACTGCATATACTGTACACAGATGGGAAGACACTGTGAACTACAGTATTACAGTATACAGTATACATATGCACATATATACTACAGGCCAAACATGTGGAAACAAGCTGTAATTAGTTTTTCTTCATATATGAATTCTTTACCAATGTAATGACATACAGTATCGATCACTAAGGTCTACTACAGTACAAATGTTAATTGTGTCTCTCAGCAGTCTAACTGCTCAATGAGAAAAACAACTTCATAATGATTTATAAAGGACTTACAAAGGCTTGGAATGTTATACCAGCGACATGTATGATAAAACTAATTCAAGTCTAACTCATTAAAGCAAAAGGAGCATATTTTAATGAATTATGGAATCATATATATTGTTTAAATCTCGTGGTATTTTACATTCCTGGTGCTGCTTTCAAACGTTTGGCCTGTAGTGTACATATTTGACATCTCAACACTATAAAGTGGTACTATCTGATTACACCACTGATTTATTTCATTTACTCAGCATCAGATAATCGCAGTATGCAAAATACTGCACCTTTATTAATATACAAAATTTAACATGATAGTCCAGATAGCAATAAATCATATTGATTCAATTAATATATTTTGATTTGTATATTTGTGCCACACTGTCTGTCTAAATATAGTTTCATAATAACCGCGTGACAAACTTTTCTGCACATTTCAACTTTCTACACAGTTAACACCTGGACACTTCATTTGCTGGACAGAGTTTTGTGTTACACTCTACACTGAATTGCATAAAGGACATTTATTCACCAGCGACAGTATTATAGCAACATCACCTCACTTGACCGTCTACTGGAAGACTAGGGATCTAGTTTACAGTAAATAAGTACACAGTTCTCATGTAACTAAGACATCAACACAAAGTACTGCAGTGGTTACTGGGTAACTTTAATACTAGTCAAGGTCAGTGATAATGAAACTATTGCTCCGTTTAGTGCTAAGTGTCGTCCTCTCAAGAGTAAAACAGTATCATTATTATGGCAAAAGTAACTGAACACATTTTGAGACTTTTACATAGAAATTAATGAGTCTTGCCCCAATGCTTTATGAGTTAATGTAAAACTGTACAATGGTAAACCAAACTGTAAGAGAATACAGATAAGTCTGCAAAAAAACTTTAATGTATCAAATTAAAACTTCCATTATTGCAGATAGTTTTAGATTATTTTTGTGCTTGTGTCAAACCATTACGTTGGGGCAGAGGGCTCCCAGGTAGCATAACAGAAAAGCATTTGCTTATCCCTGGGAGATCAAGCATTCAAATCCTTATGATGGCACTTTCATCCATGGCTGAGAATCAAGAAAATAGAACTGGCTGTGCTCTCATGGTGGGTGAGATGGCAGATCCCCTGTCAATCAGCACAACACTAGGCAATCATGGGCATCTTTAAGCTTGTGTATGCATAACAGGGCAGAGAGCGCTTTCTGGAAAGGGTGTAAAGCTGGGTGGGGCAGTTTCAAAAAGATGTGGAGGCTAAACCTGTTTCTGAGGAAGCAGCTTTTTGCCCCACCCTGCTCCGTTAGTAGCTGTCATGTGCTCGTGGGTGGGAATTGGAGAAAAGGGGGTGGGGGGAGATAATTGAGAATTTTGGGAAGGGAATTATTTCCAAAAATTTATTTTAAAGCCTGAACAAAACACATTCTGAAGATTAAAATTTAACAAAATATATAATTTATAAGTTTGAAAGAGAATAACACTTCTGTCTAATGCATTAAAATAATAGATTTCCTTTTTAAAAAATACACTTCACTCAGATTCATACATATTAAAATGGCCCTATCACATAAAAGTTATATCATGTTGAATTATAAATAAGAGATTACAGTGTGCAAGATCATATGGCATTAAATAGCAATATTAGGCAGTAGACAATGTTGTGGTTTAAAATGATACCATAACAATCCATAAACAACAGAGTGTATGCAGAGCACACAGTTAGTCTCCAAAATCAATCTTAATGACTTGTGCATTGTATAAAACATGACTTTTTCTGACCTAAAAATACCATAGGCATTTAGAAAAATCCTTTAGATATTTATAGGAATGTCTGGAGGGACAAAAACCATTTAAAATCAGAAGGTGTTTATTCTGAATCACATTGTATGTGCATGTGCTAGAAGTAGTGATAAATCCTACTTCAGCATGACACTGCATGCAATACTGGTCAATCTAGATGGCGATTAGATGCGGACTGCAGGGTCAGATTAGCAGGGGCATGTCCTTGTCTCCAAAACAACAGAACATTCCTAATCTATTCTCTAAACCTTCCAATCTGCCCCAAAGCAAGAAAATATATATATGCCTCTCAATAAATAAAGATAAATAGGGCACTTTTTTAGTTTCTTCCTTTGAAATCCATCAGCTTTAGTAAAAGGCAGACATGCCGAATCTCTTTTGTGAAAAATAATGTTAAAAATATAGACCTTCAATGCAGCTATTATTTGAAGTCTTTGATGCAATTCCAAGTTTATATCTGATTGCTTGAGAATCTAGGGTTTCCAGTCCTTCAGCTAATGTACAACACATATCAATCCACTCCAAGACCAATGAGACTAGTTTCCACCCACTTTTCTCATGCAGTATTGGGCTGATGGTAATATAATTAAGCTGACAAATAGGTAACATTCATCATATACTCTTTGAGGCTTCATATCAGCAGAAGTGTGCAGAAAAACACAGAGAGCTCAGCTTAGATCCTCTTCACATAATTTCCAGGGAAGGTACCAAAATACTTGCTCTTCCTGGACGTTCCTGAAAAACGTTAAAAATATTAAGCGAGGAAGGAAATAACCGATAACAGATTCAGATCTTATTTACAATGTTATTCTATACATGGATACGTATATTAAGTTTTCTTAATATGAAAAAGCAGCATTTCATGCAAGTAAATATACATGGAGCATTCAAGTCAAACAGCGACTTTTAATTGTGCAGAACAACACTCTGATCTCTATATAAACCACTCTGATCTCTATATAAACCACTGATACATTATTACACTTATCACAGTGTTTCACTAGTGCTTGGATATCATCTAGGTAGAACGTTTTCTCCATACCCCAGAATGATCTGTCTACATCCTTCATGTGTGAAATGCTGGCCTCACAGGAACCCCTATAATGGACCAAACATGTGGAAATGGCTTAGAGTGAGGTCAGAACTGTATGAGGGTTATGAAAATAACTTTAGACAGTTGCATCTCTTTCCCAAGTTCACAACAAGTTATCCATCGATTTTCAAGGATCAGATGTTCTGCTGGCTGAATGTTCACAAGAAAGATTACAGTGGGCTCCGAGCCACCTTGGCCGTGATTGTCAATCACAGAGGTACGGCTTTCTTTAAAATGTCTGCACCATTTAAATACTGCACCAGAGTCTCATCACCGAACTACGCTTGAAGTCTTCTGTAAATGTCAATTGGTTTTACGCCCTCATTCACAAGAAATTTCATCACAAGTCCTGGTTTGTCTTGAATGCCCATTGTAACTTGGAGAACAGTGCCATCTTGTGGTGATTTGTGAAGTGTAAGTGAAACTTACAGTGAAACCTGTAAGTGAAACTTACCCACAAACCAGCCATCATCGCATTTCTCCATCACATCAACAATGTCTCCTTCTTTCAGTTCCAGCTCATCCTCGTTTCGTGGCATGTAATTATACAGGGCCTGAAACCTGGTGGATTATACAGTATATTCAAAAAGGTATATTTAGTGTGGAATAGGAGTAAGTTATTATTAGGAGTGGAATAAGTTATTTTTCACACTGTTAAAGCAATACAATATGATCCATCTTTAGGCCAATGAAATATAACAACAACAAAAAAATAAATAAACATGTAGATTTACAATGGGGATCGCTCGGTATTAAGTAGAAATTTAAAATCAACTCACGGTTCTCCATCACCTTCCAGAGAATCCTGTGCTGGACGCTGAGGAAAGAAAAAGACCTAATATAAACAGGTTGCACACTTCACTGAATTTTATGCGCAGCTGAAAAAAAGGTATCAACTGGAGCTCATCGTAAGTCATATAGTAATGCCTGCCTGGATTAAATGTGTATATGACTACAGAGAATGAAACAATGACTTCATCACGTTTAAGATAAATTGGAATGACAGAAGAACAGCAGCACTGAACGTTCATATACACATAAAATCGAGGTCCACCAGGGACTAAGGATTGTTTCTAAGCATTGCACCAGACTGTGCTCAACCCTCTGCACAGTCGTATTTGAGATGCCAAAAATGCAGACTGTACTCCCCTTGTCTGGCTGGACTTTGGGGGAATGAGCCACTTGTCTAGCTCTGGGGAGAACACCTTGCTTAAGCTGTGTACACAGGAAAAATCATTGGACATTCCTACAAGCACTCCCAGGTAGGCTAAGCACTTGTTCTCATTCTTCATCTCACTACACAACAGAAAAGGCCCTTATGCACATTTCAGCTGTTCAGCTAAAGGCTATTTGTAATGCACAGACACATCCAGGTCACACACTAGCAGACTGCAGCAGCTAGCAACTTCAGACCAAACAGCCACCCTGATGCTTGTGCAACAAAATCTACATGCACACAAACACAACATGCGCAATAAACACATACTGCTGCTGTCATATGATGAACATGATAAACCTTTAGTAAATACAGTACGTAAAAAGGGCAAGTTTTCAGATAACCACAGTGTATATTGTAGGTAATGTTTATATTACTTTATTGATAGACTCTTGAAATCATAGTAAAAAAAAGTTAATTCTAGACATCATGTTCATCATGCATGAAGGAAAAATGTAGTGTCAGTGCCAATAGTTACTTTGATGCGCAGAAATAATGCAACTCAATTCATTAGTGAATTACAGTGTATTTATATGGTCTGACATGACAGACACTAGTGTACAGTAAGTTTAGACATGACCGATCCATTTCCACAAAGTGCACAGGTTTTCGTACCCTATGAAATGATGAATAGTGTTGCCCTCTAACAGGCGATCCACAGGACCTCCTAGACATCACAGGGCTACGAGGGGGCTTACCAACAACCACAACATCATGCCTCAACACAGGCTGTAAGAACCAGAGCCAGAAGAATCTTCCATCAGGGTTGATACACACACACACACACACACACACCACCCGCACGAAAATAAACAGAGAGAGACATATGCGGTACATACTGTATTGCAGGGGCTGTATTGGTTTGGTTGGCTAGAACACTTTATGTACAAATGAACCAAGCACTCAAATTCAAATTACAGACCAAATGCATTTTGGTATATGGCCATTGTGTAAATTATATTTTAATTGTTATAATTTTGCATGCGGGATATTTAGTTTTTCAAACATACTGAGAAGTTAGAACTGATATTGGTTGCATAGATAGACTTAAGAAATAACTACAGAAATAAGTTGTTCCTCAAAAGCTGTATATGCAAAAACAGAGACACATTTCAGATTCGGAAATTCTGAGCACATTTTTCATGTGTAGTATCAACTCGAGTGAGAAGCAGCGTAAAGTCCTGTGTCATTTGTGTCTGACATCGCTAGGACTATTAATGCAACAGTATACAGTATAAGCAATATCATTTTTAAATGGCCTACTGCTTTTGTGTACTATACATCAGTTATTCAAATGGTCATATAAACTATTACAGCACTGGTATTTTTAACTACTGTATATCTATAATCAGATCCCAGGTGTTCTAATAACTGTTAATTACACTAACTAAACAGGTTAATACAGTCTACAGTTCTGGACACAGGAAAGAGCAGCTTCATTCAAAACCAGTCATTGAAGCAATTTATGGAAGAAAGCACTGAATATCATCTTTTACATCTTAATACTTTGTCTCGTTAGTAACTTCTTTTACGTCATTCTGAATTGCATTTGAATCATCCTTGTTCTTCTGTTTATGACTAATGCGAACTACAAAGCTAACTAGCTTCTAACACAAAGCTGAATCCTAAATACCTCTCTATTTGTTGTGTGGAAGAAGGGACTGTACATCCTAGATTCAACCCTGAAAACAAGGAATCACAGTCGTGCTGATATTCCTCACAACAATTCAATAAAATTGTATTTGTATAGCGCTTTTAAACAATTGACATTGCCACGAAGCACTCCCTATTATGTGATATTGCTTAATTATAGTGTATTTAATATTATTTCAGTGTCTAATGTAACTTTGCATTTAATTATTTCTTTAACCTTCAAAAGCACATGCTTTTGTTTAAAGGCAAATATTTTTAAACACCATTTAAAACCCTTGTCTCAGACACCTCTACACACACCATGGGCCACCCAGAAAACAGAATAACCAATCCATCTCATCAGCCTCTTTTCACTATAGCTAATTTATTTTCTTCACAATGGACTCTGTTTTAAGGAGCAGTTCTTTAAAGCTAATAAAAGGACACAGATTCAGGCTGAACAAAAAGGGAAACGGATATCAAATGAAAACTATGAATTTGCAATGACTATTATGGAATTGCTTTGGTAGTACAGAAACGCCATGCAGTAGCTGTAGCTGGGAATAATACATTTTCTTCTAATATACTGTATGGTAGTGGATACAGCACTTTAATCAGGGCTTGTCAGTGTCTGAGTTATAGTTGTTGAGGAAAGTAACTGTTGAGCATCTCTTCTTTACCTTGACCTTGGAGCGGAGCTGTTTGGAGGAAGGAGGAGGGGAGTGAGATACACCAGGGAGTGGTGGTGGGGTGGAGCATGGGGTGGGGGAGGGGAAATTGGGAGATGCAGGGGGCGTGGAACTCAAAGGCTTTGAAGAAATAGGTGATGATGGACACATAGGGGGAGGACTCTGTGAAACTTCAGCCTGCCAACAGGAAGACATGATGGACTTAAATTCAAAGGAAACTGAAGATGTGAAAAAGCAGCATCTAGCAACCACTAAGAAGTATGGGTTAGTCACAAACACTTTCTGCTCTTATTAGTATAAACACACTAGCTAAATCACACAAATAAACCGAACACTACCTCATGTTCTGACATCTCACTATAAACAGGGTGGACTGGAGAGAAGGTATTTGAGGACTGTGAATCTGAATAAGCCCTGCTTTCTTCATGTGGATCCTCCTCTATGAACAGTTTGGGCAGATCCTCTGAAGCAGACACCTCAAGCCTATGACACTTTGCTCTCTCCACAACAGGGCGCTTTGCCTGGCTGGCCTGGATGATGGACACAAGCTCTTCACACACATCCTCCTCAGTATCTCTGGAGGATAAGGGGAACTTTGGGGATGAGGATTGTTCATCAGGCTCATGCACAACCAGTTTAATTGGACACCAAGATTTGGGTGATTCCAATTTATCAAGAGCATAACTATCTGAAAAATGTTTCTCTTTCTCAAACAGACCAGGCTTGGGACTTGTGTTTACTTCTATCATGCTGCCACACTTGGGGCTTGAGTCAAAAGTGGGGGAGATGGGGGATGGGGTAAATGAAGCTGACATGAAGTACGCCTGAGGTGATGGACTGGGCTCAGGTGACATGTGCGATTTCGGAGAGCTGATTGGAAGAAAGTGACCCTCTTTGAATGATGGGGTTAAAGAGCAGGGCATGAGGGAAGGTAAGGGGCCTAGTGCAGAGGCAGCAGGGGAGTCCAGCCTTTCATAATCTAGCTGACAATTAGAGGGAAAAGGGGGAGGTGTAGGAGCAGGAGTGCCTGAGGGAGAAAGACCGAGGGTGAGAGCAAGCCACTCGCCAGTTACTGCCTGCAGATGAGCTGCTCTCTGTGAGCTGAGGGAGGGTGAGGTGTGCTGACGGGGAGTAGATGAGGGAGAGCTGGTCATGAGCCGTGCGGATGATGGCTTAGAAAAAAACAGAGAGAAAATAAGGAAAGTGAAAGCATAGACTGAAAAAGGAGCAGAAGTGAGAAGGTAGAGGAATGATGAATGAAACATGAAAAAGCATACCCTTTATTTTTTAGAAACAACATAAATTCAGAGGCGGCCCTCAACAGAGGCCCTCTTGGCCATATCATGATTACACTGCAGTATGTGTACATCACAGCATTATCAATAAAACATGGTGCCCTTCAGCATTAAAAGATAAAAGTGCTATAGTTTATAGCTACCTGTGAGAAAGCTCGCTGGCTAATATGCTGCCTGCTATTTAAACAAAGAAAAAGTAACCAGTAAGCCTTTGTAAACTCTGCTAATGCATAATACCAGTCTGATTAATAATCGGTTGCTACAAAATAAATAAATAAAAATAAATAAATAAATTGTGTTGTGTAGAATATGACCACCAGGCATCCTCTTCGCATTCTGTATTAAAGCATGAATAAAAACAACCGTGACAGATTATATAAAATGTCTGCAGCTCTGCATGGTCCACACAAGGCGTGTAATACTGTCTGATGATCTGATGTTGTCCAGCCACCACCTGATTACCAGACACCTGTGTGGTCCTTTTAAATAATCTGAACACTCAGTTCATTTGGTTTGATCTCATTCTAGCATCATGTCTGTGACCAGGCCATGTCTTTGTTATCTACCTGTATTGATAGTGATTGACTTATGCTTACTGATTGTCTAGTTTATGGCTGTTTGCTGATCACATGGCCTTAAAATTGGTTAGCCCTTAGTGTGTCTGCTACATTGGCTTTCTTAAAACCAGAAAATCTGCACTTGTTGGCCGCCTGTCTGCTTTAATAGTTATGGTCTCGTGGTGGCGCATTTCCAGGACACTGATTAATGGATTGCAGCCATGTTGCTATGTACAATTTGTACCTTAAAATATGTTATATTGATAAAAAGACATGGAGTAATAAACGGTCTATTAATAGAAAGGAATGATTAGTGGACAAACACTGAGATACTATTTGAACGCTAAATAATTTTTGTCATAGCAATGACACTTACATGGTAATGTGTTTGGCAATGGTATAAATATATATAATTTGCCACCAGAGCTGTGATGCTGTATACTTTGAATCTGTACACTCAATTCATGAAGACTCTTTAGAAACATCTGACCAAAGGACTAAGCAGTCCAATCGTCAATTACATGCCGATGTAACACTTGGATATTGCAGCTCTTTCGAGGGGAGTTCAAGTCAAAGGGGCGTAAAACTGATTGACATGTACAGAAGACTCCAAGCACGGGGCAGTGATGAGACTCTTAGCCACAGTAAAACATTTAATTATTTCCCACAGATCTGAAATATACTTGCGGTGGTAACCAGCAGAACTGGCCGGCATTACCTGGCAGCACAAAATTGTTCAATCTGAATATTTTAGAGTAGTCAATGTGCAGCTTGTGTAACAGTATAGATTTACTGTCTTCTGAACAAATCTCAACATAGCTGGTAACAAAAGTGAGTACACCCTAAGCGATCATAGCTGTACATCTTTAACCATGCAAAGTCACATGACCTGTTCATCATGTTCATGTGTTTGTCAGTGGCCAAGTGTGTCTATAGTTCTGGACTCTATTGAGCACCTGTGGGGCGTCCTCAAGCGGAAGGTGGAATTTTATTTCATTCTAACTAATTATACAAACATGACTTGGCTAAAAATATAAATAATGGGTCCCACATGTGTTTTGAAGGCAGTTTTCAGTTGTTTCTGTGAGGTTTTGTAAGGAATTCTACATTCTGTCAAGACCACTGCAGTCATTCACATGAACATTCAGTGAACGGGAAACTTGATCCTTGAAAACTGACAGATACTTGTCGCCAACTTGCAGGAGGGAAGCATCTGTGGGAACTATACACACAATCATTCACAAAGACCACTTGAACATTACAAAAACTTGAGTGGGATTTAGTGCCACATCTGACGGATAGTCCTGGTTTCTCTCCAAGTACTTTACACATTTGGAAATTCGCCATTAAAGGTGTTCCTGGGGGGCCAGCGTTTCATATGTTATATAGGCAATCCGATCATGGCTCCAGCATACTGAGAAAACTTTCTACCTGCAGGCTATCTAAGCACTAATAAAACACTGGGATAAGTACAGAAGGGGATTATATAGAGAAATAAAGGTAGGGTTTAATCTCATATCTGTGTTTTGTTATTTCATTCAAAAGTCCCGGATTGACTTGAACGCCCCTTTAAATTAGACATCGATAATGATTGTGCAGGCTGGTTAATTTATCTGAGCAAAGCAAGAGCTTATGGGCCGTGTGGGCAGAGGGTCAAGAGTCTACTGTTTGTGTTTCAGATAGCATTACAATTCAAGTGCACTTAATGACAGTTAACACAGAGATAATTTACAGGGCTGCTATGATTTAGTACTTGGCACTCAGCCACACAAGGTCCCATAATCCAGGGTATAAGTACCCTACTGAATCAACTGTGTGACATGTTATTTTTGTCATAATATTTTACTCATCTGAGTTGTTCCAATCACCAGGGTTGAAAGTTAATATGAGTATGAGTCTATATTATTTACTTTCCTTATGAAAATGTTCCCACAGCTTGAAAAATATAGCTAGCAGGGGATAGCCTGTATGCAGTGTCCACTCATATACTTACCCTGCTGTGCATTCGGTCACTGGAAGAACTGGGTGCGCCTCCTGATGGCTGGCTAGGACCTTTGACAGGAGATTTCTTGACAATGTCCACGTAGGACACTGGAAAGATGCCCTGTTTGTTTGTCCCAGGGAGCTTTCCTGCGAACCAGTTCTGGTCCACTTGGCGCAGCACTATTACACGATCACCCTGGAATAAAATAAAGCAATGTACACTTAAGATGGCATTTAGAATTAGAGACAACACAATTATTGACTATTTTAAAAAATTACAAATGAAAAGGAGAACTAAAAGAGAAAAATTTACAAATAGCCTTAAACATCAGGGAAAAATCATTAGAAATGCAAGCACCTGTGTGTCAGGGTAAGATTTTACCCTATTATGTATATACAGTACATACACATACAGTGCAACCTTCGCTTGCAAGTAACTAAAAATATATACTTTTAATGATCATTGATCTGTGCTGAATTGCCTGTACAGATCTGTGCTACTTGGATTTTAAGGGTTTTAATTGAGACCATGGGATTTTTTCAAGCGTAAAAATCCACAGAAACTACCAGGTTTTTACATCTGATACTCATCAAAAGTCATGATGTCTTCGATATTTACTATCTGCAAACAGCACCACCATATCATACAACATTGAGTCTTGCCTTTCTTAAAGAAAGCTCCACATTAGTGTCAGCGCTGAAGTTGTAACGAGCCACAGCTTCCACAGTCTCTGTACTATGGGCTGGAGGAGGAGGCCTGGCAGGCTGGTGTCTATCTGTTGGAGAGATTTTCTGGTGCCAGCAAAATGAGCATACATATTTAATCATTTAATCGGCATATTAAAATCATAATAGGTATTGACATGGGTTTAAGTTATGCATGAATATCACAAACCTCCACATAAGATATAGGAAAGATGCCCACTTTCCCATGGTGTTCTCCTTCAAACCAGTTATTATCTATCTTCCGTGTGATGTACACAGTCTCCCCTTTATTAAATGAAAGCTCTCTGCATAGGTAGGTTCAGAAAAAATGTTCTTATATAATTGAGGATTATTATGGCATGCACAATGATTCTAAAATCTATTGCTTGAACAATAAGTAAACTTAAAAAAATTAATAAATACATAGAATTTTGAAAATTTCTTACTTTGCTGTCACTGCCTTGAAATCATATATTGCTCTGGCTGGCAGTTTCTGTAAGATAAGAAAAACACAGGAATTAGATTTTCTACTATGATGACATGCAAGCGCAATTACCGCAATTTCATAACTTGAATAATTTAACCCCTTAATACTGAAAACCTAAATAGTGAAAACTCTCCTAACCACGTATACAGTATATTAGGTTAACTGCAGTAAATAAATAATGTACTTAAAATGAATACATAGAAAACAAATACAGTTTTCTGTACATACAATACAACACTGTACTGTGCAAAGGTCATAGGCACAGGTGCTGGCAAAAATATTTATTAGCTCCTCATTGTTATCAGCTTGGGACCAGCACTGAGAATGCACTGACATGTCCAACCATGAGACCATGAGGACATCTGTAAGACAGGCAGAGATACTCCTACTGTACTAATGGGGCTTTCTACACAATAAGACAAGCTACAGTATCTATAAAAATAAAAGAAATTCAGTGGGACCCTTTTGCATCAATAGTCACAGATGGACTTCATATAGTATTACTGATGTATTGTTTGATATTTTTTTTATGCATTTTGAAAAACCTGCCACAGTTACTCTGGAGACTGACTGGTCGATTGGCTTCTGTTTTCGCAGGTCAAATATGACATCCTTTATCGTGGTTTTTTTTTTAAAATATTTTTTTGGTTTTTTCTTTTTTCTCCCCAATATTAGTGGTGTCCAATTCCCTCCCCCCTGAGAGAGCTCGGCCAATCAGCTCTCTCTGTGCCTCCAGCTGTGAGAGGAAAACTGCATCACCCGGGGTTCGAACCAGCGATCCCCGGATGATAGGGTCAGCGCTTTACCACTGTGCCACTCGGAGGCTCTTATCGTGTTTTTTTTTTTAAACATAGTCTATTAAATATATTCCTTTCTATACTGACACACAATTATTTTTCCATTTAATTTATTTAAGGTAACTGCAGAGTACTTAAATTATATTACATATTTTTTAACTTCTGTTTTTGGAGATAGGCTATGTCAATGCCAATGCAGTTTTTATTGATAAACAGCAATGCGCTGTTCGGCCACTAACCTCTTTGAGTTCAGGTGTAGGTCTCGGGCTCAGTGGAGTTTGTCGGCCTACATCAGGATAGGAATAACCTCTGTATGTGTCTTGATCTAAAGAGAAAAGAGAAGCCAAACATGAGGGAGATTCAGTTCATCCAGATGCAAGATTTATAACAGTTCTCTGCAGAATGTATGAACTGGTGAGGATTATGGTGTGATTATTCAAAACATTTTTTAGGAAGAAATGGGATAATTCATTACAACCCAAACAACAAAAATACTCATAAATCTTGTGTTCCTGCAGAGCCACTGGTATAATTTCTTTGATCATTATACCACTGAATGACTTTAAGGCAGCTCAGGCAGATTTATAGTCTAGCACTGTAAACAGATCGCCAGCATGGAACAAATGTATTTATGTGAGGCTCACATGGTGACGATTTCTCTCTGCCAAATGCTTGCATGCCACTTTGCTCAGGGGAGTAGTCATTTAAAAGCTCAACAGTAAATAGGACTTCATGTCCCTTATGGTTAATTAAAGAATTAAAAATAGAATGGAAAAACATAGCATAAACCATGGAAACCAATCACAGGTCAGCTATCCAGTGGTAGCATACAGAGTATTAGACTGCAATATTCACTATTCCTTTTTTTATCCACTTTTCCGGAAAGACCCACATATACAGCAAAGGCACTGCAAACACTGTCACGCTAAGTAAAGTATTATACAAACAAAAACCTGTCTGTGAAATCATGGTTCAATGAAACATTGAATGGAAAATGACAAAACATTTATTTCTACAAAACAAAAACATGTAGGTATTTTGAGTGCAGTTCATGGAGGGTGGTTGGAGGAAAGACAGCCTAAACACAAGGGAGAATATGATAACATTAGTGACTGCTCAATAGAATCCACCTTGAGAGCATCTCGGACTATTAGGGTTCTTCTTGTTGCTGTCTATGTAGTGGCAGGAGGCACTGCAGACAAGTTGGGAGTACTCTGGCTGGTCCTGTATGTACATGTCATCAGACAGGGCATGCAAAGAAGAAAGCTGAGCTTGACTGGATTGGTCCAGAGCCTGAAGAGAGGACTTCCTCTCAGGTACTTCAGGTAACAACTCTGCCAGAAGCCTATGGAGAATGCTGTTTTCTGGTAGGCTGCCTCTTCGTTTTTCAGTGCAAATGTGGTCGTAAATGTCCTTCAGGGCTGAGTCAAGGGCTCTGTACATGCACCTCTTGGATTTTGGTACGTGGGAGTTCTTCTTTCTGCAAAAAGGCACTGGGCTGACCAGAAAAGCCAGTTTGTTGAGGCCATTGTCCGCCTCCTCCACATGAGGCTGATGCCTTTGGTCTTTCTTGGCCCTCTCATGTTTGACCAGGGTAGTAAAGCGTGTGAGGGAGGCTGAGCACATGCCTTTGCAGGAGCTCACTAGCTGCCTGTTGTTGCGATGATTATGGCCTGACCCACAGAAGCTCTCAGAGGATGTGAAGGAGCAGTGGTCAAAGTCATTTTCACTGCAGCATGATGAGCCCTCGGTGTGTATCAAGTCACCAACGTCAGACAGAACAGCATCATGGTCACTGTCTGAGAAATCTTGTTGCACAGAAGGGTATCTTAAGTGCTTGTTTGATACTTGGATGTGAACTGGCACATTTGCATGAATCTTGTGGTACTGTGGCTGTCCCTCTGGAGAATTTCTAGCTGGTGGCTCTTCATCTAGCAAAGACTCAATGGAATAGCTTCGAGTTTGGTTAGTAATCCTCCTAGAAGGAGCTGTGTTCTGGCAATCACTCTCAAGATTTGGCATGGATTTGGATTTTTGGATCAAACTCTCAAATTCAGAGATTCTGTTGTGTACCATATCATGTGGTATCTCACTGCTGGAACCATTGTTGTTCATGCATAGGACCTTCTGCTGCTCGCTCTCGTAATTCTGAATCCTGGTTTTAACAGGACAAACATGTTTATTGCTAAGCTCTTGTCGGTTGATCTGGTGCATTTTCTTGTACAATTTGAGGAAACCTGGTGCCGTGTGGGCTGAACAGTGGTTGTTACGCTCTCTGCATTCCTCATTATTTCTATTGTCACTGAGGGAAAAACATTTTTGTTCTCCATTCCGAATCACTGAGGCAATACGTTCAGGCCTTTTTCCCATTCCGTTATCCTGATCCTCTGAGAGGAGATCATCATAGCTCCAGGATCTGAGTTTAGGAGGGTTCTCAAGACTCTCTCGTTCTGATTGCCAGCCATTCTTGAAGTCTTCTGAGGCAGATAGATGGATTGGGTCTTCATTTCGAACATCATTTTGAAATGTGGCTACTGAAATATGTGAGGTATCATTGTTTGAATTTTGGATGAATAAGCCTTCTTTTTGGTCATTACTTCCACATGAGGCGACTACTTCAAATGAGGTATCATGGATAGGATTTTGACCATTAAAATGTGCTGAGTGCAGTGTGCTAATATCCCCACCTTTATATATATATATCCATCATGAGCAGCATGGCAAGAGAGAGACATGAGATAACATTAACACGACTTTTCTATATCAGAACGGATTTTTGTTTGCTACAGCAGCACAACTATTAAAACAAAAGAAATGCAAATATAGTTTCCATGCATTCCTGGAACAAAAAATAAATAAATTTAAATCGCTGCTACTGTTTAAAGCATGCATCAATCATAACTGAAAACAACAAAAATTGTAAACAGGTAAAAACAATAAATAAGATTCAAGTATTTTTTCTACAACCGGCACGCAAGACCAAAAGGAAACCTTAAGGTTTTGCCTTTTAACCTCAATGATATCTACCTTTTGACCTGTACAGCGAGGAAGTGGAAGGGGTGTATATGGGCTTTTTCTGGGTACTAGTGGTCCTGACTGGCTCAGGAAAGTGATCAACATTGGTCTCTGTTGGTTTTCCAACACTCTGTGTGGAGTTTAGTGAACTTTGAGGCCGTGACTGGGTGGCCACGGGCTCTGACTTCCTTCTTGTCCTGTTATCGCTGGCAGAACTAAAAAATAAGGGAAGGAAAAATGTCATTTATTTGAAACAGGTTAATCTTTGGGTTTCATTGGATTTGTAGAATTCAAACATTGCTAAATTTTCTATAAACAGTAAATTATTTACAATCTAACTTTTAAATTATAATCAGAGTTCTTTACTTTATACATTTTGGAAACAACTATTTCCTATTTTTACTCCATACATTATAAAATCCAACTCAACAGTGCAATATTAATTATATTCAAAGCAGGTGAAATAGAACCCTACAGTTAAAATGAAAAAAAAAAAAAAAATTTCCCCCCCCCCCCCAAAAAAACATCGTTCACATTAACCTAAACGTCATTATTCTCACATGTAATTTTTATAGGGGTGGTCAGGTCAGAGAGGAGGGTCACAGGACAATGATTAATGTCACCCTGACAGTCCACTAGAACAAGGCTTTTTCAGCTGTTCTAAACTTTCAGAACTACTGCACTGTCGTACAATACCTGTATTTAAAAAAAAAAACTAATATGAAAGGATCGAAATCTTAATTCAAACAATAAGACATCTTCATATCTCTTATTGTCAGGTAAAATAAATAATAACCGCGGAAGAAAAAAACATTTTACCTCGAGGGGCGTTCAAAGCTTCTGTCTGCAGATGGCTGATAAAGAAATGTCTGAAACAGAATAAAGAAATTCCTTTAATTGTGTAGTCTAATAGATTCAATTAATTTCCAAAACACCAATTAAAGCTGACTAAGTTTCCCCAAATCCCACTTGTGCCATTTTTCCTCAAATCCCATATTTGTTGTCTTTCTTGAAAAAAAATCAACAGACAAAGTTGTGTTCGAGAAGAAAAAGCATAGCCACTTGCAGAACACTTACAAGTGTTTCGATGTCGAATGAAGCAGGGAATTCCTTGTGTGCATGGCTCGAGTAAATAACCATTTTCCCTTCTACTGAAGCTCTGAGGAAGCTCAACTGGAGTTATTCTCTCAAGCTATGGGAGCTGGCCATCTGTTTTTTTTTTTAAGTAGCCTCTGTGAGGTAGCAGGAATGTCCACTTGCTGTGACACATTTGTGGCCAGTCAACATAAATAACAGGAGCATAGGACACCTACCTCAGAGACAAACTCTTTATAGGGCTGTGAAGCCCAACTACAATTTTAAGTAGCACTCTGTATGATTTTATAGCTGTCTGCCAAACAGGAGGGTAATTGTTGGCACCCATTTTCTTCGCCTACAGTAGAGGTTTAGCTCTGACCATTATCTCATGTTCCTTATATTCAGGCTCTGTAATTGGTGATGCATTAAATTATAAAGAAATAAGATTATTCAGAAAAGTTGCTTTATCTGTACACAAATGTAAGTAGTGTAAACATTAACAAAGGGGCTGTCTATTTTAAACTGACAGGGGTGATAGTGGCTAATTTTAACCACACAGCCTATGTGAAATGGGGTGTCATTTGATTCCTAATGAAGCATGCCCACATCATTGACTTACTCAAACTAGCTCTTGTCTCACAACAAAACACCTAGGACAGGACGTCATGAACATGGAGACATTTTGTACAGATAACCAATTATTAGTTTTTATGTAACATCTTGTTTCTAATTTGTTGGTTTGAACAAAATAGAACGATGTTTTTTGAGGATGATGTGTAGGTGATGGAAAATGAAGTAACGCACCAATAATTCATCTTACTGTATGCATTTGTTATCTCATATTCAAAAATCGACCTATCACATACTTTTTTTTTTTTAATGATTTTTCACCTAATTGTGGTCATTGTGCATTTCCACTCACTATATAATTCTTCTCTACCATACTACAGCTACAAACCTGGTTGTGTATGAGCCACATGCGTTTCCTCTGATGTACAATTGCATATTTTCAGACAGACGCTTATCCTATATCACAATGCAGCAGAATACTGTACACCCGGAGAAATGCTAGAACTGCGTCTTCTCTACATAAGCTCTGACACCCATGATTGGTTACTCACCCCCATTGGCGGGAGAGAGAGTAATTCTATCCCTCCCACTCAGACAGCCTGGCTAATTTTGCTTTCATGGACTCCTGGCTACAAATAGCTGTGGAATCATTTGGATTCAATTTTATAATCTCCCAGCAATAGGGTGATGGCTTTTCCATTGCTCCACTACTTATTTTCTCATCACTCATTTTTTCATTCATTTACTTGTCACTCATTCTCTTGCCCACTCCCTCATTACCTCATTACGGATACGGAGAACACTCTCTGGATCATAATCCAGGCGTTTTTTAGGAGGCTTGACCCAGAGGAGCAAGAAAGAGGAGTTGTGTTGAGCCAGAAATGAAAGGGAAAAAAAAGGAGTAGTTACCTGACTGTAGTAAAAAGATCAGAAGGCATGCCACTTCACACCAGCACACGGATTAGCATCACTACACACATTACTAACTATGGGTTACTACCATTAGCCCTTACACCTTTCACCAAAGCAACATGTAATCATGCACGTGGTCACATTTGCATGTGCTAAACTCTGCAGAGCTGGAAGTGTGAAGAACAGAGGCACTTGGTTACACAATCAGACACAAGGCTAAAATGTTGGAAGGTCAGAGCAGAACTGGTCGGGTTACCATTAATTGGTACTCGATTGTCACTCATTATTAAAAGGCTCCCCTAAATGCTTCTGCTCAATCCAACCAGTCATTCCAGACCCGACCATTGAAGTACGGCAACTACTGTGGAAGCCAACAATCTTCCCACTGTTTATGCCATGCTAGCATTATCAAACCAAACACACACAACTACACCACACTTACCGGCCTTCCAAACTCCAGCTCTGCAAAGAACTTATACCAGGGCTCATTCTCTAAAGCTAGCTCTTCTGGTGTTAAGTTACTCTTCTGGTTGTAGAATGGACAAAAGTAGGAAAAGAACAAAGGGGTGAGAAAGCGAACAGGAATGATACGGAGTAATGCCATGCAAGTGTCAACATATGAAATGGCTTTGACAAGATAGAATCTATAAAATATGAATAACCATTAAGGGTAGTATATTAAGTCTATAATATCCTAAATAGCAATGAATAATACTAAAAAAATGATAATAATTTGGAAAGTTTAATGGAGTTGCAGTTGCAGTACCTCTCCCATTCCAACAGAGAGCAGTGACAGATCATTTTTCATCACTTCGCCAGTCAACATAATTACTGACTACAATGTCCTCTACCTGCATGTACTGTAGTAACCATAACCTATAGAGGATTATCTTAGTCATCTACATTAAATTACTGTAAAATCACAAATTATAATTATTTGCCAATAATACAATCTCCACGCAAAGTTAAAAAATATATACAGATATACAGTTGTGTTCAAAATTATTCAAGCCCCAATGCTGTAAAGGGTTTTAGGGAATTCAGTGTACATTTGTAATTGTGTTCAGAATAAAATCTGAGAACCAAATGCAACTAAAATGACATCAATTGTTTTTGTAATACAGTATTAAATGTTTTTTTGTGATTTCTTCATTGACACAATTATTCAACCCCTTAAAGACTACCACTCTTAAGAACAGAGGTTCATTCAAGTGTTTTCGATCAGGTATTGAAAACACCTGTGGATGTCAACGAGCAGCAATCAAGCATAATAAGCACCAATTAGGCAGATTTAAAATGACTGTGATACTCAGCTCCTTCTAGACATTTACTGGTGTGTTTACAAACATGGT
>JAQMYJ010000002.1:18052104-18062239 GCA_030014305.1 Clarias laeviceps | reverse complement strand
TATTAAAAGACTCCTTTCATGTAAGATCACCTCTGCCTATATACCTTTCATAGTCCACACACAGCACCCCGTTACATCCTGTCAGCAATAAACGAAGTGGAGATTATGGAGTTGGGTTTCAAGAGGGCAGACTAGTGGCGGCAGAACAGCTGGGATGGGGACAGGACAGCCACCCAAGAAGCCACATGTATGTATGACCAGGGCTCAGGCGCTCGGTGGGGCTTCTTTTAAACACTTAAATACCTTGTGAGAAACCATGAAACTAAATACTCTGCTCAAATATTAAGGTCAATATTTTAATGTGTCTGACTACAAACAGCAACATAGAAACAAATAGAATTTGAAATAACTCAATTCTACTGATTCTGCTGTAGAGAAAGGATGTCTTCAAAAAAGGAAAAAACTATAAATCCCAGTAAACAGGAATTAATGAAGACAATATTTGGCGTTATTACACTTTGAGGAACTTTCAGTCTTGGGTACAATTTGTGCAGGAAATTAGCTACTAAGTTTTACTAAGCATCCTGCAAAACCACCCACAATTCTTCTGTGGACTTTTACTGTTGCACCTGATTCTTTTTTGCATGCAGAATCCATTTCCATCTTCCATTTGGCTTTTCATTTGTCTGAAAAGTGGTTACTTATATAACATGCTGTTTTCTTTTCAGGCATACAAATATTTTTTACTTTTAATGTTGTGATGGAATACTGATGTTTGAAAGTCAGAAATGTTTTTGTACTAACTCATTAATAGAGTCCTAAAATGAAATTTAAAATAAAATCCATAGGAAAGTTGATACTAAAACAAAAAAAAACAAAAACAGGTGCCAAATATTTTTTCACAATACTGTATATATACAGAATATGCCTAATTATATTACTAGCACAATAATGCACATGCATAGCTAAGCATAAACCTTAGAATTATGTCTATTAAAAACTTCTAAAGAAAGACTATTTTAATATAAGGAAATAACTTATTAATTTAATAAAAAATTAATAAAATTAACCATTTTATACTGTAAAAAGTACAAGAAAAGTGGATAAGGTGTATCATTTTAATCATGTTGCAATGGTAATGATTACTTTACACCGACACTGATTACCAATGTCACATGACAAAACAGAATTTCAAATATTTTATAGCTTGAAACAAAAATGGTTAAAAATATTCCCACCTATATAATGGTTCAGTCATTTGATTATATCAGGAAATCAGACGAGAATGTGTATCATGTTTACTGACCACATGTAATATATGTAGTTATACTGTATGTAAAAAGTGGAATCATATGGTTACGCAACATCACTTCAAATCATTACAGACAGCTCTAATAATGGATTAGGCAGTCATGTTATAACTGGGACAAACTTATCTAGGCATTAAGGTATTAACTGACATAAACAGAAGAAAGCATTGTAAACTTAGCTGACTCCTGTTAAATAGTATTGTATCTTGTTGATAGCAGCTTATGTCTAGTCTGATTTACGGCTACAGTGTATTGGAGAAACAGGAAACTGAACCCCCACAGACCTGATGCTCTTGGCAGGAGACGCGTGAAAGTCATACCTCGCACCTCATTGACAATCAGCTAAGTGTTTATACAGGACTAAATACACCTCATCGTGACATGCCACGGTATCTACAGCATCACCACACACATCATTAAAGTTCACACTTTTACATGTTTAATTAAAAGGCAAAAACAGACACAAACAAAAGTATAGTTAACTTATTACTAAATAAATAACAGATTTTTTTTTCAAATGGGTTGGGTGGTACTAGGATAAATTACCATTTGCACATGCAGACTGCTGGTTATATCGTGTATCTGAATTGAAAATCGGCCCAAACGCTATACATGATTATATATATCATGCTTTCTATATCAGCTGGCCCGGTGATGGAAAATGAAAATCATACATAAGACCTCTACCTCAGTTATCTCAAATCTGCTGACCATACTACTTATTAGAGATTGCAATAATGCAAAACCATTAATCATTTGTAATATTTAAAGACTACGATAAGCAGAAAAATAAAAATAAAAGCAAGTGTACGCTGAATTAGAACGACTGATTCATAACATCTTGAACACTGTGCATCTTGTAAAACTCACACTTTCTAATACTAATACAAATTCTAGCCTTCTCACATACTCTGCTGCACAAAATATTCCTACCTGTTACTGCTTTTATAACAAATTTCTTATCCTCGTGAAAAGAAACACACACTCTTTACGCTGAGCAAGTGTTGCCTATCAAACGGGACAGCAAAATAAAACACGTAAAATAGAGTGCGCCTAGCTGTGCTCTCGGTCAAAAGCCAAAACGAGTTCAGGATCCTTGCCATGTTGCTTACTAAAGCCAAAATAGGAAGAATCTTCTTCTCATCTGGGATTTGCAGTTGAGCTATTTATATTAGCATTTTTGTGAGGACACAAGATGGCCTGTGGTGTTTTAAAAAGTAACTTCTCAGTTAAAATGTTTTTAGAAAACCATGTGAAAACGTTTGTTGTGCTGTGGTTTATTGGCTAGAATTTTACTTTTTGTACTTATTCTGTACACAGGATTTACTGCGTAGTGATTTATGAATGCCATCTTTTTAAGATATTTACATGGAAATAGGGTCCGGTTAGACTCTAGACAGTTATGTGTTAACTTCTAACTTCTACACTCTCAACTAAGTTATACCTTTTATCTCATCTCAGTGGTACCCTTAACTTTTTTTCCTTTAATATATATTGTGGAAAAGCTGCTATAATGTTAAGATACATAATCGTACCATTATTACCATTTCAAGTTAACATTCAAAAGGTACACTCCAAGTACCTTTATAGATAAATGCTAAAGGGATAAAAATGGGGTGGCAATGATTAGAAAGGACTGTCTATCTTGTAAATGATGTGGAAATTAGATAGCAAGGTGATGTAGCTCATAACGGATGATACTTAACATAGACCTGTAGGCTATTTCAGACTGTAAACAAAGTCTCATATTGACCACAGGGTACTAAATCAAATCATACTTTAGCAGAATCAGAGATATCTTTAAACATCCTTTGCATGTCTTGAGAAGTAAAATCATACTGCATCAAAGCTATATATAACGGCAACTTTTTTCTGACAGGTCTGCACAAATTTGCTGTGACGGTTCTGTTCGGTTAAGTTTTCATTTAAGCAACAGGCTCTAAATTCATAAACCAGCTTTTTAAGCTCATTAGTGTGTTATTAGAATATAGGACATACGTTTTTAGGAACCAAATAAGGCATGGTTATGTTTGTGAACTGACAATCTGCAGTCTGCTGGAGTTAAGTGACCGTGCAAACTACACTCCTCCTGATGCAGCAGCCTAAGACAGAGACCGATCTCAAGCCACTCCTTATGATGCAGCAGATTCTCTGCAAATATCACCATGACTGGTGTCTGTAGCATTGGGTGAGAATGTGAGAGCCAGGCTCCAGCTGGGACTTGCTAGGCTGCTAGGCTAGGAGAAGGCGGGAATACATGCCAAGTCTGAGAGGTCCAGCTGGCAGAGTGGGCAGGTGATAGTGAAGAGCTGTACGGGACCAGCCAGCGCTGTGGAGAGCCTCGGAATCTCAGAGACAGCCACTTAACATTCAAACAGCTTGGGTGTAAGTCACTGAGCCTCCCTCAGCTTGACAATCTGCCTCAATCACACACGAAGCCACACACATGGTGTTCAAGAGCTTCTGAGAAAAGTCAAGCTTGGCTCTGATAATGTTGTTTATTTCTGCAAGGAATTCAAAGCATGGCGCGACACTGAGTTATGTTTGGGCCATGGCGAATGCTGATTGCAGCACTCACAGATAAGATTTCTTTTAAGGAACTTTATAAATAGGGACGGGGAATTAAAAGGAGCCCGTTTGAGATCGTGCAAAGTCACTTATTTGGCTAGTCGAGCTAATACGTGTCCTCCTGTCCTCATAAACATCTTGGTTAGTTCAAAACACAAGCGTGCTTCTGAAGTATCTCTGGTCCCAGTAATGATTCCGGCACGTGGAGTAAATTATCCAGACTTTTATTATTGGGTAAAAAGTTCTCAGCTCTCATAAAAATGCATATAATAATTCCACTACTTCTAGATTTAAGATAATGATGCTGTCTGTCCTACTTTTTAAAAATATACATTTAAAATAAATGTACAGATAAAAATATAACAGGGCAGAGGTTACATTCATACAAGAGTTGCACTGTCCAATGAGAGGACAGCAATGATGTAATATTTTTATCACATGCTCAAATGTGTTCACACTGTAACATACACAAGATGTGAAACACAATATTAATCTATCTACAGTATATCATCTATATCATCAAATAGTGAGAGTGCCTATGAGTGCATAGTAATGACGATCATTTAAGCTTAGGGTTTGTGACAGAGACTTTGGTTTTTTGACTGTTCCAGCTGTATGATCAAAGTATGCTTGACTTTAAAAAGGCTTGAGTCACACAGAATGTTTCCCACAGATCTGAATTATTCTTGCGTGGAGGTCAGCAGACAAGGGAGTGGGCGTGCTTGGGGAGGAGTTTTATGTCCTATCATGTTTTTATAAATATATTTTATGCATATAAAAATAAGAAAGACTTAAGACTATTTAATTTACACTTACACTATCATTTCACTTCGACTGAAGCGGAAAACTGCTACCTACCACTCCAACCCCTCTCTCTCTCTCTGTCTTTCTCCCCCTCAATCATCTGTCACTGAAACAACATCAAGAATGATGAAGGCACCATAGATCTGACCATATATAAGGAGTGCTTGTCCATTAATGCTGAACTCATTGTCAATCACCAACAACTATTACATGGAAATAAATGATGCACCCTTCCTGTGTGTGGTAGGTGACTCAGCTCATTAGCTACTGCTGCTCTGACAAATTAGAAACAAGGAACATTAATTTCTTGCAAGAAAATTAATAAATAAAAACATGTCTACTTGGACAGTCATCCATATACCTGGGCGTAGTGCCAAACTATTACTGTGACATTTACATACTGTAGTAGGAGAAAATTGTGAAATACTTCACAGTTTATGCATCAAAGTCAGACTAATCTATCATTATTGCAGTTTGGCATTATTTACCTCTGAGAGAAAAGCTCAGGGTGGTGCTATGCGTGAGAAGTAAACTGAAGTACGAGTGCAGACATAGACCTTCTTACATAATATTCATGAACAGTGACACTTTCAGATCTGTGCTTTGTGGCAAATATATAAATAACCTGACATTTGCAGATTCAACAGTTGTAACAGGTAGCAGGAGTCTCAATTGTTAATAAAATTATCAATTAAATAGAAATTTGACTGTTGGAGGAGAGCTGACCTTTGTTTTGGGAGCTACTGTATTATGTTAATAACAGCACAAGATAAGCATTCCATGAATATCAGGCTTTCCTGTATCTTAGCAGTTGAAAATCAGAGGCGCGTCATCTTATTTCATCATATTTCATCTCTCCTAACCGCCTAATGTGGTAACACATGAATGTCATATGAATACATATTATAACAAGGTCAGATAGTGATGCATGACGTACAGCAGTACTCTCAATAACATCCATCAGCATGCAGGACATGCTCATACTTTCTCACTTTCACTGTAAGCATTTCAGTCCTCATAACATGGAATGGAGCTACTGTATCTGCTTAGTAGAGGTTTTCAAACTAGAGGTCATGGCTACATGTAGGGGGTAGCTCAGTGGTTAAGGCATTGGACTACTGTCCACAAGGTCCCAGGTTTGAATCCCAAGGCCCCTTAACTGCTCAGATGTGTAATGAGATAAAATAAGCAAGTTGCTCTGGATAAGGATATCTGCCAAATACCTAAATGCAGGGTTGTTTGAATTTACTTCTCTTTTACATCATTTATTTGGTTCACAAAGAAATATTATTAATGTAACTATAAAATGCAATTGTGTGTGCAACTATTCTGAAAAGTTACTGAAAGTTGCAGTCAAAGAAATAAACAATGTACATACTGTTATATTATTTTTTGCTACCCTGGCGCAAAGAATTATTTTATGAGATAAGAAACAAAATGGACAAAGTCTTCTGTTCATCTACTCCCACTAGTCCCTTGAAAAAACATCCAGTGAATTGACTACAGCAGGAGTCAAGAAAGCAATGACAAAAATAGGGCAAAGCACTTCTTTAATGTGGATTTAACTTCTATTCATTCCTAAATCTAAAACAAATAATATAGGGTTCTCAGGGTTTGAAGTTATTTGCTGAAAAAAAGTGTAGGAACCTACCTGGCTTAGTATCTTTAGACCAGGTGACCTGTCATGTAGGAGGAGATTCCGTACACATGCCGTCCAGCACATCGGGCAATTGATATACAGTATATCCGTTGTTTCTGTGGCAGTTATTTACTGGGTCGGGTTGCCAGCTCAACCTTGCAGCATGGTGTGATTTTCTTCCTGTATATGCACTTATATTTGTGGAATGATACTCGGCTACATTGCGCCCTTAGCCTCAAGTCAATTTTGCATTGCCTGCTTCTGTACACTCACTGTACTTGTATGTGAACATTTATCTCTACAGGCTGTAAGAAATCTATTTATCTCAAGTGTAAATACACTAAACTTTAAGGTAAAATTCTGCACTCTGCTAGGCAGCTAGTTGAAATAACAATAACTCTGTAAGTGTACAAACATTTACAGACTGTTTTTCAGCATACAGTGAGAGGCACATTCTGCTAATTTTTCCCCACTGAGGCCATCCACCGTTTTGTGTTTTCTTGTTATTCCACATTCCACATTAAACTAGTAGAGGTTGCGGCTGACGCGTTGTTGTTGTCTAAGAATAGTTCTTTTCCTATAGTAAATGCCATACACTAAATGCTAATGCTAACAGCCAAATGACTAACAAAAACGAAGCGCAACAAGGTCAGTATAATCAGTTCTTCTGGTGTTTATGCCTGTTTACTCTGGGCTCCCCATTTTCCATCCATATGCCAAAAACATATAGCTGATAGGTGGATTGGCTACATTTTACATTTACAAGGGTTGGACTATGAAACTAAAACGCCAGGTTTTAGACCACAATAATTCTTTAGTATGGTGTAGGGCCTCCTTTTGCGGCATCAATTCTTCTTGGGAATGACAGATACAAGTCCTGCACAGTGGGATTTTGAGCCATTCTTCTTGCAGAATAGTGGCCAGGTCACTACATGATGCTGGTGGAGGAAAATGTTTCCTGACTTGCTCCTCCAAAACACCCCAAAGTGGCTCAATAATATTTAGATCTGGTGACTGTGCAGGTCATGGGAGATGTTCAACTTCACTTTCATGTTCACCAAACCACTCTGTCACCAGTCTTGCTGTGTGTATTGGTGCATTATCATCCTGATACAAGGCACTGCCTTAGGATACAATGTTTGAACCATTGGGTGCACATAGTCCTCCAGAATGGTTCGGTAGTCTTTAGCAGTGACACACCCATCCAGCACAAGTATTGGGCCTAGGGCATGCAACAGTCTGGGTGCTTCTTTGGGGCTTCTCCACACCGTAACTCTCCCGGATGTGGGAAAGACAGTGAAGGTGGACTCATCAGAGAACAATACATGTTTCACATTGTCCGCAGCCCAAGATTTTCGCTGCTGGCTCCATTGAAACCGATGTTTGGCATTGGCCAATGTTTCAGTTTCATTGTCTAACCCCTGTACATTATGGCATTTGACAGATACACTTATCCAGAGAGACTTACATTTTTAGCTCATTATACACCTGAGCAGTTGAGGGCCTTGCTCAAGGGTCCAAATGGAAACTTGTTGGTCATGGGGTTCGAAGCTTAGTCCAATGCTTTAACCACTGAGCTACCCATGATTCCCTAGTACTACTGTGCTGGCTACTCTTAATTGCCTCTATGTGTGAACAAGTCCGTGAGCATGTGTGGATTTGACAGGTCTGCTGACCAGGGTGAAAGAATAACTGAAATTGAGTGAATCATTTAGGGCCTTACGGTTGTTCATTGAAGAAAAGCCAAATTTCTGACATAAACATGAAAATGCACATGATTTGGAGAAATGAGAACATTATTACTCCAAGTTCAAACACTTTAAAAAAAAACAACAACACTTTGCTCTCATAGTAGACATCATTCTTTAAATTATTATATAAATAAATACAGTCATGCTTCCACACATTAGAACGTATTCATACTAGCATCTCCTTTCCTTGTATACTGACTCTCCTAGAAAAAATGTAACTACATGTAAATCAACTCATCACATTTGACCACCATCTACCCATACTGTTCAATCCAGTTATCTAGTTAAAAAATAGTTGCCAGAACAAAAATTGTTGTTTTTTTATGTTATGATTGGTACAATATTAATTATTATGTAATGTTTTGGGAGAGAACGTGGCTTTGGAAGCTACATGAATATAATCTGACATCCTGACTTCCTTTCTATGAGGCTTCAGACATCAAATTTTGTATGTGGTTTTTCGGATATGTCAAGGAAAATAAAAGTTATCAATACTTTTATAATGTGTAAATTTTATCACTACAAGAATATGGAAATGACGGCGCAAAAATGTAGAACTCTTTTTTTTTTTGGTCATAAAAACAACTGAAAACAACCATCAAAACACATGACAATGTGTATCTGTGCTATTTTTGGGAAATGTTTTTTTATTTTTTTTCTCAGTCATCATATTGCCTGCTTTGTGATTAAAAAAAAAAGATATGTCACTCTATACCACACAGTCCTGAGCCTTATACTGTATATGCTCATTTAAAAAACAGCAAAAACAAAAAATGTCTAAAATGCTCTGGGGTTTAAGGGCCAAGTAGGTCTGATCCCAATATCTAAGACACATGAATCAACCATGAATACAACTTTGACTGAAATTAATTATAGCAATCCGAAAATTACTGAAATAAATAAAATAATAATAATAAAAACATGCCAGGCTTTGACAGGGAATAGTTCTGGTTTATACTAGATTTCTACTGTGCCATTTATGAACATGCACGGCCCCCCCCCCCCTCCCCATCTATCCCCCTCCCCCGACCCCACCCCCACTCACAGCAAGCATATTATTTTTGGTTCAAGAATCAATACTTCCTTAACTTGAATGAGTCAGTAGCTTACTGTTGTCACAGCTAATCATCACAAGCTAGCAAATTCACAGGTGCTAGCCTTACACTTCTTACTCTAGGTATTAGATAGAAAGCTAGTTTGCAACTAACTTTTAAAAAAAATTTATTACATGAATAAGTGTAAGCAAGAAAGCAGGTAAACTGACTAAATGCAATCACTCACTCATCATCTATACCACAATATCCCATATACAGGGTCACGGAGGCCTGGAACCTATCCCAGGAGACTTACTGTAGGGCACAGCCATTTCAGGGCACAAACATACACACACTCACGCTCATTCACACACTATGGGCAATTTGGGAACACTAATTAGCCTAATCTGCATGTCTTTTTACTGAGGGAGGAAACCGGCGCACCCAGAGGAAACCCACCTAGCACGAGGAGAACATGCAAACTCTGGGAATCGAACCCGGAACCTGGAGGTGCAAGTCAACAGTGCTGACCACTAAGTCACCATGCCGCACCAAATGCAACTAATTTGCATTAATTTAGCAGTGTTTGCCAGTGGAGCCATTTCTCCTTCATCACTTGCAGATAAATATGACCACTTCATGATAACCACTTTTTTTGCAATCTTCTGTATATAGCTGTTTTAGTTACCTAATTTAATTATGAAAACTAATTATGCCATTTTTTCACACCACAAACTTCCTGATTCCTTGTCTTTTTTTTTCACAAAATTTCACAAGGTTTGCTTTTTTAGGGCTCAGTTTTAAAAATCATGGGCACTCCTGGTTGTCCTGGGGCCCCTAAACAACCACTTATACCATAAGAAACTTCAAGCATCCATGATTTAATTAGCCAGCTTGTAAAGATTCTTCTGACTTAAAAAGATTCTCACTAAGAATAGAAAGAAAGAAAAAGAATAACTACTTGTGATATGTTCTGTTGCCCTGAGCTAAAAATACTGGTTAAATAGATTTAAATTCTCCTTTTACTCAATGATTTGAAATTTTTATTTAAAGTTTTTTTTTTAAATAAACAAACCAGTGCGGGGGGGG
>JAQMYJ010000002.1:18019070-18043283 GCA_030014305.1 Clarias laeviceps | reverse complement strand
TTTTTGGACGCCTTCAGCCTTTACAATGTAGAAAGAAATAAAAATCAGGAACCATCATGGAGTTAGAAAGTGACCACAAACTTTTGATCGGTAGTGTACTGTATATTTTATATATTTTATACACACACACACACGCAATATTTCTTTGTAGTTTGCTTAAAATATTGATGTGTTTTCTTGTGACAAAATTCCATTTTATGAACATAAATTACAATGCCAAATTCTCTCACTAATACAAATGATACAATTGAAGGAATTGAAAGAAAAGACTTACAGACTTAAAGTCAGCTCGTTTAACTTGCACTTACCTTCATATGAAGGCATTCTGGCTGTGTAATGTCATTAAGGGCTGTAAATTCTGGCACAGGATCACACAAATGAGCAAAAACTGAAAGTCACTGATAAATCCAAAGCCCTCTGGTTATCTTCTCCTTGTGGGGAATCATATCAGCCACACTACTGCTATTCCAAACATGTGTCTGTCACCTCAAGTGCTCTTTTGCCAGCAATCCAAATTGAGATGCTTGCCTGTCTTCTCCTTTGTGTTTAACCTTCAGCTGAGGACGAAGCTCCCACAAGCCTTCACACAGACCTAATTGCCTGTTACTGCCCTATGATGCTGTGATCTGACACAGATTAGAGTGCAGGCAGAATTTTAGCTATGAAGAGCATCCTCCAATATGCAGCACCAGATAGAGCCTTTCAGCAAATGGAACAAACGTGCTCTTTGTGTCTCACGTTTTACAAATACGATAAGCTGTCTGGGATTAGCACAGCAGCAGACCAATCAGAGCTCAGAGGCAGTGGGGTAGGTTGGGTAATCGGCATTAAATCAAAGCAGACTGACTGAATATATCAGTGAAGGTTATAAGTAGGAACGATTCATTTCATTAACACCACTTTTCTAAATCTCTTATAAACATTATTCTAAATGATCATGGAAGGTCACTAGAACTATTCATTTGCTTTCACAGTAAAATTTTAAGCAGGTATTTAGATTGAACACTGTTGTTTATTATTCATCGCAACATAAGATAATCAGAATTAGATGAAGAATGTAACTATATGGATACAAAACTGTATAAAATGCTGTATAAATAAAGATATAAACAACAACAACACAAATATATGCATGATCAGAAATCTATCATGATATCTATATGCTTATCTGATTCGTTCAGATTACATCACACCTCTCATATTTACTGTCTATGTTTAACAAAGATGTAAAGTGGCATCTAGAGAGAGCTGGGTGATGTCTGGATGAGGAGCTTGAATTATGGCCCTATCACTTTCAACATGACCTTTTAATTCCTCTCAACACCAGCCCTCCCAATGCGATGCCAGCTCTCTCATCTCTCCATCTCCCAGGATTCACAGCTCCTGACCCACAAGCCTGATCACACTGTATCCCGTTGCTCTATTTATACCCGCTTTCATAAATAAGCCTGCCACCAATAAGCCTGTAATGGCCCTAACAGAGATATTTGTACATTTAGTTCCGAAAAGGTCCACAAAGTTATGGCGTTAAAGCATTCTGTCATAACACGTTTTCTTTTCTTTTTTTAAATATATATATTACTATTTACTATTACAACTGTATGTTTGCTATTTCTTGTTGTAACCCTTATGATGAGCATTTCTATTTAATAGACTTTTTAAAAAGCCCAAATAAACAGCAAATTTTCACTCAATGTGATGCTTAAGATATAACAGTGCCAACTTCTATCACACACACACACACACACAAAGACACCGTACATATATCACTCAACCATCTAAACAGACAGTTGCAAATATTGCTTATTTAACTGTCCGTCTCATATAAATGATTATTGCGGCTGCAGGCATTTCTGAGCCCCCAGCTGAGGTCGCAATAAGTGAATGCCTGTGTAATGGCCAACACATTTGACAGGCAGATGAAGAAACCATTCACAGCTATGTTGTACATTTGTGTAAGGAGTAAAATCATGTTCACGGTGTTACAGGACATGCCTCACACCCCAGACATGTTGGCAGATGACATACATAAGCAACTGTTGTAGTCTTGGGATATGTTGAATGAAATTATTTGCTTCTTATAAGTTTTTTTTCTTTGCTTAAAAAAAAACATTTTACATGGACCTACAATATCAATGTCAGAAAACTAGGTTTTATTAATATTTCATATTGAACCCAGTTGTTGTGTTCTTGTACTAAATGAAAGTTTTAATTTATTTTTCCAATACTGTGGCTCACCCTAGTGGTGAGTAAGATGTCTTACAGATGCATGTGAGGCCTACCAGAACCTCTTGGTCTACCATGTCAATTACTGTGTTCAGCTCATAACCTACAGAAAGTTCCTCCCTTACCAAGAATTCCTTCTCGGAGGATTGAGAAAGTGTCCTCAAACCGCAGTTCATCACATGACTTAATATCACCTAAAAAGAGCCCCTCAAACACTCAACACCAAACAAAATAAAAACACATAAATTTTTGTATTAAATAATATTCAGCTGCACCCTTGTTCCTAAGCCCACATCACGGCTGTGCTAATATTACATCACAACAGCACTCTCTCTTATATCATATTGCTTAGGACACCATGCTCAGTGTGAATCAAGAAGTAGACATGGGTCAAGAAAAGTCATGCACTTACTGCTTCTTTAAAAAGAAAATAAGAAATCTGTTCACCTACAGTAGTTTACTGTTCTTATTAACAACACTTACACAAATAAATAGATACAAATTTGTGGCAAATGCTAAAAGCTCAATAATATAAATTGTGTTATTTACTTTGAAGTACGTAGGGGATCCAACACAACAATATTTAAAAACACCCAAAATTAGCAACTAGTTTGGAATGCATATTCCAATAACAGCATACATACATGACCTAAAAAGGTCAAATCATTCCCAAAAAGTTAAAATCAGTGCAGACCTGTTAGTATGTCTATTACATATACATATCTATTTCATATGCAGATATGAAACTTTGCAATTATTCATAGTTCCATAAAAGGTTATAATCCAAGGTCGAGCTTGCACAGCACCTGTCAGGAAATCTCTGCAGCCAGGTGTCTTCAGTGCCCAGAAAATCATTGGAACACGACTACTATCCCGGGAGGACTTTTACGAATCCCGCAGTCTCAGGAAAAGCTTCCAGCACCTGAAAGGACTTCACCCAGCCATGCCATAACCTCTTCAACCTTCTACCATCTGCCAGGAGATATAAAACCATCTACTGTAGAGTTGTTAATGTATACTACTGTAAGTTGCAATATTTTTTTCTAACATATTCAGACACTTTTCAAAACGTATTTGTATTGTTCATGTTATTTAAAAAAGATTTAGTGTGCAACTATCTATCTGTGCTCTTGTAAGAAATGCTTTTTTTTCCTAATAGAAAAAAATAGTTTATCAGCATTAACACAAAATTAGTCACATACAGTATTTAATTTCATCAAGATGCAAAACTGTTGGTGTAAATCATCCTCTGTCATCATGCTGATAAAAACCTCAATTTTATCATATTATATCAAGGCCAGTTATTTTTGGTTTGGTTATATACATTTTAGCTTTCATTTTATGACACTTACATCTTGATCTGTTAAGCACAGCACCTTTGGTGGCAGACCATCCAAGTTTTAGGGGATCAAAAGTATCAGAAACAAAGGAATATGTAACTGACAGGTGTTTCTTGTTGCACACTTTTTTTTCGTTTGTACACTCACTGGAGACCCTAAAATGACTAAGAAGTGAATTTTTCATAAAAGGTCCTTTTTACTGTGAAAACTTTGAAACAAATCTTAATAATAAAAATAATAATAGACCTACAGGCATCATGATCAGCTTCTGGTGTAGAAGAATGAGAGGAATTAAATGCTTAGGATGACAGTATTTTCTAGTATTTTCACTTTAAAAATGTTACCCTACATCACTAACATGATTAAAGTTTTACTCCAAAGAATTAGCAAATACACAATTCTTACGCATCCCTGATGATGCATGAGGATTTTAACAACGTGCTGAAGCTGTGCTCAAAATATTTCTTTTAAATCAACAATTTATTTTTAAATCTATAATTTGGGAAGCATGGTTGTACTCTTAAAGCAAGTCACGCAGTTTCACAGTGTCAATGAAAATGAAGATTAAGGATGAAGAAAAAGTATATTTTCTTGTTGTTACAATATCTATTGACAAAACAAGCCTACATACTGTATAATTGACATATAATTAAACATTGCACTTGTCTTGTGCATGATAAATAAACATAAACATGTACAGTCAAGCATGTAACAAAATAACAATTAAATACACTAAACTACATTCACCTTTTTAAATTTATACAGAACATCTGTAGTTAACACCTAGTGGGATTTTGTGTCCTCGTCTCTTCAGTATTTATTTAAAGCACAGGTATAGAAGCAGTAAGGAGACACTTATGTTTCTCTCTCTCTCACATAAACACACACACACACACACACACACACACACACACACACACACTACCACGCACTTGTGCATACAAACACACACACACAAACACACACACTACATTTCTCAGACTCTAAATCAGATCAGAACAGTGAAATAAGACATTAGTATTTACAGCATAAAGCAGATGTGCTGTATACAATATCATTTAATCCTACTTGGGCTTCGAGGATACCAGTGTTGCAAGATGGACCGTATCATGTCTACATTGTAATCGAGATCTAACTACAGTTACAAGAACCCAGAGTGGCCTACAAACAAGCTGCCAAGGACTAAAACTCCACTCCTTCTCCATCACAGACTCACATATCACATTCTCCTATTACTGAATGTGATCAGTCACCTGTTTCACTCACTTCTTTGGGTGCATCATCAACATCAGAGTACTCTTACACCAAACTCACTTCGCAATCTACGTATCTGCTCTGTCTTCTTACAAGTCTTAAGTCTTGCTTTCGTCATTGTTATCATGGTTTTGATTCTATTCCTCTTACATCTTTTTTTCGCTCTTCTATGCCTACATAACAATGGCATAAACGAACTGTATCAGTCAGGATTTAGGCCTCATCACAGAACAGAGACAGCACTTGTTAAAGTAGTACATGACCTCCTATTGGCCCCTTACCAGGGTTGCATCAGTATACTTGCGTTACTTGACCTGCGTGCAGCTTTTGACACTATTGATCATAGTATTCTTCTTCACAGATTAGAAAATGTAGTAGTTTCTCTTTGCCACTGTCGCCATCGTCCTCGGTTTGCTCATCAGGGACAATCTTATCATTGTGATTCATACACGTTCACATCTCATACAAACTTAAATAATTCTTTTGATTGTGTAAAGCTGCTTTGCGACAATGTCAATTGTTAAAAGTGCTATACAAATACAATTGAATTGAATTGAATTGAATTGAATTGAATAGTCCATCATCTTCTGTTCATTTGATTCAAGATTCAAAATGTTTTGTTGACCTGCACATGATCCACACCTCTGTGTGCGGCAGAAAGATGTCCTGCCATTCTGCAGAGGCTATTTTTTTTTCAGTACTCTGCTTGTGGTGTTCTGTTGCTCTACCTTACCTTTTTCTCAAAATAGCCACGACATTCTATTGGATTCAAGTCAGACACCATACTTGGGCAGGTCACAAGTTCTTACTTTTTTCTTCTTTAGAAACGATTTGGCAAATGGAATGATTTGGTAGTGTGCGCTGGAGCTTTATCATCATAGGATCTTTTCCTTCCGTAAGGCTTCAGAAGACCAGGAGCCATCTTGTCAGCCAGTATTTTGTTATATTCAGAGCTTTTTTTTCGTGCTATCTATAAATGTCATCTCCTCATCACCCCAAACACACACACACACCTCCATGCTTCACTGTCTGGACTCACTGTATTCACTGTGATAGTCCTGGCCAGGCTCATGCCAAACACTCAGACTCCATCTGAGCTGAACAAATTTTCTTGCTTCCATCTGATCAAAGAATGTGCTCCCAAAAGTCATCTGGTTCTTTTCATGTGCTTTAGAAAAATTTAGCAGTTTTGTGCCAGAGTAAGGAGGATTTTTTATACCTCCAAGGTCAAGGGTCCGATTCCTGCCTCAAAGTCTGTGTCCATGGAGTTTCAATGGTTGGATGGGTTTCCACCAGGTACCTCGGTTTCCTCCCACAGTCTAAAGACATGCAGTGTGTGCGTGTATATACTGTATATATGTGCGTGTACCCTGCAATGAATTTGCACCCTTATCTAGGGTGTACCTCGCCTTGTTCCCAAAGTCTCCTGGGATAGGCTTCAGGCCCCCATAATCTTGTACAGGATAAGCAGTATAAATGCCAAACACTCAGACTCCATCTGAGCTGAATAAATTTTCTTGCTTCCATCTGATCAAAGAATGTGCTCCCAAAGGTCATCTGGTTCTTTTCATGTGCTTTAGAAAAAATTTGCAGTTTTGTGTCAGAGTAAGGAGGATTTTTCTTGAATACCATTCATAGTGGCAGCACGGTGGTTAGCACTCTTGCTTTACACCTCCAGGGTCCGGGTCCGATTCCGGCATCGGGTCTGTGTGCATGGAGTTTACACGTTCTACACCCGTTTCAAAGGTGTACAAGTACTTCTGTTGTATACACAGACATATAAAGCAAAACACAGTGGGCATGAATGTCTTTAATACCACCCAGTCTTTTGAATCTATTTTTCTACCTTTAGGGGTGAGACATTTCAGGAGCGGGACAATTTATACTCCAAAGTTGCAAAATTCATTATAGTAAACCTGCTATAATACAGTAAATAATACACCTGTTATAAATATGGGATTAAATTGTAAAGTTATGGCTACCAGAAGACTGAATTATTATATTGTATTCAACGTTGTGTTTTGTGAAAATCTAATGTAACTTTGTAAATTGATCTGTAGCTCTTGTTTTATGGGGGCATTCTGCATTTTTAACACCTCTATATGTCAGCAACTACACAAGCTTTATGTTTTCCACATTAACTTTGGTGAATAGTGACATTACTTTGAGAAAGTAAGAAGCAAACCTGAAATGGTTAGTCAGGAGAAAAGTAATTTCAAAGTAATTTCCCCTAGGTTAAATTAACTTAATGGGTGAGAGGACTTTTCAATTAATTGATGATAATAATAATTTCAACCAAGACCTATTTATAGTTTAATTGTGAAGTTGACTACAGGCTTTTATTAGAGATTATAATATGTATCCTCTTTATCATGTTGTACTACTTCTTTAACAAGTTATCGTGCAAGTTATTGTGCTGGCCAATAGAGTGTTCATACCACTCTATTGGCCAGCAGGTGAGGTACAGGATTTCTAAGTGATTTCTACATTCCGGCAATAGTGGTTAGTACTGTGGCCTCATACCTCCAGGGTCAAGGGTCTGATTCCTGCCTCAAAGTCTGTGTGCATGGAGTTTCAGTGGTTGGATGGGTTTCCTCCAGGTACCTCAGTTTCCTCCCACAGTCTAAAGACATGCAGTGTGTGCGTGTATATACTGTATGTATGTGTGTGTACCCTGCAGTGAATTTGCACCCTTATCTAGGGTGTACCTCGCCTTGTTCCCAAAGTCTCCTGGGATAGGCTTCAGGCCCCCATAATCTTGTACAGGATAAGCAGTATAAAAGAAGAATGAATAATTGAATACATAAATAAATAAATAAATAAATAAATAAATAAATGAAACAGATTTCTGTATTGATCCTGTTTAAATAAGTGAGTAGTGAGTTAGGAGATTAATTTGGATTAATTTAATATAAATACACACTGTGACCCTGTATACAGGATAAAGCAGTACATGTAGAAATGAGTAAGTAAGTGAGTGTGAATGCAGGTTCTGGAATATTTAAAAACTAAATTATTGAATCTGAATTTGTGAACATTGAAATAATTATATTAAATGGTTGCTGTTTTTTTTAAAATATATTAAATAAGGTCCATCCATTTATGGAACCTCTGTAGTCCAACGGTGACCATTGTATTGATTCCCACTAATCACAGGGAGAAGATACAAACTCCATAGACACACACCTGAGGCGGGAATCGAACCTGGACCTTGGCGGTGCAAGACGACAGTGCTACAATTATTTCCAGGGCTTTCATACTTCCTCCTATTATTATTATTCATTCCCTTTTTTTTTTTGCTTTTTAGTGTTTTTATTATTATTATTTTAGTTTTCACACATCTGCAGATACTCACAACTTAAACTCACCTTGCGAGAAATATCTCTAGCTTTAGCGTCCTGTGTTCAGACAGACACCGGTTTGTTAGTGACTCGTTGAAAACCCCCAAATGTTTCGCTGTGTCTGTTTTCATTCTCGTTTAACTTTCGATTCACATACGGTGTTTCAAAGGAACCGATTCTCTCTCATCAGCAACGTGTTAACAGCGCGTAAGTGGAGTTGTAAAATTTAAGGCGGAACATTCCTGGACAGACAAGCAACGGAAGCTCTCACAACCATTCAGATCCAAGCTCCACAGAAACACCTTAAGGAGCTCAATCAGTGACGCATAGAGGGCAGGTTTTAACTTTTACGCGTCCTTAGCTACCAGTTTTTTTCCCTGCCTATCCGGGGCATGAACGCAGATTTCTACACGCGGAAACTTCTTAAATGCAAGTGAGTGTGGAGCACATCGCAGCGCCACCGAGCGCCTTTACCGCCTCCAAGTGCTTCGGCTCCTTGGCCAAAAGTTTCGCTTCCAACTTGGAAACGCGTCAAAGGCTCCTTAGCCGGACATTTCCGCGGAAAAAGATGAGGAAAGAACCGGACACTGTGAACTCGAGCCAAGACAACAGACTTAGGTAAGACTTCTCGAGGAAAACATTTTTTATTGGAAAGGAGATGATGGAGACGATACAAGCGCTTTATTTGGTAAATCGGGTTTATTTATTATTATTTTTTTTACCAGTTTGTTTCGCCATTAGTGACGTAAAAGATGGGAAGAAAATTAAAGGACATGTATTAAGTCTGAAATGTATTGAAGCTTATATTTAATGTAATTATTGCCACTAAACAAGACCTATCCTGGGCAGTCCTGCACATCACATGACTGAATGAGCGTATTGTCTTTCCTTCAGACCTAGCAGATCTAATTGCTGCATCTACACAAGCATTTAGTTTCACCTTTAGTCCAATTTTAGCCCTTCTTTGGAAACCTGAGCAGGCTTCAGTTTCATTTTCAATATAGCTGAGTTGTTGAAGATCCAGATTATGAATATCTTGTCCAAGGAAACCTTGGTTAAACAAAGGGTTTAATCATGGATAAGTAAATAATGAAGGATTGATCACCGTAGATCAGAAAATCAAATACGTCCTAGCACTAATCTTATTACACATTAATATTTTATTAGGATTTTCGTCATAAATAACTGCAAAATCAAGTTTGCTTATTTGTAACATGTTACATTGATCGATTTCAGTCAAACTGTCAGTAAATGTTTTAGTATTTACATTCACATGCATCTCTCAAAACATATCACCTGAAGAAACAATGAAGTCAGAGCCCAAATGAATTAAATGTTACTTAACCCGATTTACATATAATTAGTTATTTGGAATGAGAAAACATAAATCTTTGCCTGTTATGTTGCACATCTATAATTATATATAATTATAGCATTTCTATGAGTATTATTTATACATATACAGTGCGGAACATGAAATGGGTAAAGAAATCAACTAGGTGATTATTCTGTATTATCTGTAGGTATAATGATGTAAAGGAGTAGTGGGTTAGAAATTCAAAAATTATTTTTAGAATGACCGGCCTCAGAAATCGCCGATTTACAGCGCCACAGGATGCAGCTCACATGAATGCTTTTTGGAGTTCAAGTGGCAGACATACTGTGCCTTGCAAAAGTATTAATACCCCTTAAAATTCTCACATTTTGTCATGTTACAACCACAAACGTACTGTAAGTGTATTTTATTGATTTTTATGTGATAGAACACCCAAAGTGGCACATAATTATCAAGTGGAGGAGAAATGATAAATGGTTTTACAAAATACTTTACAAATAAAGTATTTTTTTTATTTTATATATTTTTAAATATTTTACAAATAAAAATCTGAAAACTATGGCAGGCATTTGCTTTACTCTAATTCCCTTTACTCTGATTCCCTTTACTCTAATTCCCTTTACTCTAATACCCCTAACTAAAATCCAGTGCCAACTGCCTTCAGAAGTCACCTAATTAGTAAATAGAGTCAACCTGTGTGTAATTTAATCTCTGTATAAATACAGCTTTTCTGTGAAGCCCATGGATGTTTGTTAGAGTACATTAGTGAACAAACAGCATTTTTATTTAAAAAAAAATCCCAAACATTAAACATATCATGAAGCACTGGTTATCCGAAAAGGAAAAAGTATGGCACAACCGCAAACATAACATGGCCATCCACCTAAACTGATAGGATGGGCAAAGATAGCAATACTCAGTGAAGCAGCCAAGAGCCCCATGGTAAATGTGGAGGAGCTGCAGATATCCATACGTAGCTCAGGTGGGAGAATCTGTCCATAGGACAACTATTAGTCATGCACTCTACAAATCTGACCTTTATGGAAGAGTGGTAATAAGAAAGAAAGAACGTTTTGCCCTACTGTAAATGCAAAAGGCTGTGTGTGGTAAACTAACACTGTGCATGGTGGTGGCAGCATCATGTTGAAGGGATGCTTTTCTTCAGCAGCACGGGGAAGCTGGTCAGAGTTGATGGGAAGATGGATGGAGCCAAATACAGGGCAATCTTAGAAGAAAACCTGTTAGAGTCTGCTAAAGACTTGAGTCTGGGGCAGAGGTTCACATTTTAGCATGCTAAATGACACTAAACATACAGCCAGAGCTACAATGGAATGGATCAAAGCATATTCATGTGTTAGAATGACCCAGTCAAAGTCCAGACCCAAATCCAATTGATAATCTGTGGCAAGACTGTAAAATTGCTGTTCACAGACACTCTCCATCCAATCTGACTGAGCTTGAGCTATTTTGGAAAGAAAAATGGGCAAAAATTGCACTCTCCAGCTGTGCAAAGCTGGTAGAGATATACCCTAAAAGACTTGCCGCTGTAAATGCAGCGAAAAATGCTTCTACAAAGTATTGACTCAGGGGGGCTCAATACAAATGCATGCCACACTTTTTTTATATTTATTTGTAAAAAAGTGTGAAAACTTATAATCATTTCTCATCCCCTTCACAATTATGTGACACTTTATGTTGGTCTATCACATAAAATCCCAATAAAATATATTTATGTTTGTGACAAAATGTGGAAAAGTTCAGGGGGTATGAATACTTTTGCAAGGCATTGTATTTCAGCATCCACTGTCCATTGGTGACATAGAGTATGTATATACTGTGTATGAGACCCTCTTTATTTTTTATATGATCGTTTGAGAGGCCTGGTTTTTGCTCTGTTCAAGGGCCCAATAGTGGAAGTTTGGTGGTCCTAGGATTTAAACTCATGACCTTTTGATCAGAAGTCCAGTGTTTTAACCACTGAGCAACCACCGTGGTGACTGATCAGCCATAATTATCAATCACATATGAGCAAACTGGTAACAGGAGGATGGCATCCAAGACTCATTTATGTCTATGGGGGATAAGCAAAGCGAGATGAGTGATGGATGGACACTGACTCCAAATGAGAAACTTTGGTGCACCGCCAACAAACAAACAAACATTTGCTTCCTTTCAGTCTTGTCCAACATCTCTGTTCTGTTAAATAACAGCACCTTTGTTTTGGGTGGTAAAAGGTTGATGATAAACTGAATCCTCATCAGTCAGCTGTCTCTTGTGACTTTCATGAAGGCCATGCATGTTTCATAAAGGCCTGGCAAGCAAACTGCTGAAATTGTTTGCGGTTTGTTCTCTGGGGGAAACGTGATCTTTCACCAGTTGTGAAGGTTATTCTTCAGCCTCCATCACCCGTCAAAGCTCAAACTCTTCTCCTAATTAGTTTTCTTTTCACTGTTAACTGGCGGCCACATTGCTTCTTTAGTGTGAAAGTTCAACAAAAAAAATTACAAATAATTTTGTAAGCTGTATTGGTGTAACGGTTTGCACAATCGAATCTTTACTGTTGGTACAAAGATGTTTCCAGGATTATGTTGTATTTTTTAAAGGAACAGGAAGCCTGCCACTGAGGATTTTTAGCAAAAATATGTAAATATCACTAATAAACATGGAAGTTGTACAGGTATAAAAAGTTGTTTTTCCTTTTCTTGGAGGAAGCCATGCTCAGATGTGCTTTTGTTTCTGGTTCTGTCCATACAGAGGTGGGTGTGTAAGGCCACACCCACCTCAAGAAAAAAAATCCATTAGATTACAAGTATATTAATTATTCTCATTTATCAGAAATACATCAGGTGCTTTGTTTATGTTCAAGATGCTTTCTTAAATGGCAGCAGCAATGTCTTGATGTAAAGGTTAGCAGTAACCTCTCTTCAGCCTCTGTGAACGTTTTAATTGGTATTATCATTAGACCTTTAAACATTTGTCCAACAGATATCTGTATATGTCCATCAAATTCTGAGCTAGAATTACTTTCTGTTCTTTGCTTTAGCGGTTTATGATTGATGAGTGCATGTTTAATTAAGATATTTTTATGCCAGAATAAAGGCCACATGCTCAGTTCATTGCAATGTATTAGATGCATGCCATGCACGGATGCAAATAGAAAAAGAAGAAAAGACGGATGGCGGGAGGGTAGAAATATAAAAAGGGTGAGAGGGAGGGAAGGAGAGGGAAGGAGAGAGAAAGTGTGGACAGGGGGAAACTCCCAAAGAATCACAAGTCATCTCAAGTTATCGAAGCCTGGATCAACGGTTGTGCATATGAGCAGCACTGAGAGGAGCAATGAGTGTTGCATGGAAGAGCATTGTTCACTAATGGACGAAGCCTGCGACAGGACAGGAAGGAATTTGAGAAACAGACAGCAGGGCTAAGATGCGTCTCTGAGCTGGATGTGTCTGTCTGTAACCCTAGGGTTTGTTTTGACCTTTTCAACCTGAAAGAGCAGACAGGGAAACAGATCTGCCTCTAGACTCTGTGGTTTTATGTGGATGGACAGGTGAGGATGCTGCCTGTAAATGCATTCTGTCTCTAGGCGCTATAGTGAGTGGCATCCATGAATGCAGCATTGGGTAGTTTGGGGTATTCTACCTCAGTACCCAGTTTGCGCTCCCTTTACACAGACTCCTACAGGGCAGGGTGGTCTGCCGGGAATATAGGACTCGTTGTTGTCGGGTAAGTTGGTAGAATTTCACAGCCTCTTCAGTTGTGGAAAATGGAGGAATTTCTTTTTTCCATAGATGCATTGTTTAAGTGGAATTTTTTAATTAGATGGTATTTGCTCTAAATGCTTAAAAATCTTTCGAGATTTGAGTGTTTTTGATTAACATGTTATCGTATGCATATTATTTCCTGGTACATAAAAGAATGTATTTTATGAATCCTTTATAATAAAAAATAGAAACAGTAGACCCATGTGAGAGCCATTTGATGCTGCGTGTCACCATGAAACATGTGATCCTCCATGTATTGCATGGCTGCATATTGTATTTTATTCTTGTTATAACTAAATTATTCATGTTACAATAAAGCGGCATGTCTAGCAGCTTTGGCATAGTGAAAACGTACAAATTCATGGCATCACAGTCATCTTTTAAAAGGGAGATTGTGATTTGAACTGAAAGGCAATGTTCTCTAACTTTCCATTTTAATATAAATACATACAATGCATCAGGCTTATGTTCTTGTCTGTGTTTTATGCTCTAGGAAAAAGCTTCTTAGAGAACCAAGCAAATACAGTTATTCAGGCCCTGTCCAACTCACCAGGGGTGCTCACAGAGGACTATCGAATGACCAGAGGTAATTTGTCCATGTCAGAATAGACTTGTATTCTTTCACCTATTAACAAAGAAGTTTTTTGTTCATGATGAGTGTAATACAATTTTAGGTTTACACGAAAATAAATATCCTTGTGCTGTAATTAGAGAATTTATGTCCCTGCTGTGTTGCAGTGTCTCGGTGTGTTGTCCGAGCTCAACTGGTGACAGCAGCCCAGTGAACCTTCTCACAACGTGTTCATGCAGTGCCGGCTTCTCCACCGAACACAGCTCCATCTACTCCTGGAGATACGATGTAAGAATTTTGAAGCCATCTGTTGCTCAATAAATTCCAACAATGTCATTTAGATTCGAAGCTATATTCATGACATTTGTTAATTAGTGTGTTATTTCAAATATAGTGTAGTTTTGATTCTGCCCTATGGTCACATGGTTCACATGGTTGATCTTTTAATTAGCTGGATATATAGTTAGGTCCACAAGTATTAGGACAGTGACTCCCCCCCACCCCCCCACCCATGCACCAACAATATGCCAAGGTAATGAAACTGTAGATGTGTGTCGATTTTATCCTCCTGAGACTAGAACATCCTCATAACACTTTGTTCTAACTGTGGACGCTTATGCTAATATGCTGCTTTCTTTTCTAGAATCCAAATACTTTTATTTCACTTTTCATTTTGTGGTGGAATATTGATTAAAAATCAGAAATGTTTTGTACTGAAAACTCAGAATGCCTGACGTTTACACAGTACTGTATACATGTATAAAGGTTTTATCCAAACTTACATCTAGAAGTTTCTTTATGATGAAACTTGGTGATATTTCCTCCCTCATCTTATTATCCACATTAAACGAGCCATTATCACACACAGCCGGGTAGCCACACTGTGATTATGGGAAGCCATTAGGGTCAAACTTGGTCATATGATTAATTTGCGTAAAAAATTAGTAAAGCGTTACAATTTCTAGATTAATCACATGTTTTAACATGTTAATATTGGCAGCCCTAATATATAAATTACTAGATGTTCCCACGACTTAGTACATGTGGTATTTAATTGCACAATCATAAGCGCTTGTAAAAAAAAAAAAAAGTGCAACGCCATCTGTTGAACTAAAATTACTGTGAAGTGCGTAAATTGAAGGTGTGAGATTGCAGTTATTGAGTAGATTTCAGTTCTCATAAGTGTGTATTTAAAAATGTACAGCGCCATCTGTTGAATTTTACGGAGCCCCTTAAAGGACATGGAAGAGTGGGGAAAATCTGTTAAAGGAAAAAAAAATTGGGGAAAAAAAAAACAAACAAACAAAAAAAAAAAACGGGACATGGGATAAGAAGAAAGAAAAACTGAAGAAAAAAAAGGGGGGACATAGGAGGAAAAAAAAGACCATGTGACTCATACTTCCAGATTAATCTTCCATAAAAAAATTTTTTCGCCCATATCCTGAATGATTTTTTCAAGGTAGATTTTTAAATGATACCCTTATTTAAATGATATGAGGGTGTTTTCCAATTAAATTTTAAAAGGAGTGTATATTCTCTTCCTGTGGGCCAATTGTAACAAAATGTTATTTTTAAAGGGGGGTGATTTTTTTTTTTTGCAATAGACACTGTAAATGAATAGGCTAGTAGATTAGAGCACTCTTGCATGTAGACATTCTTTATAATTGACAAGTTTATTATTAATACAGCTACTAAAAGCACAGGCCCCAAAGGATCAGTTTTGTAATGTTTCTCAATCGTGCCAGTGTAGAATTTTGTAATTGCATTGACGAAGAAAAATTTACGCAATCCTGACATAGATGACAGCTGTCCATGTGCTTGTGCGTGCAGGAGTTTGACCGAGAGAACACTCAGCATGTCCGACAGCTCTTTAGTGCCCTGGATGAACTGCTGTATGAAGGTAAAGTGTGCAGTAAATCAGAGTCTCTTCGCAAGGAGTGTGAGGAGTGGAACACACACTCCCCTCATCTCAGGTAAACAACCAATTGAATGATCTCAGAATCTCAGCAAAAAAAGTTATAGTAGTATATACTACAAAAAAAAATCCCAATGACTATGTAATGCCGCAGGATTTTAGGCAACCAGTTGGAGCCTCCAAAGCAAGAGGGAGTTCAGTATGTGCACTGGAGACCCACTAGCACTGGGCCTGTAGCATCACCTCCATGCAGGGATATAAGAGACACACGAGACAACCACAGCAAGTAAGATCACACTTATCTACTAGTCCACTCATACAGTGCTAGAACCATACTAGAACTATATTATAATGTAACACAAACGTTTGAATCATATTTACACAAAGTAATTTTTTCCCATCCTGGTTTTATCAAAGGATTCCCGTTTTCTTTCATTTTTTAAAAACTTGATGCTTGTTAAAATGACTCCTCTAGAATGTTATTAAGTGTGAGTGAATATGTGTGAGAGGGACCTTTGATTGAATGTGCGATCATGTGTTCCTGTTATGAACTGATTGTTATTGGGATAGACTCTTGATCCACCATAACCCTCATCAAACTGGAAGAAAAACTACTTTAATAATGTTCAGTAAGTTTAAAAAAAATCTACAGTGTATTACGTCTTTTTGATGCGAAATAAAATGACAGTGAATGACAATCCCAGACGAGGTGACTCGGAGTCTGCTGAAGTCGTTCCTGTGCACATTCACTGAGTAGATTGAAAATCGATGGATAATTTTTCAGCAGCTTGTGGAAGAGACGCACCTGTCTGTGGGAACTGTACACACAACCATTCACAGATGCCATTTGCATATTACAAGAATTTTGTTTTTTCGGACCTATGAAATCACTCAAGAATAAAATCTAACTGAAGGCATGACCAAATATTTCAGTTTAATAAATTCAGTAGTATACAAATTTCAAAATTAACAATTCAACAGTGATAAAATTTCAGAACATGTTTTTCAAAGGCTGATATAATTCAAATAATTATGATACTAATTTGCTTCCATACATGAGCCAGTTAGAAACAGGTGCAGATGATGACAGATGATCAGGCTGGTGATTAGTATACTGGTGATGCTGAGTGAACAGACAAGAGGGGAAATGAGGTGCTGCTGAGGTTGTTACATAAACAACCAACTTTTAAAATGTATTTTAGGCACTTTGTAACCTGTTGCTGTAAAACATTTGTTCCCATTTCTTCAATTCAATCTACATAATTCTGTTTGAATTTGACTTGGGGAACGGCTTTATATATAAAAATACAAATTGGGAGTCTTATTTTGTATTATAAATGAATAAGAATAAAAAAATAAATGTGTAAATTACCTTTAATTAAAAATATATTTATTCATGCTTGTTATGGAAAATACGGCAAACATATAATTGTTAATGGTATGAATGTTAAGTATTTATAAAGAAGTTGTGGTTAAACAGAAGCAGTGTTAATTGCCTGCTGTTATGTTATGTTTAGTGGAGAAGGCTTATTAGACTCTTAGATGAAGAGTGACAGTCTATGTTTGAGTAAATGAAAGTGATGACTGGAGCTATGGGAGATTCTGATAGCGAAGAGTAATGATGACTGGCTCCGTTAGGCAAAAGGCCAACAGCAGACAGATAAGACAGATGGATAAGGGAGGCACATGCTGCAAAGCGGGGGAATGACCAAATAAAGACTGCAACCTACTGAAGGCATCCTTCCCTTTTTGGACATTTCAGTGGAATTCAAAACATTAAGTTTTTTTCTACAAATTGTCCCCTTGGAATTATGAGGTTCTGTTTGACTTTTTTGTCCAAATTGGGTTATTCCCCTTTTTCTTACTTTATAACATAAGATAATGTGATAAAGTATTAACATAACGTGAGGTGTTTTTAAGTGATATGTATTTTTGGGCTCTGTCTCTGGAAAATAAAAAGCAAGGAAAAGTTTTGTTCTATGGCATGCAAAACCTTTGAACCTCAATATCTCAAAACTGCTCAGAATGCAGATAGAACCTCGTAATTCCGATGGAACAAAATGCGACAATTTGCCCAAAATCTGTGCAAATAAAATAAATTAAAAAATTTATAATTTTGTCTTCCCATCCATATTTTTGATTATAAAATGGTTAAAACACAAATTTTGCATGTTCTCTCCGTGCTTGCTGGGTTTTCTCCAGGTACTCCGGTTTCCTCCCTCAGTCTAAAGATATGCAGATTAGGTTAATTGGCATTCCCAAATTGCCCACAGTGTATGAATGAGTGTGTGTGAGTGTGTGTATGTGTGTGTCCCCCCACAACACTGAATACAGCATAAAGCGGTAAAGATGATGAGTGAATGAGTAAAACCCAAATTTCTTAACCATTATGTGCCCTCAACTATTGCCTTGTGTATCGTTTTATTATTATTATTATTATTATTATTATTCACCAATTTCTTTAAAATTACTATTAAGAAACTTTTAGAAAGTACTTATTTTTTTATTTTCCCTTTTCATTTCAGTGCATGTGTCCTTGATGCATTTTTATGCTATTGATTGGTTTCAGGGCTGTTTGCTCCTTCACTACATCACATTCATCAACGTGCAGCGCAAATCATGTTTTTTATTTTATGTGCATACAAGCCCTTTAGCAGAAAGCTTCATACCTGATTTAAAATATGCAGGGCGTTCTGGAATAATGGGATGAGATTGTAGTAAAAATGCCCATAAGTACTGCATTTATCAGTCTGACCCAGTTAAGATGAGAGGCTCTCTGTCTCACTGCCTCTCTCTCTTTATTTCTGTTTCTCACACTTCTTTCCTTCTTCTTTTTCTCTCTTTCTGCAGGCTATGTGTGGAGGGCCACAGGTTGGCTCCGGGCTCCTGGTCTGATCAGTCTGTCTACTCTGGGTCGCCTCTTTCAGTGTTATCGTGCTCTCTTTTCCCACAAGAGGAGGAGATCTATGAGGTAGAAGGCAGGATAGAGGAGTTTCTAGCCTATGATGGGAGCGAAACGTAAGCCACAACTGTTTTTTTACACAATCAGTCTTTGTGTTCTTTTTTGATTGTCAAAGGATTGTTACAGTGGTTGGAGGAAAAATTCAGTGCTGTAGTGTGATTCTTTATTTGACAATTGCCATACTGACTTCAAAATGATTAAAACATAATTATTTTTTCAATTTATATCCATGTTGGCATTTGAAGTGGTAAAATGTTGCCATTCCGCTATAATCCTACAGGGTGCGCTCTGGCCTGTTCACACATTGGCAGGCAGCACAGTGTCCTGTGTAGTAGGAGCAAATTATTTTCTGTTTGTTTAGAACTGTAAACAAAGTCTAAAAAATTATGTTGAATAGGGATATTTCTAAAATTGTGATACTAACAGAATTACAATGCAAATCAACTTGCCACCCAGATATTGTAATAATCAGATTCAGAAAGAGCTTTATTACCAAGTACGTTTGTACATACAAGGAATTATTTAGGATGAATGACAAGACACACAACATAAAAAAAAAAGGAAAAAAATTTTAACAAGAAATGCAATTGGCTGTGGAGTATTATCAAATAAATATCAGTGGTATTGTACCACTTAACTGTTCATGGGGTAGGTTGCCTGTGGAAAAAAACTTTCTGCCAAGCTGTCCTGGTGTTCGGTGCTCTGTAGAGTCGACCAGATGGCAAAAGTTCAAAGAGAAGATGGCTTGGATGTGAGGGGTCCAAAGTTATTTTCTGAGCCCTTTTCTTTACTCTGGATATATATACAGTTCTTGAAGGGTGGGCAGGGGAGCACTGATCGTCCTTTCAGCAGTCAGTACCGTCCTTTGCATTGTTCTCATGTCTTAGTTTGTAGCTGAGCCAAACCAGACAGTTATTGATGTACACATGATAAATTCAATAACTGCTGAGTAGAACTGTCCGAGGGGCTCCTGTGGCAGGTTGAACTGGCGAGGGAGATACAACCTCTGCTGGGCCTTTTTAACAAACACTGTGATTGTCTCAATTCATGTCCTGAGAGATAGTAGAGCTCAGGAGCCGATTCCACTGCTGTCACAGTGCTGCTCAAGATGATCAGTGGGGGAAGTGCTGAGGGGTTGCTCCTGAAGTTCACAATCATCTCCACTGTTTTGAGCGTGTTCAGCTCCAGGTTGTTGTGACTGCACCAGACAGCCAGCTGCTCATCCTCACGCCTATATGCAGACTTGTCATGGATGAGGCCAACGACTGTAGTGTCATCTGCAAATTTCAGGAGCTTGACAGAGGGGTCTATAGAGGTGCAGTCGTTTCTGTGATGGTGAGCCTGTTGGACCCAAATTTCCCAGTCTCACTAGCTGTTGCCTATCTGTCAGAAAGCTGGAGATCCACTGACAGATAGAACTAGGAACAGAGAGCTGGAATAGTTTGGTCTGGAGCAGTGCTGGGATGATTGTGGTAAAAGCCATAGTGCTGCAAAAGTCCTGGTAAGGATGAATGTACTCTAACAGAAACTGATATATGATGTTATATTATCTGTGCGCTCATCCAAATAGTTTTCGGAAGTTAGACATACTTTGTTGAAATGGTGATTAACCAACTTTCACTATATACTTATAACTATAATATTGAGCGAAACAACTGCTTCAGGCTACACATCTACTGTACACTAAACTGTATAAAGTGCATGAGTGAAAGACAATGGGTACCGTTAAGTACAGTACAAAACCCACCCAGTTCGAAGTTCTACCGTCAGTAGAGTGCAAAACAAGATATTGCAGTATGATAAATGTTGTGGCTGTAGGGTACTCGAAAAAAAGAAAACCAAAACAAAAAGATAAACAAAGTATAGCGTTTTCTTCCTTAACATCAGACTCAGGCACAAGTTCCTGTTCTGTCCCCTTTGAAAAAAATAACTACTGTAAGTAAATCAAGTCGAGTTTTTAATGCATTGAATGTGTTTTTATTATTGTCTTCTCTTTGGTCAGTGTGTTTACACTTTTTTTTTTTTACGCAATGTGGAATACTGTGGAACCGTTATTACTCAATGTGTACATACTGTAGAAACAATTGTCACATTGACCCAGGCTAGTGGTGTTTGACATACTGTATACACACAAGACCTTTGCACTTTGGGATCCTCCTGATGGAACGTGTCTGTCCAGTTAAAGATATTAGGAATATAATAGTGGCGATTGGTGGTGTAACAGTACTCAAAAGTCATGGTTTGGTGTGTATCTTAGATTTAAAGTCACAGCTCAACACTTTTCTGTACAGTGAAGTAAACAATAGTGTTTTTTTATTTATTATGAATTTAATTTGTAAAGATATAAACTTGTACAAACGTGTAAAGAGTGCCAAACTGGCCATAATTTCCCAAACACATACGGAGTGCACATGAAGGCATACACCCAACTTTAAAAATTGTCTAAATATGCAAGTTCTAAGTTGCTTATAAATAGTAACTGCTATATCTATAGCAAATAATTTATTTCAATAAAAGAACCTTTGTTCTTTTAAATAATGGATATTTACAGAATTACCAGGGGTCACCTAATACAATATTATCACTTTAATAGGTGCCCATTAAATTTGGATTGTGATTTTGAACATATTCCAATTTTATAAATACTGTGATTTTTTTTTTACAAATTTGTTACAATTTTGGCAAATAAATTGCTCCTACCACACAGGACGCTCTACTCTGTCAATAGTTTAGAGATCCCCACCAGCAAAATTATAAAAGAACAACAATATAAAGGAACAGCAATATGCTTGCATTTTACCTACCGTAAAATGCAAGCATATATAAATAATAAAAAACAATTTTTTTTAATGGATTTTGGAGATGGTATGCTGATACATGAATACCCTTCTTTCTTAATAGAGTAAATGGGCAGCATGTATTACATGATATAAAATACCACCACAACAGAAGTCAACTTGGTAATAATCTGTGTTTTTCCCTGTTTACAACGTGATCTCAAATTAACATGCACACAGCATTGGAAATGAACAAAGTCTAACTTCTTACCTTTAAGTATACAGTGGAACCTTCGATAGCGAGCATAATTTGTTCCTGAAGCATGCGTGTAGGTATATCAAAACACACGTACATCAAAGTGAATTTCCCCATAAGAAATAATGAAAACTTTTGATTCGTTCCACAGGCCAAAAATATTCATATAAAAATAATTAATACAAAATATGAAGTAAAAATAAAACAAATTAACTTTTGAAAAGAATCGTGACTGGTGTTAGACGAGAGCAGAATCCGGAGCAGGGGGGCTACTGTGTAGGACGACCTTCACACCCAGATTCACTCCTCTAAACAGATTAATCTCCCGCACTGTTACTGCCTTTTTTACTTCACAGAGACTTTCACATCCATGTTGTACATGAGCAGGAAAATAACAAATCTAGCAGGAAAATAACAAATAAAATTAAGATGCTAGAATAATCCCAAAAATTAAGATGCTAGAATAATCCCAAAAATTAAGATGCTAGAATAATCCCAAAATCAGCAAGCGCAAATGAGATACATCATCTACGAGGATTATTATTGTTATTATTACAATAATAATCATAATAATAACAACAATATCCATTATAGACGGGGGTTAGGATCTAAAACCCTTGGGAACAGAATCATTTTGCCCAGCTTTTTTTTTTCTTTTTTATGAAGCTAATACACCTTCCCCAAGCAGTGATAAAAGCTTTATTGAGAGTCTAAATAACTGAAGATAATATTTTTGTACTACACATATATCATAAACTCAATAAACAAAAACAACTGATTAAAATCAGTTGGGAAATGCAAAACTGCAGCTCTTTCAGTGCACCAGTGTGGTTAACATTGATCAGGAGTAAATGTGCTGCTAATTTCCTGCTATAGGTTCCTGCTAGGAGCTGTTTATGTAGGTTTCACATTAATGATGAAGTGCATAAGTGTAATTCGTGGCTATTTTCTTTTAGGGACAATGAGGAAATGGATCAAAGGAAGGCCTCAGCTGTTGCATCCTGGGATGGCGTACCCCGTGTGTCCCCCAACGCATGTATCCGTGATGCTGTGGCTGATGCGCTATTTGATGATGTATGGCGGGAGGCAGTGAGCTTACTGGGAGAGCTATTGCGCAAACACCGGGAGAAGCCGCATTCTGGTGGGTTTACCAAATTCAAACTGACTTGAGATGCTCACATTATTAATGGCATGTTTCTGTCATTTAGTCCTTTTCCATAAATGTCAGGGAGCACATTGAGAGCAATCCTTAATTCATATTGGTACAAGGTTGGAATAATAGAAGACAAGAAAAGAATAAAAAAAGAACATTAACTAAAGTATTTGGGATTAAGGACAACCAGGCTCATGATTAAATATTTACGAAGACTCAGTGTAACAAGAGTATTATATAGAGGATCAAGTGATCTTGAATGATGTAATGTACTGTATGCACCCAATGTTAATATTACATAAAGCAATCTGGTTGAACTTGTTTGGGTTTGTGATATAGCGTTTATATATTTATGTGATTAAGTGCAGTAAATATAAAGTCACTGTTTTTCAAAGGCCTAAGAGTGGTCAATTTTCCCTTGTCTTCATTATTTTGTTTTGCAATCAGATGGAGCAACACGGAGATGGATGTTGGAGAGCTCAAGCCAAATCTGTGATCCTTCATCACATCTCCCATCAAGAGGAAGCCACATTTCTCCGAGCAGAGGCACTAATAGCAGGACCATGTTTCTTTGGCCAAACCCCTATAATGTGCAGGTACCAACCTACAACAAAAACACAGGACATAAAATACAAAATATTGTTATGTGAGCAATGAAATTCTACTCTTAATCATGTTTTCATTTTGTGTTTGATCAGGACTCAAATGTCTTTAAGTCTAATTTAAACGGTGTTATGACAATCCAAGCAAAACCTTTGCAACAGAGACAGCAGGGATATACAGAAAGGTCACTGTAAGTCCCATACAGTCACAAAATCTCACATTGACAAACCTTAAGTATATACTGTAAATTGCATCTCAAACTTAATGTTTTTTTTTTGTAATTTAATTAAAAAAAGTAAGTAAGTCTCATATACTGGAGATTCATTATATAAATATTTCAAGCTTGTTTTGTTTTAATTTGATGATTTATGGTTAATGCCAAACCCTAGGTTTCAAACCGGTTGAAATCAGGTGACTCATTTGGCCAGTAAACAATATCCCATTTATTTGCCTTGAGAAACTCTTGGGTAGGTTTCACTGTATGTTTTGGATCTTTATCCATCTGCAATATGAATCAGTGTCCTGTCAGTTGTGCGGCATTTTTTTAAAATCAGAGCAAGGAGTATAGCCCTATACACTTCACAATTCATCTTACTCCTTTTATCAGTAGTCAGTGCTGTGTTTCCCGATAACGATGGAAAACTAATTAAAACATAATTTAAAATAAAAATAAAACAGTTTAAGATATTAGATAAACATAAAATAATGCAGTCGG
>JAQMYJ010000002.1:17994986-18013501 GCA_030014305.1 Clarias laeviceps | reverse complement strand
AGTGAGAATCTACCAATGTAAATGGTCATGAAAATAAAGAAAACACATTGACAGATAGATGAAAAGGTGTGTCCAAAATTTTGGCCTGTACTATATATATATATATATATATATATATATATATATAGTGTATTTTACCTTAAGAAGAAGGCCAGTACCACTTTTTCATTACTCATAACGCCCAATCATAACAGTCTTGCATCACCTGAGATTACTCAACTGTCTGTCCATAGATAAAGATAAGAATATTATAGCAGGTGTTATCACAATGGACTCCAATTGAGCCTAATGAAGTAGGGTGTTTATAATTGTTGCAGTGAAATGTTCACTAAATTGAAAACACCAGGTCTCTCGGTTTGCATTACCATGTTGTTAAAGTACAAACATTTTATATGAATGGTAAGATAACAAAGTCTGGTTTAATTTATGTCTTGATACATTCTGCAGTCAGACACACCCATGAAAAGTTCCTACACAGCCATGGATTTTGCCATTAGTATGAGGACAGGGAGAAGCCTTTTCACTGGGAACTTCTCCAAAACAGGTGACTGAGTGTTACACACTTACAGTATCACTGATAATTGTTTCTGACCATTAACCATACAAACATTCTTAATATTTAGCTGTAATATAAATTCTAATTGAATAAACTTATTTAAAAAAAGTTTTTGTCATGGCACTGCGATGGCTTAGTGGTTAGCACTGTCGCCTTGGGTCTTTGTGCGTGGAGTTGGAATGTTCTCTCTTGCATGGTGGGCGCTTCGATTTACTCCCAAAATCCAGAAACATGCATATTATGCTAGTTGGCATTCCCAAATTTCCCGTAGTTTGTGTGAATGAGCGTGTGAGTGCGAGTATATGTGTACCCCACCTCTTGCCCTAAGTCTCGTGGTACTGTAAAGATGATGAGTGAGTTTCTCATTGACTACAGGTTAATATCTATATTACAATAGTTATGACGGCCCAGATGCACATTAACTCATAGAGCAGATGTTTATGCTACTAAACCAAATGTTGAATTTGTATTTCAGGTGAAGGCACAGCTATGGGTGTAACAGGCTTCAGCATGGGCATCACCTCCTCCACAGCAAACAGCTTTTCTGACTGCGCTGCACCACCAAAGAGACGTGCAAATCTTCTGTCATACTCTGATACGGAGGGAGGGAACATAACTGAACTCGGATCTATAGGTAAATATACAGCAATTCAATTTACTTAAAAATGAATGAGTAATTGTTTATACTTTAGATATGGCAGATAGCTTTGTGGTTTTCTAGCACTCTGGATCTGTAATGAAACAATGACCATTCATGTTAAAGTGCAGATGGTCAGTGTAAATTCCGGGATGTTCATTCATTAATTTTCTTACACTTTTCTTGATGAGGTTGCAGTAGAAACAGACTCAGAAGGTCAGCCCAGACTTCTCTGTCCACAGCCATAACGTAGATTCCAACCCCTCTTGGGGGATCCCCATATGTTCCATATGCCATGAGTTATAATTGCACCAGTGGGTTCTGGGAGTGTCTTGCAATTTCTGTGGGACATGCTTAATATGGCTGTTGTAGGTGCTGACCAGGGGTATCTTTTTAAGGTGCTTAAATCATGTTTTTTGTTTGCTTTCGATTCCTTGGAGCAGCAGCTTTACCCCAAGGCTCTCCGAGATTGCCTTCTAACCCTATCATGGAGGGTATACCCAGCAATCATTTAATTATATATTCATTTAGACAGTAAGAGATAGAGAAGTTAATTCACTGGTCAAGAGATAACCTCATCTGTAAATGGTCCACCAAGGATTGGTTAAAAAAAAAAAAAAACTCCAACACTGACAGTGTTAACACAATCCATTTGTGAATCTCCCGCTTTTCTTTTTTTTTTTTTTTTTTTTCGTTTATTCTTTTAAATCTCTCATGAATACGATTCTAACGTACTCCACTAAGCAGTGTCTGCCTTTCCTCCAAAGGGAATATCCCATTCATGTTTCAGAGGCTACTGTATACTTATGATCGGAACAGAAAGTGCTGATTTTCATTCAAGCTACTTCGAAGCTAAACCTTTACTGAGGTATTACAGGTTCCCTGTGAATTTTTCCATGAACCATTGAATAGATGTGGTAACGTCACAGTCTTAACCTTGTGCCAAATCTGCTTTCTGTGTGAAGGTTTTTAAATAGCATACTAACCTTAGTTAATATGATGCACTAAAAATTACCATAGATATCCACTGGGTTAAGGAGTCAAATCTTTTACGGTAAGTAAGTCCACAAAGTTCCCCATCAGTGCTCAGCAATATTCACAATAGGGCCAACCCTAACACTTTCTTACCAGAGACAGTAACCTGAGCACCCTATCAGTCAGGGAACCTTCAAGATATAAGGCATCAATGCTTTCAACTGCACCACCGTGCCAACCCACCACTCATTTTCAGTTTTTGCAAAGATCTCTTCACTGGTTACTCATGTTGTGAGAAGCACCAGTAGGGTAGCTTCTGAAGTGCAAAGAAGCATCTTTCAGCTCCAAGTAAATCCAGTGGAAAGATTTCACTTTGAAGCAGGACATCAACCACAATAATCAAGTATTGATTTTTAATTTTGATTTCTTAATCCAGGCTTAGCCACTGTAAAGGTCAATACCCTCAAATTAAATCTGATGTTCTGCCACCTCATAGTCAATATCTCATTTCCAGTTCAGTATGCTGGACAACAGAGACATGTTTTGCAGTGTTCTACTAGTGGCATAAGTATGTTGTATTAAAGCTAATGTGTAAGTAATCAATTGCACAAGTGGGACTATTTAAATGGAAAACTTTTTAGAGTAATGCATGAGGGGAGCTGAAGGACAAACACAAAATTTATCCGTGATCAAATACAAATGTATATCTTAATATTTCTTAGGTCCCCGGAAAGCATCAAGTCGGTTTCCGATACATGGGCGGAAGAAGTTTCAGGTGGTAATGCCACAGCACAGTTAAAAAAAAGGTTTACAATGTTGAAGACACTGCAAACAGTGCATCTCATCACGACTATAATAGTGTGAAAAGTAAAATCATCTGGTGCTTTATAGTCTATATTTTACTTGAATGTATAGTTTTATGGACAGTTGCACAGTATATTTTTTTATATAAACAGAAAATACGCAGCTAATAGTAATTGTGATTATGAAGTTTAAAATGAACATATGAGATTTTGTTTTGTTCTCAATGTTTTTTTCTATTAGAAATTGCATGCCTGTGTTAAATGCCAAGTCGATGTACTGTACAGTATATGCAAAAATTTACTTTGTGATGCAATGAATCTATTTTTATTGTAGTTGTAGAACAAAGTATTGCATGATGCTTCATCCATGATGCTTTGAATAACTCACTTATAGTCTACAGTATATTAGCCTTATTTAGTTAGTTACATCCCCTTAAACTAAGTGAAAATGTATTGCTCAGAAGTGCATAATAATTTCTCTGCATACTGTATGTTTAGAATGTTTTATGGGAATGAACCACATTGAATAATCTGTACTATTTCTAAAGAATAAATAGATTTATTGTTGTTATAAATATTTCATTGTTGTTTTGTTGTATCCAAAGAGCTTTAACGTAACCTTAATAACTTTTCATTAAAATCGAACTTAAGAAAACTTAAAAAAAAAAAAAAAATTGATCTTGACTTTTTATTTTATTTTTTATATTTTAAATACTGTACTACACTACTTTTACACCAATCATAAACTTGATTGGATTGTGTAGGAAATTGGGATCTGGGGAGTTTGGAACCCTGGTCATTGGTTCTGCTTTGGGGTTTTTTTGCCCGCCGGGCTCTGGACACGGTGGGTTGTGCTGCACTGGATGTTCTGACCAGCACTTTTTCTATCAGCATTGACTTTTTTTCTGTTATTTGTGTTGCATTAGCTTTTCTGTGGGATTGGTCAGGCTGGCCTTTGGGCATGGATGCCCTTGATCTTGTCACCAGTATGCTGGTGTATAGTTGATCAATGTTTATCTGTTCACCTGTCAGTGGTCATAACATTATGCTTTTGTTTCAAGTCTTGTCATTTTTCCTTAAATATAATTTTGACTTGCTAATTTCACATGCACATGTATATATCCTTTCCCGGACAAAATCTGAATGGCAGGTTTGTCAATATTTACCATTCATAAGCAACAATAGTAGCAGTGCAATCCATATTCCTGCATTTATTTTTCATTGACCCTATATATCTGGTTTGTCAGAAGGGTTAAATAGTGAATACAACTACTTTAGCTGTAAGCGTTAGTTTAAACACAAACATTTTTGCAGTCATCCATATTGAAAAGCAGATTGCATAACAACATAATTTTGATTTCTCATTGCTCTTCTCCTGTCAATGATTTACCTGGAGGCCATAAATAAACTAGCATGCCCTGATAATCTTTTTGTTTGTGAGACAGTGAACGTTTAGTCTGAAGTTCATGTGAATGGGATTTATCCAACCTTTCAGAACATTAACTGATTTCAATTCCATTACTGCAAAATGGAAATTCTGTTTGAATTATACACTCTGGGAAGCATAACTTCTATCATCCTGATGATGTTTGTGTTATATTCTCCAATTAAAAGCTACATACATACATGGAGGGAGATGAAGCCAATTCCAGGATTAGAAGGCGCCTTCCCATTTATTGGTAATGCTCTGCAGTTCAAAGCCGATGGAGGAGGTAAGGTGTTGTAAATATGTTGTATTTTGGCATTCAATTCTCATTGAAACTGGAATTTCATTGTTGTATACAATAAAAATAATTCATGCATTGCACTTTATATTCATATGTCATTTTAAAGATTTTTTCAACCAGATTATTGAAGGGACTAATGAATACAGACACTTGCCTCTTGCGAAGATCTGGGTGGGACCCATCCCTTTCGTTGTTTTATATCATGCAGAGACAATTGAGGTGTGTATAATTAAAAGCATTAGTTACATTACCTGCTCTTCTGGCAACAAACTGTGATGAATCATGTTCATATGGTCACACTGTGTGATCCTGGGAAAGTGTTTGCTCCACATAAAACTCATAAAGATAACAGCAGTTTATTAATGGCTGTTTTAGGCAAGACATTTATTTTTGTTTGTTTTTTTCCCCTGCAGGCTGTCCTCAGCAATTCCAAGCATTTAGATAAATCTTATCCCTACAGATTTCTGCACCCTTGGCTTGGCACAGGTTTACTGACCAGGTACAGACACAAATGCAGCGACTGCCTACTGGGAACTGCATGGATTTTATGTTGGATTTATTAATTGAATAATTGTTTTAGTTACGATCTTTAGATTGTCAAATGGCAGATGTTCACCACTGATTCTGACAAGAATGCTGGTACAAGTGCTCAAATCATCTAAGCAGACAAAAGCCACTTATTCTCCAATGGGTTACTGAAGGTCTTGAGTCTATACAGGAAACTTAGGGCACAAGGGCAGGATTGATAGGGGTGCCAACCCCAGAGACACACACGTGTTCAGTGCATGTCTGTGGGGGAAAACCACTATGTATGTGTAGAACATGCAAACTCCATGCTGCATGCACCATGCTGCAGCTAGAGACAAATGCCAGTTAATTTTAACCCAAATACTTAAATTACAATAAACCACAAAGTATTACAGAAGGCAACCAATGCCAAGTGAATGCAGAAAAACAAATACTAGATTATCCTAAATATTAGACGTCTTGAAGGAAAGAAAGGGAGAAAAAATTTAAGACCGTTTTTTTCAGTTGCATTGAGTTTAAAGACTTGAGTTGGTGTACAGTTATGTAGTTTTGAACCACTGTACATTGAAGACTGCATAGCCCTTTATAAACGAAATGTGACGGCAACAGTTTTAAATAATACTTTTTTTCTGCAACAAGAAGCTCAGTAGGAGATGAGTGGGAGAGCAGGGTTTGCAGGATTAGATCAGAATTTTGGGAAGTCAGGCAATCAGCAACATTCTGAGTGAGATGTTCAGCCTGTAGCAAGTTGCAGTCGTGATGTCTAGAAATAAGAGTTTGAAAAAGAATCTGTAACCAGGAAAGGTAATATTCTTCGTGTATTGATATATTATGGGACCTGTTGGTGCTTGGTAATTGAGTCTATCTACACATACTGTAGCTTTTCAGTCAGGGGTGTCAGTGATGACTAATACAGTAGGTCCCATATAAAGGATTTCTTAGCTTGGAGCTAAATCACTTCAGTTTTGTGAATGCTGAGTTTAAGATAATGGGCTCTTCACCTAGGAAGAATTCTTTAAAACGTAGTCTGATATCTTCTGAAACACCACTGCTGTGTTTCAATATAATAGTAGTAGTAGTAGTAGTAGTAGTAGTGTTAGGATGTTGGCAGTGGATAGTTTGGTTGAGGGATGGAGGCTCCATCAGATCGGTGCCCGATCAGATTGGGATCTGGGTAATTTGAAGGTGAGGTTGCCAGCCTTGGGCTCTTTTTATTGTGCATTTGATTTTTTTTCTGTGATTTGTGGCTTTACTGTGGAATTTAACAAGACAGGATGGCCTTTGGCCCTTGCGGCCATTGCTAAGCCTTGGCTGCCCATGATTTTGTCACCAGTTTCAGTCAATTTCAGGCATAATGGTAATCAATGTTAATGTTATGGCTGATCGGTGTAAAAGAACACTTCACTATGCTGAACTGGACTGAACTGTGAAGTTATAAAATTAAACTATATCATGCTATATGGTAGAATCTATCCTGTATCTATAATAATCATTAATTTGGGGGCAAATTCTCGTGGAACAGGTGTTGCATGCTATGATACCTATGAAGTGACAGTTATATGATGGCAAAAAGCTTTCTGCAGTTCTCAACAAACATTAAAACATCTGAATATTTGAGTAAGGTAAACTGTGTGGATTTCATAATTTGCCTCCCATATAATACAGTACAGGAGACAAGTGGCGCAGTCGACGCAAAATGCTGACCCCAACATTTCACTTCTCTATCCTCACTGACTTCCTGGTGGTAATGAATGAACAGAGTGAAATTTTGATCCAGAAGGTGCTGAAACATGTAGGTGGAGAACCATTTAATTGCTTCAGCTACATTACACTTTGTGCCTTGGACATTATATGCGGTTGGTAGATTTCCTTTCTATTGTATATCAGTTTATAATACTTTTTAATCTTAAGTATATTTATTTTTATTACACACTTAACTGCTAATTACTAAATAATCTTGTGAGGGTTCAAGTCAAACCAGGACTTTTGATTGTGCAGAATAACATAACACATGTATGAGATTAAAAATTACCTTTATTTCTCTAAATAATCCCCTGCTACACTAACACACTTAGCCCAGCATTTCAATAGTGCTTGGACTCCATTAAGGTAGAAACTTTTCTCGATGTGCCAGATCCATGATTGAACTGCCTGTTTCACGTATGAAATTCTGGCCTCCCAGTAACTCACAACCAGTCAAGATCCTGAGATCCTGTAATGGGCAAGTGATGTTCATAAATGATTTTACAGTTCCCACAGACAGATGAGTCCCTTCAACAAGTTGGTGAAAAATTCTTTTGATTTTCAAGGACCAGGAATTCCACTTGCTGACTGTTCACAGGAACAACTCCAGTGGTCTACAAGCCACCTCAGCCAGGATCGTCATTAATGAACATATGGCCTTCTTTAAACATTTGCACCATTGAAATGCTTAACTGCGGCTAAGAGACTCATAACTGCTTGAAGCCTTCTATAAATGTGAATTGAAGTTACACTTTCATTCACATGAAATTTTATCAAATCTCCCGGATTAACTTGAATTCCCCTTGTAATTTGTTTCTTGACAGATACGATGTCTGGCAAAAAAAAAGTTACACACACTAGAATTTCATTTAGGCACCTTTAACATTGATTACAACACAGAATGTGGAGGCCAGTTCATGGGAGAAAAATGATTCCTCATGCTACCAGAACCACTCTCTCTCAATTTGAGTTCTGGAATATGCTTGTGCCATTAGGAAAGAACAATCCCACTGATGTGGTAACCTGGTCATTCAGTACATTCAGGTCATTAGATGACCAACTGAAGCAACCCCAGATCATAATGTCTCCAGAGGCTTGTACAGTGGCCACTATAGTATGTATGATGCATGCATTTCTGCACTTCTTTTCTTACCCTGATGCACCTATCGCTTTGGAATAGGGGCAATCTGAACTCATCTCATATGACCTTTTCCATTGATCCAAAATCCAATATTTATGCTCCCTAACAAATGTCTGATTAGCCTCACTATCGAGTGGTTTTCTTATGGCCATACAGATGTTAAATCCCAATCCTGTGAGTTCTCATCACATTGTGAGTGTATGAAAACTTAAACTTTTACTATTAAACATAGTTTTGGTTATTGCTGTCTTTTTTTCATGCAAATTCCCCAAGTGGTTAAGTGATCTCCAGCCATGATTTCTTTTGCGATTACCTTACTTCCACAAAGCTGATGGTTTATCACTATTCTTCCAGTTTTATTTATTAATTTTTTTGTGTGTGTGCTGTAGGTTTCTTAACCCAGTTCTAGTCATTTAAAATCTCCTTAGCAGTTTTCTTTCGCTTGATGCAGCCCAATAATTTGACCTTTCTGAAATAGCGACTTTTTTTGTATATCTGTTTATTCAGTCTTTTCATGAATTTTAATATTGTTTAATAACATGTTTTCCACACAACACAGAAACAGCAATGGGCAAAAAGATCTATGCGCAGAGCAATGCTGACTCAGAATATGTCCAGACCGTGTATAAGTAAGTATTTATGTTCTTATACATATCAGTAGGCCTATTATAAATTATTATAAACAGTAGGTGCATTTTATAGAAAAACCTTCTCACCCTGCTCTATCACATGAAACAGGCCACCAAATTTACTGTTGTTATTTGAGTGGTAGATCATTGACACTGATTTGATAGTGACACCACAGTGCATCTGCCACTGGTATGAATGTCAGACTATACCCTTCTAAAATCATAAATCATTACAAACATGTCTCTTTGGTCATTTCTTTAAGAATAATAAACAAATAATCAAATAAATACATAAATTAGTTTGATACAGATGTTGATGTGACTGAATAAGCAAAAGTAAATTAAGGCCACATCACACACTGTGCTTGTCAAGTATGATGCAGCGATGCAAGCACAGTGTGTTTACTGAAAATCACAAGGCAGTCAGGCAAACAAGGGCAAATCCAAAATCAATATCAAACTTGGGCAAACACTGATGCGATCGGCAAATAAAAACAGACTAACAGACCTATTCTGACTGTGAGCAAAACTACATGAATAACAGCAAAGAGCTTGGAATTGCACAAGCAACATTGTTTCAGTGTATGAGGGTGAAAGTCCAGGATTTTACAGTACATGAAGTGTGAATTGCAGACAGGCCTGTGTTATTAGTAATGGACATTACATAGGGGTCATAGAGAAAAATGTATACCATGCAGTGGGGGACATATATTTACAATCTGTTCAATAAAATCACTTCCTGCAGGATGAGTGACATCATTACCCGGAGGCAGAGATCACCATGGTGGTGGCCTGACTGGATTTATAACATGTTAGGAGAGGGTAAAGAGCATGCGAAAAGACTCAGGATTTTACACTCCTTCACTGCAGGTGTAAGTGACTTTTACACATTTCTGATTAACTGAATGGCATGAACAGTTAGACTAATATACTGTATATATTAGAAATTTTATGATTACTCTTCATATTATTTTCATATATTACCCAAGTAATACACTTCCACTGATACAAGTTTCAGATGTTTCCACCAACTGAAAACCAAATGGAAAACAAATGTAGTAGTAGGCAGTGTAGTGGCGTAGTGGGTTGCAATTTGGCCTTGCGTCTCCAGGTTCGAGAGTTTGATTCCCATTTTGGGTCTGTGTGCATGGAATTCTGTCTGCTTTGTGGGTTTCCGTCCTTCCTCTGGTTTCATCCCATGGTCCAGACAGTTATCAACTTGACCAAAGTGTGTGTGAGCGTGTGTGCGCGCATGTGTACCCCCGCAGACCCTGTACAGGATGTACAGGATAAGTGGTATTGAAAGTTAATGTATGAATAAATTACTATACAGTAGTAGGAAAGTGAGCTACTGTATGTTTAAAGCTAGGCAGCAGACAGTCTGATGCAATTTAAGCAGATTTAACCAGTAACCAGAAAAGAAGAAAACAGAATAGCCAGGTGATCATTTACAATCATAAACAAACTAAAGGCTGAGCAACAAGCAAACATGCTGAAATTGAGCAAATACAAAACTGCAGTAGTATAATGAAGCATGATAAAGATTTAAATAGAGAAACAGCTCAGAAACATTAAAGAGTGTACAGTATGTGGCCATTATAGATAGCTCACTGTGTATACAGATATGGTCACAATGTGAAGCAGTTACATGTATCTGTGGTAAGTAATCAGGTGCCGGCAAATGTATAGTTTAGATGCAGGTCAGATAATGGAGCAACTGGGAATGGGTTTGATCAAGTGTTCAGTGGTTCCAAAGCCTATCCTTACATTGGGCCAATGCATAATACCCATCTGTATTTACACAATCATTTACACCTAGAGCCAATTTCGAATTGCAGCATCCGAATACCAGTATGTGTTTGGACATATATACTTGCCAGTCATTTTACCAGAAACATCTGTACAACTCTCATTTATCCACCAATCATGTGGCACCAGTATAGGGCATGAAATCATGCAGATACAAGTTGAGAACTTTAGTTAATGTTCACATCAAAGATCAAAATGGTTATTGGTGCCAGATGGCCTGGTTTAAATATCTCACAAACTGCAGAACTCACACATACAGTAAGTAAACTTTGGAGTTTAATCAGAATGGTTTGAAAAACAAAAAGCATCAGAGGAGAATGACTAGACTGAGTTTAACTCACTGAACCTGAACAGTTAAAACCTCCCTTTTTTATCCATAATAAAATAAAATAAAATAAATAAAAGAGTGGAACCAAGGATGGGCTTTTGCTGTGACACTTTTCTGTTCACCACTATGGTAAAAAGTGATTGAGTTACAACAAAGCATTTGCACCGACACCGTTGCTCACTTGGTGTTTTTTCTTGTCATTCTCATTTTTCACTGTCAATTTATTTATTTATTTATTTATTTTGGTATTTGATTTAGTTTTATTTATCACACCATTTATTTTCACAACACCAAACACTAAAGAATGTTTGAAATGTGTGAAAATCCCAGAAGATGAGTAGTTTCAAGCCCATCTGGCACCAACAAAGCTCATAATTGTATTTATTCTTATGTTTAATGTGAACATTTAAATATTCATAACTCATAACAGAACATAAGTAAATAAATTGATGAGTATTGACCTGTATCTACATTCTTCTTATTATTATTATTATTATTATTATTATTATTATATTTTGCATTGCACATCTACATTAGTGAGTAATTAGATAGCTGTGTAAATTTGCATGTGTACAGGTGTTCCTAATAAAGAGGGCAGGAAATGTAACAGAAAATTGTGCTGCCATTACTCTATATTATATATTACCATTATATATTACCCTTATATTATTAACATAATGCATTCTCAAATAATAAATATAAACAACACACATTAATATATAGAGTGGTTACATGAGTCCTAGTTCCAAGATCTGAAATTTTGGGGAGGGCTGCGTCAGGAATTGCATCCTGCATAATCGTCTGTAACTTGCTAACCACTGTTTTACCTAAATAAGGTGGTAAAAACTTCCAAAAAAAAATTTATACAATAAAATATAATAAATACCAAGTTGTGGTAGTTTCTATTCTTTTTTTAAAGCATACAAGACTTGGAGCTAAAATAGTAAAACTTTTGATGGATATATGTAGTTGATGGACTTTGACCAAAAATTTTAGTTTGTTTTCAAGTCTTTCCTGCCATTTGTGTTCTGAAGGTGATCAAAGAGAGAGCAGAGTGTGCAAGTGAAGGATCTGATAGTGAGTCAGACCATGGCCCGAGAAAGCGAAGGGCCTTCTTGGACATGCTGTTAAAAACCAAAGATGATTCTGGTGCTGTGCTGAGCCATGAAGACATTCAGGAGGAAGTGGACACCTTCATGTTTGAGGTTAGTGCATAATACACTACAATACACCAGAAGTGGACCAGCATGTGCCTGATACTGTACCTGTATTTCATGGTATCTTTAATAGGGACATGACACCACGGCAGCTTCCATGAACTGGGCCTTACACCTGATAGGCTCTCATCCAAAAGTCCAGGAGAAATTACAGGCAGAACTACAGGAGGTGTTTGGTAACACTGCTTATACCCTCACATTCTGTTCCATTTGCTATGTAAACAATATTTATGACAATTTACTACCATAAATGTTGTCACGTGAACAGATTATTATTTGCAATAAAAGCAATATTTATGGAAAGTGGTAATAAGAGAAAATAATGGGACAGTGATTAACTTTTGTTAACCATTTAAGATAACCAGATAAGACATATTACAGTAGGAAAAATAATTTAAACACATTTTGTCTTGCTAATCCCATGGCTAAATAACATGAATATAAGCACTATTAAATAAACTAGGAAATTTCATTAGAATTGTTTTTAAAAAAAATCTCAGCTGCATGTCAACCGAAAAGACTTAGATACTTCTTATCTTCTGAAGTCAAATCTTAAAGCATACTGGTTGGTAAACCTCTTACTTTGCCCTTTTTTCGTCTCTCACTGTTTCTGTGCACTTTTGGACAGGTTCATCGTCGCGCCCTGTGGGAGTGGAGGACCTGAAAAGGCTGCGGTATCTCGAGTGTGTCATAAAGGAGAGTCTGCGGATCTTCCCTTCAGTGCCGCTGTTTGCGCGCAGAATCTGCGAGGACTGTCAAATAAGTAGGCTCTAGCATATCATCATCATCATCTTCATCTGATGCTCTAAAACATGGATCGCTGAAATCACTATCTGCATCTCAATGAAACAGCAGATGTTTTCTCTACTTAAGTCAGATTTTAAACAGCTCCAACATTTTTACTTGCCTGAAGGAAAAAACATTCAACTGCTTTAACTGGAATGAAATTAAATAGAAACACAGTTGTTTTGTATTGTAACAGTGTTATTCATCATCACAAAGATTTCACTTTTTGGGGAGGAAAAAAAGTCTCTACTTTTTTTTCTACAGATGGTTTAAAAGTTCCAGAAGGAGTAAATGCTGTGATCATCCCATACGCTCTGCATCGTGATCCTCGCTTTTTTCCAGAGCCTGAGGAATTTAGACCAGAGCGCTTCCTTCCAGAAAACAGCACAGGAAGACACCCATATGCATACATTCCATTCTCCGCCGGTGCTCGAAACTGCATTGGTAAGAGAGAATATAACAGAGATGCTGATGCATAAACAACCATGTGTCGTTCATTCACAGCAAACCAGCGCATGACCTGGAACTTTTGTAAAGCACTTTACCAACTCTTAGGGAAGAAATGAAAAACTTCAGGGTGTGAAATTTCTGGGTCAGGTTTACATCATTTTATCAGCCAAGTCCCATCGCATTAGCAAGTCCACTTGTTATGATATGGCGTCCCAGCACCATTACAATGAAATTCTTGGACATGCATTTACACCCCAACCAGAATCAATTACCCATTTAGCATGGCCGCCTAAAACAGAAAAAAACAGACCTGTCTTCCACTGTTGACTGAGACAGAGTGTCTCTCAAAGTGTGAGTGAGAATGTGTGAGAAAGAAAGAGAGAGAGAGAGAGAGAGAGAATTTGATATGCCTTCAGAGATTAATAATTTCAGCCCTGTTCCCTGCCTTCCAGCACCGAACTGAAAATTAGAACTCAGAGATTACAGTTGTATATAACATTTGGTAGAAATGTAGAAATCCTGTGTGTTTGTGTGTAACTCCAGGCCAGCGCTTTGCTTTGATGGAAGAGAAGGTGGTTCTTGCTACCATGTTGCGTCACTTTGACGTCCAGGCGTGTCAGAGTCGTGAAGAGCTGAGACCCCTGGGGGAGCTCATCCTCCGTCCTGAGAAGGGCATCTGGATTCGACTAGACAAGAGGGCCAATTAACTCCAGCCACGTCTTCTATATAAAATGTACAATATGTTGTTCTTCAGGTTCGTGGTAGAGACATATTGGCCTTCATTCATGGTAAATAACATTACAATCTACACATGCAAATATATGGCACAGGAACTCTCTTGTACTTCTATACGCTTGTAATCACTTCTTTGTGTTCCAGTGCATTCAATAGAAATCTACAATTTCCAATTCTTTTAATATCACCCAGCGAGAAATGTTTGCCCTCTTCTAAATCATACTGTATATGCATTAGTTAACATGGGCAATTCTCAAAGTACAAACTGCATAATAATGACTGCTACTGCTATAAAATCATTATTTTAAGTTATATGAGATGATTATCTGTTAACATATTAAATGAATCAGTTGATTATAACAATTTATTATATTATAATATTACTGTTAAACATTGTTAACATATTGTTACTATTGTTATTATGTAGGGAATAAAGTATTTGACATGGTTATGGGTGTGAAGAAGTCATTTTTTTTTTATTATTTACTATTAATTAAAAGAAATGTACCTACATGGTTTCATTTAATGTTTTGAATGTTAATTCATATTATCACTTATGGTATGGCAGCTATAAACAGTTATTCCCTCATTAGCCTCATTTTATTTCTTTTGAACTTAAGGCAAACCATGTAATCTATAGGTATGTTTTATTTGTTTAAAAACATAATAAAAGTCTGATTTGTTTGGAAGCACTGCAAAGAGGAAGTGTCTAGTCTAAAAAGAACATGTTCGCAGAAAAACATCTGAAAAAAGCACATGGCTTCTGGAAAAAATGTCCTATGGACAGATTAGACCAAAGTGAAGCTGTCATACCTGTCCAGCGGTGGAGAGGTAATGATGTGGGCTTATTTTGCATCCACAGGACCAGGATACCTTGCAGTTATTCACTTGAACATAAACTCTTCTGTATATCAGAGTATTCTAGAGGCAAATGCGAGGCCATCTGTCCAACAGACAAAACTTGGACGAAATTGGGTCCTATGCAAGACCTATTGACACCTGGCTCCATTAACACCAGGTTTTCACAGGACTCCTATTGATGTTTCAGCTGTTCACACCTATTCACAGATTCCCCACACAAAAAATAGTTCACTGGTGCCAGGGAGAGAAACAAAAAACAAAGCATGGTTTATGCAGACAGGAGCATGGGGCAACATATGTAAAACAGTACAGAAACTATACAGATCTAAACTCAAAACAATAAGGTTTTTTGTACCACTCTTCAAAACAGTTCCCCGTCAGCTTTAAACAGAAAAGTGAAACAAACATCACACACCCTGAATTTCCAAGGAGTGCTTTGCTTCCATCTGAAATCAATACGTTTCCACTGGTTTGACTTCCTGAAATGATGTCCAACATAGTTTCGATATTAAACAATATTAAAAAATTTAAAAAATTAAATTACATTCCTTTCCAAAGACGTTGTAAATGATCCAACCAATACAGCTACTGGCAATGTAGTCCTGTAGACTTTGTTACTGTCCCAGTCGCAAGATTAATTTTCCACTTAATCTCTGGCAGGAATAAATTAAATAGACTGTCTTACTTTCCATCCTGATAGTCATCTTTGCTTTCTTGTAGCATATTTTCGATTATTATAATATTTCTTCCATGTGGATTTCATTATAAAATAATTTCCTGTAATTTAATATTAAATATGAGGGTCATATAACTAATGATCAAATTATTTGAACCTAAAACCTAAAAAAAAAATCTTTATTCATTTCTTGTTTGTTTTCTCCCCTTCCTCTCAAGGGTATTTGTTTTTACCCTTCTAATAGACTTTTCAAAAAGTGAGTGCGTCTCATGTTGCCTAGCCAGTTTTTCCGGTGCTTAATTTTTTATGTGTTGTTCCTGTTCCAGTTTAATTTAGTCCCTGTTTTGCTCCATTTATTAATGTAGTCACAAATGGAATGGAGACAGGCTTTATTTTTTAAAGATGATATAGTGGGAGCTTCGCACTGCTTCAGTTCCTTTTGAGGAAACTTAAATCCGAATTGGTCTATATAACTCTTTTGTCTTTCGGCTGTTCCCTTTCAGGAGTCACCACAGCGAATCATCTGCCTCCATCTAACCCTCTCCTCTGTATCCTTTTCTCTCACAACAACTAACTTCATATATTCTCTCATTGCATCCATAAATCTCCTCTTTGGTCTTCCTCTAGACCTCCTTCCTGGCAGTTTAAACCTCAGCATCTTTCTACCGATATATTCACAATCTCTCCTCTGAACATGTCCAAACCACCTTAATCTGGCCTCTCTGACTTTATCTCCAAAACATCTAACATGGGTTGTCCCTCTGATGAACTCATTCTTGATTCTATCCATTCTTGTCCCTTAAAAAGAGAACTTCAACATCTTCATCTCTACTATCTCCAACTCTGCTTCCTGTCTTTTCTTCAGTGCCACTGTCTCTAAACCATAGATCATTCTCACTGATACTCTTTTATTACATAACAAACCTGACCCTTTTCTCCAGTTCCAACCTGCTTATACATGCCTTATTACCTACTTTCCACAGTCGCCGTTGCTCTGGACCGTTGACCCAAACTTCTTGAAGTCCTGCACCTACTTTACCTCTCCTCTATGTAGCCTCACCATTCAACTTGGGTCCTTTTGATTGGTCTATCACTAAATTGTTTAAAAAATTTCCTTTGAACATTGACACCTTCTTTTTTTCCCCTCTTGATCTTGTTAGACCAATCCAAGGTTCTTCAGATTCTCCTTGATTCCAAACGCAATCTTTTGGCCATGGCAAACATTTTTAAATGATTTTTGCAAGAGGCCAACAGTGGCTAATTGGTGGTGCTGTAAATTTGGTTTGATCCTGAGTCCTTCGGGTCAGTAGTACAGTACATCGCCTCACCTATTGAGCTACCCCTGACCACATGATTATTCTTAGATGTTTTATGTTTCCCCTTTGGATTAGTGTGCCCGTACAGTATATGTACAGTACAATCCATGTATAATGCAGTATAATTCAATGTCTTCATCCTGTTCATGTTCCTGATTTTGCCTTAGCTCTTGTTATTAGAGCACTTTGATTCTTGCCTCTATTTGGATACCACATTTTGTACAGTTTTTTTGGAATCGTCTGTCTGAGTTTATTATAAAACTCATTTTATCTGTGCATATACGCATCTCAACCTCTTAGTTCTATTAACTTGACACATTGTGTGTTGGAAACATTTGAAATAAACTAAAGCATGTTTCATTTACTGTCTGCTGGAAATTGGAGTATAGCGTAAAAAAAAAAAAAAATCAACTTCAGCTCAAAAGATTCATCTGTTGTTGATTCGAGTTGTTACAATTTAGAATTTAACACATTACATAAAAGCATATGAGCACAAGCATATCACTGTCACTGTCAGGCTTCTTCTTCTAATTATTATTATTATTATTATTAGTAGTAGTAGTAGTAGTAGTAGTAGTAGTAATAGTAGTAGTAATAGTAGTAGTAATAGTAGTATTAATGGCATGCTATATTAAGTAGCATGTTGAGAAGAGAAAATGACTGTATTCTTGCTTATTCTGCTACTTTGAATCAGGCCTAGGTGGCAGCAGACACTGTAGCTCCTCCACAGAGGCAGTGTTGCGTCTCATCACCTGCCTGTCCAGGTTAGTGATAAAAGAAATGGGCAGGCCAGGTTACTAGACTAAAACAATAGAATAGAAAAACTTGGTCAAAATTAGCGCAAGGTGATATTAACGCTTCTGTTGGGAAATTACTCATCTGAAATAATGTAATTTCGAAGTGTTTGAGGCTACACCATGTCTATATTCTTTCTTTCTTTCTTTCTTTCTTTCTGTCTGTTTTCATAAAGTTTGCAAAACACCAGCCTGATTATTCTGTTCATGCAATTTGTGGCGTGTTTCATTTTATTTAAAATGTGTACCTATATGTACAGTTAAGTGCAACTCCTACTTTGGCTTTAACAGAGAAAAAAATAGAAGATGTACATGTAATTGTGGGGGTGTCTTGCAAAGAATCCAAAAGCAAATGAAAGAGAAAATATTATTAAAATACATTTTGCCATAAACATGTGAATCTCCAGTCTTTGTTTAAAACCCACTTACACAGGCAGAATTAGCCAGGTTTATTTGAAACATGTATAAGTCTTACTTTCTTAAAAGATCCAGGACTCAGGAACAGGGATAAATCCTCAAAACTAGTCTTATAAAACATACCCAATTTCTTACACCCTGTTTTGGGGAAGTTCACTTCTATTTGTATTGCTTATTCAAATATTAAAGAACTACATATGCCAAGTTAAATAAGCATGTACACTACCGTTCACTTGCAAATTTCTTTGTTTTTGTTTAGTGATTTCTTTTCTACATTCTACAACAATGATTTCAAAACTATAAAAAAAACATAACACATATGGAATTAGGTAATTACGTAACAACAACAAAAACAACCGTTAGTTGTTATTTTAAGACACAGAGGTC
>JAQMYJ010000002.1:17951626-17970633 GCA_030014305.1 Clarias laeviceps | reverse complement strand
AAATAATGTGCATATTTCATTTAAAAAATGGTTTTCTGTGTTTCTTATAATATATTGAGAACATTTCACTAATAAAACCTAAAATACCTATTTTTTTAAGGAAATTAGTGCAATTTTTAGACTTAATTTGAGGAACCATTTAGGCAAAAATTTTGAGGAAAAAATGCTTCATATTTATTTTAAGAGAATTGACCCAATTATCCAGGTTTGATTGAGTCACCTTCATTTGAATCTCAACAACAGCAGTGATCAGACGCCATTTTGAAGGAACAGACGAACAGTGTAAAATGTTAAGAAGTAAGTTAAGCCCATTACTAATTTTTATATTTAATTTTGATTTCTTAAATAAGCTCCTTTCTTGCACTAGTGTCAGCAATATAAATGAAATAAATTAAACATTGTGAACATTTCTGAAAACATCCTGTCTGCCATTAGCATACTTGAGTTTGTTGTTGTGTCTCCACAGTTCACTGAAACAAGTTTTGGGCAGTTAGTGTTTTACAATGTTACAAAGATATGAACCTAGAAATGGCTTACTGTACAAGTTTTACAAATTGTTCTACAGATCTTAAAACTGCTGTAAATGTTATATACACTATTTTACACAGTGTTTAATATATTGATACCAGTGAAACATGAAATAAAAGCATGATGCATTATGTATTCATTTTATTATAAAATGTTTTTTTTATATTATTAAGTAATTTTCCTTAATACATATGAATATGATTTTTTTATTGTTTTGGTACTATTTTCATAAGTAAAGTGTGCATTTTCAAATCTCTTAGTACAAAACTCACATTTGATCACATTTGTAACACCACTAGTCATTCTTTCAAATCTGATGTCATGATTTCATTGTATTTGCACATATTTTCATTCCACTTAATCATTGTTTCAGAACACATGATCATTGTGATATATATTGAGAACATTTGCTTTAATCACCCAAACAAAACAGTAAGATCTTTTTTCAACTTAGTACTTTTACCAATCATTTCATTCAGGAGCAAATAATACAAGGTAAGCATTTCAAATTGTCCTTGGTGCTGAATGAGTGTAACTGAACTATAAAACTTTACACAGAAAATATTACACTTATGTTCAGACAAAAAAAAAAAAATATATATATATATATATTATATTAATATATACACACACACACACACACGCATGAAAAAGGATAAAAAAGCCAAGTCATTTACATAAGCAAAATTTTTTTGTTTTATTTTATTAAAATATTTTATTTTATTTTTTATCACTTTCACACAATTAATCAAGCCGGTCATTAACATTGGGCCATAAATTTTCATCAACATCACAGTGGATGTATTCGTTGTTCAGGCACCGTGGGAAAAATCTCCTGGCATGATGAATTCAGGCTTGACATTGCTCAGCAGTTATATCACCACAAGCTTCACCCATGGCTTGAAGAAGGGAGACATGCTCATGGGGATGGCGATCATACACCTTCCACCTCCATGTAGAGAAGAATTCCTCAATTGGATTGAGGAAAGGGGAATATGGTGGAAGATAGAGGGTCATGAAGCGAGGATGTGTTTGAAACCATTCCCGAACCAGCTGTGCATGGTGGAAGCTGACATTGTCCCACACAACAACATAGATGATGTCTTCTCCCTGACAGGCCTGCTCCAGCTCATTTAAAAAAACTATCAAGTGTTCAGTGTTGTATGACCCTAGAACTGGTCTACAGCCTACCACGCCATCTTCAGATATAGCTGCACACATTGAGATGTTTCCCCCACGTTGTCCAGGGACTTGGATGGTTGTCCTTTGTCCAATAAGGTTACGTCCTCTGCCAGATTGAAACCGGCCTCATCAACAAAAATATACTTGTGATGATTCACAGCAGCGTCCAGCTCCATCACCCTCGAAAATGATAATTTGGTTAGTTTTTTTTACAACTAATAGTTGTCAGTACTGTTACAGTAATTGCATGCCAGTTTAGTGTTGTACCTGAATATATTCTGAACGCAATTGTTTCACCCGGACATTGTTCCTCTCAAAGGGAACCAAGTAAATTTGTTTCATGGAAACCTGGTGCTTCTTCAAAAGCCGGGCAATCGTTGGAAGGCTAATTGATGGCACATTGGCAAAGGTGTCATTGCTGTTCTCAATAGCCTGTTTGATTTCAGACAGCCGTATGTCATTCCTTGCCCTGACCATTTCCACCACAGCCAACTCCTGCTGGTCAGTCAAAACACGTGGGCGACCACCACCAGGTTGTCTCCTGTTAATTCTGAGGACAACCATATACTGTCAATATTGTAGTATTAAAAATTACATTACTGTAAACTGACAATTACATGTTGTTCATCTATACAATAGAGTACTATATTTTAGAAGTGAAGTTGCTATAGCAGACTTACCGGTTTTCTTGGCGAAAAGTTCTGATGATAGAGCTGACAGTTGACCTTTGTAAATTAGGCTGTACCAACCTGGCAGCCTCAGCCATGGTAAAGCCTCTGTTAACCACATGGTCAACAATGATGGCCCAGACTTCATTAGAGATGATGGTGCGTTGTCTTCTACCTACATTTCTCTGAAGACCACCTGTCTGTCGAGGAGCACCACCACCTCTTCGATGAAGCTTTCCTCTCCCTACGAGTCTATCCTGCTCCATATTTGAACAGTGCAAAGTCTCAAACACAGTTCTACTTATATGGTAACTAATTGTGATCATCAGGGGGAAACAATTAGCAATTAGTATTTATAGATTGAAAGCTCTTGCAGCAATTTGTACCTTACAAATGACCAGACAACAATCAGTCAAGTTGAAAATCCATGGACATAATGAATGATTCATTGATTAAACATTAAGATCAGTTGAATTAAATGACAGACAAATGTATTAAACTGAATAATAAGATAGTGATAACATTATGAAAGGCAGTTACTGTGAACGAAACATTTATTTAGATGAAACACTTATTTTGTGTAGTGAAAAGGATATTTTGTGATTATGTGTATTGTACTAACACAATTGATAATATGCTGAAATGTTTGAAAAAGCGCACTTTTGATGACCTGTTGCGATATATGAGTACTAAGAGTTTTGAAAATGTACCAATTGCTTGTGAAAACTGCGCCAAACCAATTAAAAAAAACTGTAAAAGGGAGCAATTTGTTAAATAATTTCTCAAACGGCACTAAGCAGTGGATATTAATTTTTTAAATATTATAATTAATTATGGGAGCAGTTCGTCACTACTGACATTTCATTCTCTCCAGAAAAAAAAAATTAAGCCTCACGTGTGCCATCACTGCATCCCAAGAACAGTGGCTATAAACAGTGGCATTTGGAGGACTGGAAATAATATGTTAAATCCATATCTGTGAAAAATTTAAATCTCCTTTATTGCTCCACATCTGCCACTGCATTGGGGTTTTAATGATAAAATGTTGCACTACATGAGAGGTCAGACAAAGAACACAAAAAATAATCAAATGAGGGATTAAATACTAAAGATAGTTTAAAATAAATAACCACAACCCATAACGGCTCTACAGACCTTACAACAAAGCTGCATAACCCTAATCCGACACCTAAGATACTATAATTTAAAGCTTCTAACTAGTTGATCAGGATGTATAGTACTGTAACTCACTAAATATCAAAGCTACATTACATAGGTGGTTACTATATTCTATATCGTGATGGATTTCCAGGAATTATGACTGCATTATATTTATACACTCACCTGCATAGGAACCTGCTCTTTTATGCAGTTATCCATTCTTTCAATCGTGTGGCAGCAGGACAGCGCATAAAATCAGACAGATACAGGTCAAGAGTTCAAGTCAAGAGTACATCAGGTCAAGAGAACATTAAACATCACAATGAGGTGAAAAACAACAGCAGAAAACCGCATCAGTATTTATTATTCCTGCACGTCAAAAATAAGAATCATAGGCAGATATAAAACTGAACCAAGTCTTTTTTTCCCAATATCCATGTCTAATTTTGTCTGTGCTAATGATGTGCCTCAGACTCTTGTGCTTGGTTAACAGAAGTGCAACCCAATGTGGTCTTCTGCCGTTGACCTCAATGTTCATTTTTTTGTGCATGCTGAGATGCTTTCCAGCTTACCACTGTTGTAAAACATTATTATTTGACTTACTACTGTATATCCTTCCTGGCAGTTCAACCCAATTTGGACATTTTCGTCTCTTATTAAAAAGGTATTTCCATACACAGGAACTGTCACTCACTCTGTGTTTTTTTTTTTTTTTTTTTCTTCAGCATCACTCTAGAGACAGCAAAGTAGAGTAAGTGAATTTCCCAGCAGACCAGTAGTTTTTGCAATACACAAACCGAGCCATCCATACAGTGGAATTTCTTTCCTATTCTTATCTGTGGTGTGAACATTTCCTGATCATTGCATGACTCTAAGTTAAGAGTACCTCTTATTAGAGGATGATACATTGTGTGCTCCCGTACCACACACACACACACACCCCACCATCCCCACCATCTTTCAAAACCATGCAAAATGTGGGACATTTATACTCTCTAGGTAAGAGAAGTATTAGCTAGGTTTCAATTCAAGCTAATGGTCCCAGTTTGAAATGTCCACAATAGTTCAGCTGATGTAGAGTTTAGTGCGGTCTTGCTTACTGACTTCTCATAGAACTAAATGCCTCTTCTTCCAGCAGGGAATATGTCAACGGAGCAGCCCAGAATCACATGTTATTCTTAGCTGCTTGCTTCTGGTGTCTTTCTCTTTTACATGATTCGTTTTTTTATCCCCCTTTCTTGCTCTTTAGTCTGCCTTTCTCCTAGCCTTAGTAATTCACATACATCAGATATTTTAGTGAACTTACTTTCCCTGAATTGCATTAATCTTAGGAAAACACCTTCCAAAACCGATGCAACAAAAAATAGTATGAGTATGAGACACACATTCTTTCCTACTCAACGTCACCAAGGTGTTCTCACACCAGAAAACACAATATGTTTTTCAGATATACATCCAAAGAAATTTGCAGTTCCCTCAATACAAGTTTGGTACACCATTTACTAAGAACAATGCAAAGGTCATCAAGAACAACTGTTCTTGAAGTTTAAATTTACACTTTAGCAGATACAACATGTAGCCCAAGGTTTGTAGACGCCTAACTACCTCACACCCCTCCTGATACCATTGCCACAAAGTTGGAAGCGGACAGTTGTATGGGTCACCATTCTATGCTGTAACTTTCGATTTTCCTTCCACTGGAATGAAGAGGCCCAAATGTGTTTCAGCATGAAAGCTCACTGCTCATAAAGTGAGGTCCATGAACATATGGTTGGTACCAGCACAAGAACCCACAGAATACCACTGGAATGAACTGAAATGCCAATTTCACCCCATGCCCCCTTGTCCAACACCTCACCAAAGCTATTGGGAGTGAATAACCAAAAACCCCTAGTCACCTTTGAAACCATAATAGAAAGCCTTCCTAGAGGAGTGGAAGTTAATATAACAGCAAATGTGGAACTCAATCTAGAATTAAATCTAGAACAATTATCAGATTTTATAGTGTATTTTGATGGCACTTACAGTACTGATAAATGTACATTAAGGTCTAACTGTTAGAAATTATGCTTCCAGACACATCAAACTGCCATAATCAATTTCAATAGAGAAGGATCCTGAAATAAATAAATAAATAAATAAAAGTCCCTGTTCTGTGTGGTTACTTCATCAAAATTTTATCTTTATCTAGTGTAGAGACTGGAGTATAAGATGCAATAAAATCTCTAACCAAGTCACGAATTAAAGCCCCTGCAATTGTAGGTTGAAAAGTGTAGATTTATAAAGTAATTTTACCATTTATTTAACAACTCACAATAATTACCTTTATACTACAGTTAGTTCTGTCTAAGTAATTTGACTGGGCAAGCGGTGTCCCATGAGCGGTAATATATTTCATAATAGCACTGGGACGTTATATAACTCTGTTTCACGTGTGTTCTAATAACCTTTAACTGCTAAACAAGGAGACTAGTTGGTGTGTGGAACAAGGGATTCTACCCCCACATAGTGCACTAGCTTTCCATTTTATGATTCAGCCCTGGAACACTTAGTTCGCTGAGTTTATTCTGAAGAGAAATAAGTGGAGGCATAAAGAGAAACTTACAGGATTTAAATAACTGTCCAACACCTCCATGGTTCATTCTCCTCGTGTTTTGGCTACATAGTATCGAATATTTAAGAATTTAAAACTACAGTACTTTCATCCCTGCTAATTAAACAATAGCTCTCTAACTGTCTGTCAGTCATGCTTGGATATGTGTGGCTTGTAGTACTGTTGTATAAAAGCAATATCACAGTCAAGGTCATGCTGTTGGACACCTTTCCTGTGATATTGCTTAAATATTTAATAATAAATTCACTCAGATACATTTTCATAGTGAAGTCCTTTTTTAAAATGTTTTGAGTTTAGCTGGGTAAGATCACATACCAATACAGGTTTTCTCTTAAGTTTGGAGCATTAGAAGTGTGAGAGAGATTTAAATATAAATATGAATAAAAATGTAAATAGAATAAGCCATTAGGGGCTGTGTGTGGCTTCCCATATGCACACCCAATTAATGCATTATTTAATACTTACTTACTTAATCCAATCCAAACTGCGCACAGTATTTTATATGTGCATTCAATCATTAAACGGCTAATAAACAAAATGCAACATGACCATGTGACATACAGTAGCATCACGTTACACTGTAACCCTTTACTGTAACTTTACAAGGAGAGTTTAACAAAATTTTCGTGTATTTATAAAACAGCATTATGCTGGAGTGACAGCAGTTTTTAGCCAGCTTTATCTGTAATAAAGTATCATGCTGTAGAGACACTGCATTCTGGGAATGATTCTTTTGCATTCATTTCAGTTTCTAGATGTTGTCAGGTCTATAACTTCTTTTGTAATGCATGAAGTGTTTTTGTCTAATCTTCAGGGTTTAATTTGATAAAGGAAAGGGATGTTTATGCCTGTTGCAATCGAACTTGATTTGTCGATGTGATTTTAATGAACGAAACGCAGAAATATTTCATTTTCATAAAATGTACTTATTGTATGTACTTATATTTACTTTTTTAATTAACTAATAAGATAAAAAAGAATTGTGTGAATTTGTGTGCAATATTTACGCTTATTTGAGCTTCAATACACTTTTGAACAATTAGTTGATCTGTGCCGCAGGAGCAATGGACATTACTAAGTGACAAGATAGAGAAATCATTTCATATGTGAATAATCTAATATTTATGCCTGTGACAAGGATAAATCACAAGTACCACAAGTAGACGGATGAATTAATGTTCATTTGATTTTTATATGGAAAGCCTATTATTTTTGTCGTTTGTTTGTTTGTTTGTTTTTGGAGGCATTCAAGCATTTCATTCACATTTCTACTCTATTTCCATGAATGGTTTGAATTTTGCTTAGTCATACTTTTGCTTAGTCCCAAACGAACTGTTCACTCTGTTCTCAACTCTTCACCTATTAACAATATATCATTCCTTCCGCCTGCTCCTTTTTCCTTCTTTATTTTTCTTTATTTAAGGCTGAATCATCTAATGAAGATCCAATACTAACCTAAGACTGTGCTCAATTCCACAAGTAATATGAACCAAGTTTAGAGCAACAAATTCCATTTCTGTGATCATGATTTTGAATCAGTGTGAACATTTTTCCAACATGTGTACATAAAAGGCAATGTCCTAATTTTTACCTTAATTAAAAACAAAATGTTTTAAAACTTAAAAGTATGTTGTTCTTCCATTTCCTTTTAACCACTACTTTCATGTGTGAAAAATAACAAACATAGGATTTAAAAAACTTATTCATCTAAAAGGGACAGCATGAAGAACAGTACAGTACAGTAGAGTACAGTACAGTATTACCATGTAAAATAGACAACATTTTAATGCTGTAAAATTAGATAGATATTACAGTATGATATTGCATCTGGTAATAACAGGACTATTCTGTACATTTAGTTTGAACACATTGTCATTTTAAAATATAGTAAGATTTTTTTTTTTAATACAGTACTTTGCTGGGGAAGTTGCTGCCAGTTAATTACTATGAATTTGCAGTGAAAAGTCTTACAGTCTTTCTCAATAAGCATGTTTTATTATACATTTCAAAGCTTCCCGAGAGATAAGCCTGAGTAGTTTTTTGATGGCTAGGGAGCACTGCGGTGCATTATATGGCATGTTTCTCTGCTCTGCTTCCTGATATACCCTGATCTCTAGGCACCCTTGAGACACCAAGCCACTTTACTTTTATGTCACAACTACCAACTACTGTACCTTATTGATTTTTGCCCTGGTAAAATCAAACTGCTTGTATTTTCAGGTTTTTTTTCGCTCCCTAAAAACTTCCTGTAGTTCCTTATGGACTACACTAATCTTATGATTGTATTAAAGGAAGGAACAGAAGCAATGCCTAGCCAACCTTAAGCAGCTTAGAACTGCAACATTTGCGTCGGATCCAGAGCTAAAACTAAAAAGGGGAAAATATATACATATTTTCCCCTAAAGAAGCTTTTGGTCCAGTGTAAGAAGGAGGAGCTGTTGGATCAAGTTAGTCACATTCATGTCCGGTTCAGGGCCGTGAACTATTATGTATGGAAAAGGAAGCAAGATATGAAGTATTAGTGTACTTCCCTCAGTACAGAGAAAATAAAGCTCTACACATGCTGGAGAAGGTTCAAGACATATAATTTGCTGCAGACTCAGAAGCTGAAGTACTGTAGGAGGAAGCATTTTTACAATGCTTGTTTGTTATCACAACATGTAGCCTACTAATGTTAGAAAAGGACCCCAAGAGGAAGAAGAACTGGTGGGATCCCAAATCAAACAAGGACACAGAACAACTTTATTTGCTATCGGCCCAAGTAAAAGAAAACTATGAGATTCAGTCAGATCTTGTGCTGTTAAGTCAGATCTTATACTACTTAGACACTTTGACATGATGAGTGCCAAAAAGACAAAAAAGGATTTGAGTTGCCTGTCTTGTCACACTTCTTACATACCACAACTTATGTACAAAGATCTTGGATTTGATATTGGGAGATTAATGGTTGTTATTGCACTTTTGAAAACTTAAAGGTTTATTACTTCTACAGATAAAAATATAGAACAGTAATTAAAAGGGAACTAACCTCTTTGTGGAACTTGTCAACTGGTTGCAATTGGTGCTTTATTAAAGTTTGTTATTGAAACTCTTTAAGCCTGCATACTGTAAAAGCCTCAGACAGATATGTGGTCTACTGCATAGTGTTACATGCGGCATTTAGTTTCTTATTAAAAGGAATGAAAATTTGGCCCATTTTATATTAGCCCATTGCACAATTGTAAAAAAAAAAAAAAAAAAAAAAAACTACACAAACAATATTCAGATTAATCATATTTTGTAATATTATATATTTGTACTCTCCATTTAAATTGGTTTCAATTGTACATAAAATATGCATTACATACAAAACACTTATTGTTTAAAAAAATATATAAGAAACAGCACCTTATCTTTTATTCATATTAAATCAACATAAAAATGTATAATTTATGTTTATTTAATATTCATAATATTTCTGTCATTATTTAGCTTGTCTAAAATTCTGTGGATTCAAAAACAGCATATGTGTGTGTGTGTGTGCATGTGTGTGTGTGTGTGTGTGTGTGTGTGCGCGCGGATGTGTTTTATGTCACTGACCTGGAAAAAGTAGTCTGATGTGGGTAGCCAAGGACACAGTGAGGCCAAATCACACCCAAACACTAACCACTGCACTGTCAATGGGGACAGAGGGAAATGAGACAATGAGGAATGAGGTGGATGGAAAAAAAATATGTCTATTAGGGCTCTGGAATATGATGTTATACAGTACATATCATATATCTTAGAAATGTATACAACATTTTTTTCATCAGTTCTGACAGCTACAGTATAATTCAAATGTCAGGTTTATATTAATATCCTCTTTCTAATATATTTCATCTGTACACTGGCCAAAAATAAAACACGATTTCAGAGTCAAACTGCTGGCTTTTATCAAGCAAAGAAAACAACTAGGGTGATTTGAAATTATTATTACATTAGCAAACCCTTTGTTCAAGAAACCTTTACACACACACAATAGGACGAGAGCTCACAGGATTGGGACGAAAAAGCTGTGTGGCCATGAGAGAACCATGGATTTCAGAGCCTCGGAAGGCGTTAGATTAGTACATTTGATATTTGTGATGAACATTTCCAGTTAGAACTGTCCTTAAAGTGTTCAAAAATGTGCACTTAAGACCAGCTACAACTACTGTAGCATAACTGGCTAGGATGAGGCTTAACAATTGGAATAAGCCTAATCGAATGTGCTAGTGAATCAGACCATCTAGAATCAGCCTGCACGTGTCATTCCATCCAGTATAAATATCTAAAGGCAGTGTGACCAGCTAGAACCAGCTTGTGAGTCTCAATCTGACAAGCATGACAAGAATCAGCCTGTATAATCAGCCATGTCGCTCTGACTCACTAGATCCAGCATGACGGTGTACAGTAGAACTATCAAACCTGACCAGCTACAGTAGAATCAGCATGATCAAACTTGATCATTCGCATCAGCTGAGGCTCATGACCAGCCAATACCAACTGGCTATCCAGGCTTTGTGATTTCTAAATTCTTAGTGATAACATGATGTTATGTTATGTTATTTGTCTTGTTAACTGTAAGAGAGAGAGAAAGAGAGAAAGAGAGAGAGAGAGAGAGAGAGAGAGAGAGAGAGAGATACCTACTTTGTAGACTTATAGTTTGACTACATAGTTTCACTGTGTTCAATCACTGTATAGTTTTATCGGGTAGATTTTGAAAGTTGAATAGAAAAACATATTTATATTTTAAAATGTTTAATCACAACTTATTACCATTGTTATGACAATTATAATTTGTTCCTTCATTTCAGATTGGAATATACATAACTTTATTCATGCATAGAAATGAAAATGTCAAAGAAATGTTTAATTTTCAAAGAGGCTGAGATAGGTCAGTCTGAGGGTGGACTGACCTAAAAATAGGTAGGAATTATAAAATGTGTCTTTCTAATAATAACAAAAATATAATTTAATTTACTTTAATTTCAACAGCGTCTAGACTTAGTCGACTTGGGCTTTCTAAAAGATGTCTTTGTGCTGCTTGAAGACCTGTTGAGAATAATCCTCTCATTTAATGAATAGCGAGCCATTTTATTAACTTACTCACTCATTGTTTATACCACGTTATCCTGTTTTAATATTGAGTAAGTACCCCCTTTTTTGCCACCAAACCAGTGATGCACTGTGTGTTCTGACACCTTTCTATCACAACCAGCATTAACCGTTTCCTCAATTTGAGCCATAATAAGTGCTTTTATTGAATCAGATAACGCGGGCCAGCCTTTGCTCCCCATTTACACAGTTGCAGGGGGGCTGGAGCCTATCCCAGGAGACTTAGGGCACGAGGTGGGGTACACCCTGGATGGGGTGCCGATCCATCACAGGGCACATCAACATGCACACACTCACATACACACATGCTTATTCACACACTACGAGCAAATTTGGCATGCCCATTAGCCTAATCTGTCATCACATTTTGGCCCTTGTCAAGGTTATTCAAATCTTTATGTTTGTCTATTTTTTTCTGCTTCCAACAACATCGACTTCAGGAAAAAAGGTCCACTTGCTGCCTAATATATCCCACCCACTTCCAGCTGCCATTGTAACAAGGTAGTGATATTGATAATGTAGCTACTGTGAGAAGGGACAATTTGTGATGGCTAGACAACTGGGTCACAACTACCTACCAAAAGTAATCCAAGGAAGCAAAACAATTAACTGGCGACTGGGTCATAGTTGGCCAAGGATCACTAATGCATATGGGGAGCAAAGGCTGGCCCGTGTTGTCTGATTCAATAGAAGCGCTTACTATAGCAGAACACAGTGCATCACTGGTTTGGTGGCAAAAAAGGGGGGACCTACTCAATATTAAACACAGGATATATGTACATAATGTAGTTTATTTGTATATAAAGTGAACTGAATATTTTTAGCTGTGAAGTATTTCCCAGGCCACTAAATCATATTCAGGCTCTCCTAACAAGACACACCCATGGGTGTGAATCCTTTTTTTTTTTTTTTTAAAGAAGCAGGTAAACCTGTGGTTCAGGAATCTGAATCAGCAATCTGTTCAGCAATGGCGGCGCTCACTTTGGTCACGTGATCTGCGCGTCGTTCAGTGACGTCACGCGTGTTGATCAGCTGATCACACGGAGAGGAGAACAGCCACGGGATAGACGCACACAGGGACGCTTTAAAACGCCTTAAATTACTATATTGTGAGTAAAAAACTATTTCTTTTAATATCTGCTTATGTTATGAAATGAATAGTTGTGGTTATAAAATTTAAAAAGTGACGTTTGATATGTTTAACTCGTCGCTCGCACGTTCTGGCAGCGGCAGCAACAACCTGCCCGGGGCGGGGCGGGACGGGGACGGGGGGGGGGGTGTTAGCATTAGCAACAGAACTTAGCCGAGTGATGTTTATGACTCTAGGATGTTTATTCACAGCTTTAATTAACTTTAAAGTTCGTTGTATTGTGTAGGTATAAAATATTTAGCTTTAAAACCACTTACGAATACGAATACCGGTCTGACAGCAACCTGTTGCCATGACAGCTGAGAGAAGCTAAGTGAATTTGCTAGCTTGTTAGCCGGCTAATTAAATTTCACCCTGTGTAATAGTGTAGAGTTCATTTCTCTCATTTCTCTTCTCCATGCATGGTTTAGTGCATCAGACGTCTCTGTGGAAGTAAAACAGAAGATGAGGTGACACACAGAGGGGAAGCAAAGCAATAAATTATGCAACAAGTCTTTTAGACACTGAGTGTAATAAAATATGCATTAGTTGGATATTTGAATCCTAAGAGACCAGTTTTTTCCGTAGATCATTAATCTGTGACTTTAATTCTGCTCTTTGCACTCTCAGAGCTGGATAGCAGCTTAATAAAACGAATCGACAGGGCTTTACATCACGAGCTGTCAAACCAGAGCTTCCTTTAGCTGTAGCATAAATTCCACACACACACACACACACACACACATACATTCAACGTATTCATTCAGACATTTAAGCTTGTTATTCAAAAGTGTACGGTGATATTCTGGATCATGTTTAGACTAGAGATTGTGGGGAGAAAAAATTATTCAGTGATTCTTTTGTATGGCACTTCATGCATTGCAACACTCACTCCATAATGTTTTTTTTTTTTTTCGTTTGTTTTAATAATTCAAATTAATATTTTATGTTTGCATTTGGTTTCTCCCTACCATGCAGAAGGGTATACTGTATGATGAATAATATAACACATCAAGATTTTTTTATGGAATTTATGGTCTCTTTTTCTGTTTGTTTGTGCACGCATCACGTAAAACCCCCTGAACGAATTTTAATGGGCTTTTCACAGTATATGTATTTGGCCGAGCTTGAGGTAACATATAGGCTTCGTTTCATCGCAGATATGCTAATTTGACATTTAGATGGAAAACACTCTTATCATAAAAAAATCGACCTTGAAAAAATTATAATCTTTTTTTGGGCTTTTGTCTCTATTGCTTCTGGATATCTGGAATTTCCTTTGGGATCAATAAAGTATCTATCTACCTATTTAATCTATCATAATAAAAAAAATATTGTGAAGTCCTTTATTCCTCAAGTCATCCTGAATATAAAACTCCTGCCATGTATTTGCTCCGTCCATTAATTAAACTTGCCGAATTTTAATTACTAATAACCCTTTAGCCAGATAGATGAGAGAATTTTTGGTGCACATCGAAACCTATAATGCATAGTGTACAGTATGGTATGTTAATACTTTCAGCCACTAATGTAGTTCCAAATCTTACCCAGCTGTTTTTTTTGTTTTGTTTAGTTTTTTTGGCTGCATGGTCTCTTTATACCTGTTCAGATCAACCAACCAGTCAAACACCAGAAATGGCAATATTGTTATCGAGTCCAGGCAGTTTTTTTTTTTTTGTAATGTGGCACATTTTAGAGATTCAAAAGCGCCATGGTGCTCATCTTGTATCACGTACACAAAAAAATAAAAGACAGATCAATTGGAAAAATGAAGGACAAATCAAAATGTTATAAGACTGGACAAATCCAGACAGGAATTTTTTTATTTTATTTTTTAGATTCTGAGTTAAAAATATCCATGTAGCGGGGTGTGTTTATGAAATATCGGCAAGACGACGACTGCTCATCTTGAAGTTAAAATTAGCTATAGTAATAAGATGAACTCCATAATGCTTAAAAGTCTTAAACATCTATTACACAGTTAGGTGCCAAGACTTTTGCACAGTACACATATAGACTCTCATGGATCTTTAACCTATATTTCAACGCAATATTTCAAGACAGCTTCATAATGGGCAAAATATAACATCGTGCAAGACAGCAGTCTGGGCATATTAGAAAACAAGTAATTTTTTTCACTTTTTAAAAGCCTGTAAATTATTAATGAGGATTTCCTGTACAGTCACTGTGAGTTATGGTGAAGCCCAGCTTCCTTTTCTGAGCTGTTTGTTCAGGATGCGTAGTTGTGACATTGTGCCGATTCTGTCTGAATAGGAGCTGTTTCTCTCACAGCCATGCGTCCTGTCACATGCTATAAGATTAGTTCTAGCTTAATTGTAGTGTGTGGGTGTGTATGTGTGTATACATACAATGTCTGCCTTTTTTTTTTTTTTTTTTTTTAACCAGTCAGAGGTGGAGATTTAACTAAAACCTGATTACTTGTCCTCTATAGAAAGTGAAGCAAAGAATATTTATAACAGTCATTAGTGCATAACAGGAAGTTGTTTCTCTGATGTTCCTCATCCTGAAATGTAACAACAAATGGATAAAACATTCAAGTAACTTAACTATTGGCAAATTGCAGTGATGCTAGAGGAATAACCACTTCATGATCACAAGGAAATACTCAGCCCAGGAGGAAAATTCACCACTCTCTAGTTAATTATTTTTCTGTAATAGCATGCCCTGCGATGTCTTAATGTCCGTGTGTGTATATGTACGTATATATAAAAACAAACCCAAAACGTGATCCCATCCATTATAATAGCATTCAAAAAATATGTAAGGATGTGCCCAAGAATTATAATTGCTTTTGTTACCTTATGAGAAAAAATGTATATAGGGAGAAACTAATAATTCTCCCACCGCATCAGCTAACAACCAGGGAGGGCGCAGGTTAACACATGAGGCACGTGGAGCCACCAAATGCATCTTTTTCATTCGTACACCCTTATATGAGCGGCGTAACAAAGCGCCCCTTTCCACTTGTGTGAGCATTGTCACTCACGAGTCACTACGACTGATGCCGGAGTGTGAGCATCCCGCTTCTCTCTCCAACAGGAGATACTCTTGGCTTACGTATGACGGTAGCATCACCTGGGAATCAAACTCGCCATCTCCGCTCATGAGCACACTAACATTAAACTAACATTTAAAAAGTATTCCTCACTTCTATTCTTAGACTTCTAACATAAACTGCTAAACAACGCATATGATTAAAGAGTTTACATCTCTTTGGCATATTTACAAATATCTTATTTCATGATTTTAGTATTCGTCATGTCCGTAAACCATAAATCATCATCAGTATTTTTATTTTTAGCACCCATGTTCTGTCTCTGAAAGGTCACATGACCTAATGTGCGCGCTCCGTCACCGATGCTAAGCTTGTGCACGCACCGAGCCTCTTTACAAGTCAATACGAGCTCGGATGTCGCATCCCTGATGCAGGATTTCTTCTGCGTCATGCTCTCATGGGACTCATGTTGCTGCTCATAGATAACAAAGCCATCAGGAGTTTTTTTTTCTCTGAGGAGCAATGAAAATAAGTGCAGCCACACCTTTTGTTCGGCTTAATGCTTTGTCTAAGATGAGATCTTGCAATTACCAAAGGTAGCAATTAAGTTAAATGGAAGCGCAGTGTATCAGAAAGGAAAATGCTGGTGTGTGTGGGGGGGAAAGTGTGTAAAAGGAACGATGAGGGTTTAAGTACTAGTGCATATAAAGTGAATGGTGTATTTTATGTTTGTACAGAAGCTGTAAGTGGTGGAAGTGGTTTTGTGTTGTTTTTTTTTAAAAAATTTTCTCCACTTTGTTCTGTGGTGTCAGGCCGTCACTCACTCGCTCGCTCGCTCACACACTCCCTCCCTTCCTGTCTTCCTTCCCTTCTGTGAGGCCACACAGCTCAGCGTCGATAATGCACACTTCACTCTGTTCATTTATACACAGTTTAGATCTCTGCCTTTTTAGGTGTGCTGCTTGCCCGCTGTTCTGTCGCCACTTTTCGCCACTTTCGGACTTGTCTGACTTTAACTGTTAACTTTTCTTCCCCCTCTCCTCAGGTGATCTCCAGTCGTGGTGTTGGTGTGAGCGCTAGAGAAGAATCATGGGGGAGCTGTTCCGCAGCGAGGAGATGACTCTGGCCCAGCTCTTCCTGCAGTCCGAGTCGGCCTACTGCTGCGTCAGCGAGCTGGGGGAGATCGGCATGGTGCAGTTCAGAGACGTGAGTACACGCACTGAAACCATGATGCAGACATCTGCACGGGATGTGAACAGGAAACGTAACCACTTTTTGAGGGGGCTTCGTTTCAGACTGTTTTGTGTCTTCAATGTTTGAGCGTTTATGTGAAAACAGTTCGAAGTATCGTTAAACTCTTTGCGATACTAAAGATCCACGATCCTTTAATGACAAATATTATAGGTTGGTAAACAAGAACCGTGTCATCTGCTCACCACCACGAGCAACCAGAGTACTGAATAAACACAAATTGTGCCAGTAGTGCAAAATTCAAAGCATCAAACAGGCAAAAAATGTGTAAAGAATAAAAATGGTATTATAATGAGTTTTTATTTTACTGTAACTGTGCATTCTGAACTGTTTTATTTCCTTTATACTACACCATTCTGACATGCAATCACATTTTTTATTAACTTTTTTTTAGCAGATCATACTTTTTAGCAATTTATGCTTATAGTTAATGTTGTAGAACGTCATAGAGACATGTTGGTTCTTGTTGTTGCTCATGTTATAGCAGCTGTAAACAGTCAATCTTTCACTAGAGCGCAAAGCCCTTGCATTTTTTTACTTCCATAAATAATAAATATACGCAAACTATCAAGGATTAGTTGTTTTTCCGAATTAGCAACAGTGCCATTTTAACAAACGTGTGTGTGTGTATATAAAATAAATAAACCCCTTCATTGCTCTGGTATTAGGCACAGTGTTACTTTTTTTCTATTCTGCTTCTTGCATGCAGTACTTTCGCTCCTGCTTTACTGTAAGATCTTATATTATGGTGACACACTGGTGCAGAAACACTCTCGTACCTCGTACTGCACCACAGCAGGAACAGGCTAAATAATTAACCACAGACCTGCATTCTGCTGCTGAACATAATACTGCACTAAAGTTAAATGTTATACTAGATATGCTGACAGCCAAGAATGTTAAGTAGTTGTATCACGTGTTGTGTTGTTGAGATGAAGTAAAGGAAAAGGTAAGAGATTTCAGAGGGACAGAACAGAAGCTTATGTAATATTCCTCAGAGTTCCTCGTCACAATAGTTAACCACAGTTTACCACATCAGAAGTAAAACCGTACCAGCCCTTCTCATGCCGATTTGGATGTCTGGTGGTTTGCCTCATATGTTACAAATGGTTTAGAACGCACAGTGGGTAACAAGGTGCTTTGCAGATTGATGCATTTTATTCACTGACTTTCTTCTTTTTAAAAAAAATTTTTTTTTTATACATCTGTGTTTGCGAACCACAGCTGAACCCTGACGTGAACGTCTTCCAGAGGAAGTTTGTGAATGAAGTGCGTCGTTGTGAAGAAATGGATCGCAAATTGCGTGAGTTACAGCCATGTATTAATATGAGCCTAGAATTAACTAATTTAGAGAATTGCCTTTTTTTTTTTTTTTTTTTTTTCTGCTTTCAGTTCCATCCGTCTGCGTCAACAAAGTCGCAAAAATGTAGAACTCAATGTGCATATTATTATTATCCTTCACAGAAACAACCAATAACAACCATAAAAACATGTGACTATGGGTTATTTCCTTGCCTGTGTGACCCTTTATATTTAATTGTCATGATTGTATAGTTGGTTAAAATTAAATAAAATTTAGTTCATCGTATTCCCTAAGTTCTGCACAATCGTAAACCATATATATGTATGTGCGTGTGTATATATAGCCGTACAGTGGAACCTTGGATTACGAGCATAATTTGTTCCGGAAGCGGGCTCTTATTCCAAAACACTCGTTAACCAAATCAAATTGTCCCATAAGAAATAATGTAAACTCAAATTATTCGTTCCACAGCCCAAAAAAAATAAATACATAAAAATAATTAAAATAAAAATAAAACAAATTAAGCTGCACTTTACCGTTAAAAAAATAAAAATAAACCCCTGTTTGTGCGCGCAGGCTCTGTGTCTGTGTGTGTATGTGTGTGTGTGTGTGTGTGAATCTAAAGTAAGCTCCTCTCTCCCCCTTCTCGTCTTACACAGTTACCCTTTCTCCACTCTTTTCACACACACGCACACAACGGAAACACTGTTTTATCGGAAAAATAAACAAGAAATCTCTCTAATGACACTCGATTGATCGACACACTAGCGGAATCACTGCTGTAAAGTAAAAATAAAACTGATTACCTACACTTTACCTTTGAAAAGAATCGCGACAGAGCAGTGTTTCTGTGTAGAGCAGAGAGAAAGAGTGTGTCTGTGTGTCTGTGTGTGGCACGGTGTCCAATGACGTGCGCGCACACAGACCCCTAGAACAGGCTGAGCCTTGAGCAGAGAGAGTAAATGGATCTTTAACCTCTCTAATGAGACTTGCTTTTGCTTTACACGCGCGCTGTACACACACACATACAGACACAA
>JAQMYJ010000002.1:17890287-17912887 GCA_030014305.1 Clarias laeviceps | reverse complement strand
TGTAGAAAGAAATAAAAATCAGGAACCATCATGGAGTTAGAAAGTGTTCTAAAACTTTTGAACGGTAGTGTACATTATTGCAGCATGTCGTAGATTAAAATATCACATACTGTATACTCTTCATTTAATTGTGTCTCGTTTGAATAATAATAGTAGTAAACAAAATCTGTCTTGAGCCACCCCTTGTTTCTTCATATTAAATGAAAGTCGTCTTCTTCTTTATCTTTCGGCTATGCCCTTTCAGGGGTCGAACAATGTATATAAAATGTTTTATACTTTGCAGCCTGTTTTAGTGACAGGCTGCAAAGTTCCCAAAGATACAATTTAAGCAGTGGTTGTTTATGTACTGTAACAACCTCAACAGCAACCTCGTTTCCCCTCTCGTCTGTTTCAACCACTCAGCATTCTACATCGCTAGTATACTGATGACCGGCCTGATCATCTGTCATCATCTGCACTTGGTTCATGCCTTTTATGTTTGAATAATTCATGTAGGTTTGTTGCAATGCATGCTTTTTATGCTTGAATAATTCATGTCACTGTGTGGCTTAACAAAGAAAAAACATTCCTCTGAAACTGGACTTTATTAAAATACAGGAAAGTCTAGCTCTTAGAAAACAGAATATGAAGAAATAAGGGGTGGCTCAAGAATTTTTCACAGTACTATAAATAACCTGGGCTGACCACTATTTTTTCCCCTAGAACATTACCTTGCCAAACATATATGATGTACTTTCAACAAAACCAGTTCTAAATAAGGTAAGGTTAACAAAGTTGTATCATTTAATACTTTAATGCAGTTTAATATTATTGTAATATGTATTTGATTTTTTGTGTGTGTGTTTTATTTGTATATGTGTGTTTTTTCACCCTACTGTAGCTAACTACCTATACTGCACTAATGGAAGTATCGACTGGAAGACTTGAATCTTACATCAGAGACTGTCCAAGTCCATGTAGCCCCTGGTGATTGACTCAGGCCTGAATAGTATGATAAAGATGACGGTGTGTTTATTTAAGCTGTTTTCAAGCATTGCTAGAATGATACAGTACTTGGCCCCTGAAATATTAAATGAAATATAGTTTTTTATGGGTATTTTTACTTGTTCTGAGATAACCACTTTGACATTCTAACAAAAGTATGAAAGTTTTATGTACAGATAGATACGTAGACAGACAGATACTGACTTTATTAATTTCAATGGAAATTCCAAACATCCAGTAGTGATGAGGACAGCAACAAAAAGACAAAGACTGGTTTGTAGTTGGGGTTGTAGAGTTTACATATACTGTAGTTCATAGACACGATATACATGTGAGAGATGACCAAAGTTACTAGAGCAGTGCTATAGTGAAATGCAATGCAAGCACTAATGTGCATTTGTGGCAATATGGTGGGCAAAATACCTCTAACTGTATTATAGTGAATAATTTATCATTTATGTAATGTTTGATTAATATTGTTTTTTACTTTTTTCCAAATAAAAGTATTTTTCTCTCTGTTCAGTGTTCACTTCCCTTTATTGAAATAATTAATGTATGAAATAAATAATATAAAAGTATAAAATCATATAAAATAATAAATAAGATCACAATCAGTGCTCCTACTGTACATATACTGTAATAGGCTGTCACAAAGGCATTTATTATACCTTTTAGGGAAAATGTCGACTTTGTTTTATGCGTGTAGAAGATGGCCCGAAATTCTGGATCCGTAAATGCTCAGACTGACTGCCTAGGCAATGCAATGCTCGTGTATACACTGAATACAAGAATGATAAACATTTCTGATGTAGTTACAATTAAAGATGATTTCATCTTTTAGTGCAGCAATTCCTCTGGCCTGGTTCGAGGGTAATTGGTTTGATTCCCACCTCAGGTCTGTGTGCATGGAGTTTGCATGTTCTCCCCGTGCTTGGTGGGATTCCTTTCCTCAGTCCAAAGACATGCAGGGTAGACTAATTGGCTTTTCCAAATTGCGCATAATGTCTTAATGAGTGTGTGTGTGTGTGTGTGTGTGTCTGTGGACTGCGATGGCTTGCCAGTCCAAACATTGAGGGTGTATCCTGCCCCCTTGTTCATTGAGTACCCCTTGGATAGGCTCCAGGCCTCCTATGACCCTGCACAAGATAAGCAGTAGAAGAGAGTGAATGAGTGAGTGAGTGTTAGTGTCTGGTTCTGGTCGATCTTTTAGGGTTAGTTTTGAAGCCTTGAGAAAAAATGCCCAAGGATCCAGACCTTATATTTTTTAAACATGCTGATTATTATAGACTATTTACTGTATATTGGCTAAGCTGGAGTTAACCGAACTAGCTGACTAGCAAATTTGGTCAGAATTTTATCTTTGACTGATTATTCATTCATTTATTGATCTTCAGCGACTGCTTTATTTATCTCAGGGTCATAGTGAATCTAGAGGCTGTACAGAATTTAAGGCTAAATTGCACCCTGTACAGGAAGGCAGTTCTTCTCAGGGCATGGTGCACACACACTGTTTTTTTTTTGTTTTTGTAGTTGACATAAGGAGCTGCTTAGAGCAACATATAGGTATTTGATACCGTTTCATACAGGGCACAGAATATGTGCATGGAATACTATATGAGCTACTTCTTTTGTTTTTGGGGGACTGACACAGTATGAATACAGTTATAGCTACAGTTATACTTTATCCTGATATAAAGCACAGAAAGGCGTTGTGCAAGTCCTGTTTTCCTCTGTCGTTTCTAAAAGATGTGCTTGGCTGTGAAGTTGCATTGCTGCACCCCATGATTCACCACATGGTAACCTTCTGCATACACGTGTGTATCAAATCAGGTATTCCCCTCTGAATATCAGCCAGGCAATGTTATTTAACTCTTATTATCCTCTTATATTTTGTATTTTTTTAATGAAATTGTTTAATGTTATTTTGCCTAATTTTAAAGAATAACCCCAAGAAGTTTGAACTAATAAGTACACTATGTAAGTTTAAATTTGGTTATACATGATGCCCTTGTTGTAAATCTGTTCCTCTGCATTGGTTCTCAGTGACTCACCCCAAAGGCATGCTAGTAGTTAGAGCAGATTTTAAAAGGCAGGCAGGACAGATCAGACAGGTAAAAGATCTTTGGTTCATGAGCTGGAAAAAGTTACAGTTTGTGGTTTGTTTGGATGTTATGATGGCGATACCAAATTATTTCGTGATTTGGATGGTTTTCTGTTTATATCTGGTTGATGGTGTAAGTATTTTGAACTTTTATGATTTTATATGAATTTAATATCAATTAATTAAAATGAATACATTATTTGTTCAATTTTGGTTAATATCTAATTTTTTTTTCTTGGTTATCATTTTTAATATTTGTTTAAAAAATGTGCATGTAGACATCTAAGGAATGCCAAAAGGAGAGAGTTAAACTTCAAGTACAGTTAAAGAACATGGAGGATCATGCGCTTAAGCAGCAGGAGATGATCCAGGGCTTCCTTCTCCTCAATAAGCAGTCTTCACTTCCTCTAAATGAGAGCATCTTTTTTGACCTAGAAGATAAACAATATATAGGTAAATCATGGGCATTTCTGTTTATATTTATTTAAAGGAATGCAAAGCTTGTTGTCATTGTTTTTATTATTATTATTATTATTATTATTATTATTTCAGACTGTGCTCAGATTTTCAATAATGGCTACAATAAGAGTGGATTTTACATGATTAAACCCGAAAAGAGCCCAGCTAAGATCCGAGTGTACTGTGATATGAACGACGGGGGTGGATGGACAGTCTTGCAAAGACGCTCTGATGGCAAGGAGTCTTTTGACAGGTGAGAAAGATTGTGTGATTTGTATATTACTTGAATCAATGTCAAAATGAAGTTTGAAACCCAAGGGCTATAACTTATTTTTGATCAATTTTGTGAAAACAGACTTTCCTCATGCTGCAATCTGTCTGTGTTAAATATTTCAAATCTATGATAATTACCATATGAATCCATGTATTAGTTTAATAATATCACGTTATTAAATTCAAAGCTCTGAAATTTTAGTTTTCTGTTAGGCAGTAGATTTTAGTTAACAGCTTTCATTTGAAATGTAAATTTCCTAAACTAAAAGAAAATTTTGAAAGATGTTTGTTACTTGTTTTTGCCGGTGAATTTTATGATTTATTAATTTTTTTTTAAATAGGAATTGGAATGCTTACAAAACTGGGTTTGGAGATATGAATTCTGCAAATGGAGAATTCTGGTTAGGGAATGACAACCTACATTATCTGACATCCCAAGGTGGGATGATTCATTATGCTTAAAACATTAATTCATTCATGAATAACTATAAATATAATTTTAACATCATTAAGCACTCTTTATTCTTAATTATAAACATATCATATTTTATATTATGTCAATTAGGTGATTACAGCTTGAGAATCAACTTGGAAGACTTTGAGGGTACCCACCGTTTTGCCATGTATAAAAAGTTTCAAGTTGACAGTGAACAGGTAGCGTCTTTTTTAAGGAAGGAGATAACGAAACACTAGTTTGAATGAATTATGACTATGCCATTTGTCTGCATGGTTTTAGACTCATTACCAGCTGCAGTTTGAGGGATACAGTGGGAATGCAGGAGACTCGCTCTCAGGCAGCTACAACCCTGAGGTGCAGGGCTGGGCAAGTCACCAGGGCATGAATTTCAGCACAAAAGATAAGGACAATGATCGCTATGTGCACAACTGTGCTCTGGAGGACATGTCTGGCTGGTGGTTTAACAGGTGTGTTAAATGTATTGTAATTTAACATAAGCTATTCAGGTTAGTAAACTGCAGAGTCAGGTTAATAAGTGTTTGTACAGTGGTACATTTTTTTGCATTTTTGCTTCTGGCCACCACTACAATGGAGTTTAAATAAAGCAGTCAAGGTGTTTTGTAGACTTTCAGCTTTATTTTAAGGACTCGAACTGAAATATTGCAATTATTTAGGAATTATAGCCAATTTTTAATAAGATCCTCCATTTACACAGGTTCAAACGTAATTGGACAAACCGTTATAGCATTTTACATGTACGGCATTTGGCAGATTTATCTTCTTAATATGTTTTTAATACATGAAAAAAAACATTCTATGATTTAATGTAGTCAGGTCCTTTAACACAGCAACACAGCTGTCTGTTGCTCCTCAGAACAACTTATTAGTGGTTTAAATCTTGACAAAAACCCTCTGTATATAGATTCATGAAGGCGGATCATGATTCACCTACTGTTCCTCCTTCAGAGTTCCTGACTTGGCTAGATGTTATGAAGGGGTTTTCTTTGTCAAGGAAAGATTCTTTTACCATCCATGTTCTATGGCCTTTGATGCCTTTTGCCATTGCTGAGCTCACCAGTGCATCCTTCTTTTAAAGAATGTCCCAAATTGTGGACTTGCTACTGCTAAACTTTTTACTATCTCTTTGATTTGTTTGACACCTCTTTGGATCGCCTACCATTTGAAATTAATGGTAGATTCTTTATCCTTTTAATTTGTATTGAAACAACGAAAAAACAGCACCACAACTAGCCATCAAATTGTTCAATAATCAGTTGTCCAATTTATTATAAACTAGCATAGTACAGTACCTGTCATTGACAGGTATAGAGTTTGTAGAGAGAGTTAAAAAGGTGAAAGCTAAAAATAAGCTGATCAGCTTTAATTTAATCAGTGATATTATCATTTCAGGTTAAAGCCCATGTACACGTCTGCCTGTTTTTCTGTACAGCAGAACGCACTGCCTAACTTAACTTAATATAAAGAAATAAAATTTATTAAGGTTTAGTTTCTTACACCTTGTTTATGTTAAGTTATACTTCTTTCATCGTCAGCTAAAAACACTCCCTGTTTCGTAATTGGAGAATGAATCACAGATGAGAAATCAAAAACTATATCTGATAGATCGGATTGAGTTTTGTCTTAAAACGACTCCAATGTGTTAAAATTCACTTATACCACTTCAGCTCTGTTATTACAGCGGTGAAAATATTAAGTAATCCCAGTAAAAATATTCAGTTTAACTTTTCTAATTAATGTCTATTGGTGCAGGTCTTTACATTGAGCAAGTAGCTTATTAGTAGCTTATTTTAAAGTAGATAATTAAATCTGACACGTAACATCATAGCATCGTTTTTACTCAACATTTGATTTCACTTATGGTGCAGAGTAAACTTCTGGCAGATATCCAAATACTGAAAAACATGCAAAGGTTTTTGCCACAGTTTGCCACAAATGCAGTATGCTGTCAAAACTTGAGATTGATAATCTGGCTCATAACTGCTCATAACATCCCTTCTACTCAACATTTTGATTTCATTTATAGCACATGTTTAAATATTAAAGAATTGCAAAGTAAAGACATACAGACTTACAAACATACAGACAGAAAAGTTTCTGAGACTGGAATGTATAAAACATAAAGATTTCGTTAAAAGAGCGAGTTCTGACCAAAATACAGACAAAAGCTTTCTTTTATTTATATAATATTTCTGTAATTCATAAACACTTATTGCAGTAATTGTAAAGTGTAAAAACCCTAAGTGATAAACCCCTTGAATTGAAGCTAAAAGTCTCCACTTCAGTTTCATCCTGATGGCTTCATTTGAAATTTATTGTGATGGTGTACAGAAGAAAAAGTATGGAAATTTCATTGCTTTTACTTATGGAATTTAAATTTCAGCAAGAGCCTAGCATCCTAGTGATTATTGTCTATGTGAAATATTACTGTAAAACAATCCCTCTCAATGTTCTTGAAAGCATGTAAAGACCTGTCTCAAAATGAATCATTATTACATGAGAGGAAAACCCCAGGCAGTCTTATTAAATACCATGCATGCTGTGTGCTATTCCATTGTTCTTCCTCTAGATGTCACTCTGCCAATCTGAACGGACTGTATTATAATGGGCCGTACAGTGCAGTGACTGACAACGGGATTGTGTGGTACACCTGGCATGGCTGGTGGTACTCCCTCAAAACAGTGGAAATGAAGATCAGGCCAAGTGCCTATGAATCTGAAGTCTAACATAACACTTATTTTTTTCTCAACTGTTTTTGTATTTAAAAAAAAAAAGTAAACTGTACGCATATTTGTAATAATTTTACAGACAGTTTATAGTAAAGAGGGAATTTTACTGTGTGTAGTCACAAAAATATTAAAGTGTCAACATGCCATACTATAAAATAAAAATGATGTACTTCCGTAAATGACGTGGGAGTGTCAAAAATGTTCATATAGTAACATATTGCGCAGTTTTTTGCGCAAATATCAAGTTTTATAAATGTAAGAACTCAGACGCAGGCCGCTACACCGGAAGTGACGCCATCTGTCCGCAGGTGAGAAGAGCGCCGAGCTCGCGCGTACCTGTTGGCTGTACTGTTTTGCTACTGGTGAGATGTCTGTGTTTTTTTTGGGGGGGGACATAAAAACGATGAGTATAATATATTTTCCTAACTTGTATTAACCGTCAAATCACATAAAAAGAGAAACGCATCAATATTACGTAGATAAACTCTAGTATTGTGGTTTATATTGTGTAGTTTGGCGCCTCGAGTAATAACTCACTTTAATAACAAGTAACGGTTGCAAATATGTTTGTCTTTTTCCTGTATATTACAACCGGTAACAATTAAACACCAAACAGTTTATGTTAACTTGGTAATGATACATATTACAGTGACTCCATGACTACATTATAAAATCAAGCAAAACAGTTTATGTTTATGATTTTTGTGACCATAATGTATCTTAACACATCATGCTTACTCATCTATGTATTGATTTGTTTAATCCCATGAATGATTCACAGCATACTAAAGCTTCATGACTTTTTCCCTCTCTGCACTATTTCTGGAAAGCAGTCCAAGGCATCCGAGATGACATCCTGATGACTGTAAATCAGGTGCAGAAAAAGAATTTGGCAATGTCCATGAGATAGACTGTGCCTTTAAAGGAGACGTGATCTCATGGGAAAGCAGAGCTGGAGAGACATGAGTTACTAGAGATAACTTTTTAAAAGCTTTTTTTCTGGCTTTCATTTAATCAACCCTATTCCCAAAAGTTCAAGCAGCTTTTAAATAATTGCTTAATCTGAAAACCAACGGTTAGTGGTAGCCTGCCAGATGCCATTATTAGGTATGATGAGTGATGTTTGTTTAGTTTTCTGGTTGTATACGTTTCTGAATTATTTCTTTTTGGCAGAAGAAGAATGGAGTAACATTGTGTTGCCTTCTGTGTTTCGACTGACTGCGCTTCTGTCCTTTAGGGCATTGTATGGCACCCAAGTAAAATTGAAATAAATTCAAGATGTTAGACCATATGTATGTATTTATTTATTCTGTTCAACTGGCATGTACTCATTTAGAATTACTGCCACATACATAGTATGAACGAAAAGGTACTGCTATGAAAATACATGACTGTAGTGTGTGGCACTAATTAACTGACCTACATTGAGTTTACAGAAGCAAACTGGAGTCAGTTGGCCTTGTTCCTTAAGAGCACACATTTGGATTATCAGCATTTTTAAATTGCTTGCATGTCCTTTGATTTTGCTTAACACTGAGTATTGATATGTTTAATATAGACCTCCTTGAACAGAGTTACCAAATCATTTCAAAAGTATGTAAACACACTGCCTACCCCCATCCCAAAGAAATAAAGCTGGACATAAGATTTAAAAAAGCAAATACCTAAAAGCTTTTGATTGGGTAATTACTGTAGTGATTACTATCTTTAGCTGGCAACAATTCTTTTAAATCTAATTGCTGCAGTGAGGGTGGCATAGTGGTTAGCAGTTGGGGGTTTCCTCCAGGTCCTCCGGTTTCCTTCCACAGTCCAAAAACTGTGTTAATTGGTGTTAATTGATGTTTCCAAATAGTGTATGGGTGTGTGTGTGTGCATGCTTGTGTCCTGCTATGGATGTGTGCTATGTATCCAAGTTGTACCCCGTCTTGTGGCCTGAGTCCTCTGGCATAGGCTCCAGGCTTCCCGTAACGCCTGGCTTCCCTGTACAGGATAAGCGGTATAGAGAATGAGTGAGAGAAAGTGAGTGGTGTGGTGGATAGCTTCTCATTTTTTAACAATATCCTGTGGACATGAAAAAGATGTTGTGCTTTAGAATCTAACAAAACAAAGTATATTGATTAATGAGTTTTGTATATGAAGGTTTTTTATATGAATAACTGTGTGTGCAGTACTGAGCAAACGTTTTAGGCAGGAGTGAATAAATGCTATAAAGTAAGATCTAAATCAAATCAATATTTGGCATGACTACCCTTTGGCTTCAAACCAGCATTAATTCCTACACTTGCACAAGGTCGGCGATTTTGTAGGATCAGAGTGAGGTGTTTGATTAACCAGTTTAATTAACCAGGTGTTTGATTAACCACCAAGCAGGTGCTAATGATCGTCGGTTTCCTATGTAGGTTGAAATACAGTCATTACATTAACTGAAACAAAAACACCTATATAGGTGGCTTAAAACTGGTTGAGGAACAGCCAAAGTCTGCATCCAAGGTTAGGTTGTAGAAGACCATTTCATGTCACAGGACAGCAATAAGGTACAAGGTAGTTTTACTGATGCACAGTCTCGCCCAGGCAACGATTTCAAAATGTGCACAAAGAAATGGGTAATGTTGAGGAACGTAGACACAGTGGACAGCCCAGAAAACTTAATGCAGCAGATGAAAGATGCATCATGCTTACTTGCTGTTGACATTGGAAGATGCCCACAGTGCCTACACCAATCTACTATCCAGAGAAGTCTGGCTAGAAGTGGTCTTCATGGAAGAATTGCAGCCCAGAAACCTTTTACATGGAAACTAGGTTAAGCAACAAAATTCTGCATTGAAACATAGGAACTGGCTGCAGAAAAATGGCAGCAAATGTTCTGGACTGATGAGTCAAAAATTTTAATATTTGGCTGCAGGTTGTTTGCCGAGGCACTGGAGATGATGCATGATGATGATTTTCTGCAGGCAACAGTGAAGCATGGTGGAGGTTCCTTTCAAGTTTGGAGTTGAATTTCTGCAAGTTGAGTTGAATATTTGGTCAGGGTTAATGGTGTCCTAAATGCTAAGAAATATAGGCAGATACTTCTTCATCATGCAATGCCATCAGGGAGGCGTCTGATTGGTCTCAAATTTATTTTGCAGCAGGACAGCGATCCCAAACATACAGGCAATATAATTGAGGACTGTCTTCAGTGTAGAGAAGAACAAGCAAGTCATGGTTTGGTCTTCACAGAGTCCTGATCTCAAGTCATTGAGTCTGTCTGAGATTACATGAAGAGCCAGAAGGATTTGAGGCAGCCATGCACAGAAAATGTGGACGTACACAGAACAACATATCAGCTTTTGAGTTCTTTAAAAAAATAAGAATTGCTGCTGTTTTCTACGGTGGTCACACAAAATATTGATTTGATTTGGATTTCTCTTCTGTTTATTTACTTATCTTATTTAACTGATAAAAAAACACTTTTAGAAAACATTTTTAGTTCACAGCATTTTTATTATTATTATTATTTTTTTATTTTTACACTTTTTGCAATAGCACAGTACTGTGTATTTGCAAATACATACACGTACACAGTTTCATATAAAGCCTTCATACACAAAAAAGATTACTTGTATATAAAATCTTGCTTTTCTAAGTTATATGTTTGAAAGGGGAGTAGAAGAGTTTCAAATTTTTTTGGAAATAATTTCTACTGGTTCTTGGCTGAACAGCAATTTTCTATCTAATACTATCTTACCAAATGTTTGTCTTTCTACAACCATGATAAACTCTAATCAGTGGTTATGTGTTAAATTCTATGCTAGTGTTTATCTTGTGGTTCATGCACGCATGGCTGTGAATCATTTATTCCACTTAATGATGGCAGTCTTATACCTTAATTAAAACCAGATTAGTTTTTAGTCAGTGAACTGTGTCCAGTTTGACTAAAGATAGTAGCATGCTGTAATCCATTGCACAATTACTGCAGGTTGGTGTTAGTGAGTATTGATGATTCAACATTTTTATTAGTATACAGAAATAACCAGTTCATGCAAACTGTTTGCAGAAATGTACATGTAAGCATGTGCATGTGTAAACATGTTTCTTTATTTTGTGATATTTAACATGTATACTGTCTGCAGATTAGTAATTACGCTGGTAATGTGTAAACAAAATTTCACATCTGTAAAACTGCTTTCAAGTGGTCTTTTCCTAATTAGTTTAATGCATATTGAACTGAAATTATTCACATGCATGTGTGTGGCCATGCATGCATGTTCTCAGTTTCAGTCTTGGACAAAAAACCTAGTCGTCATGAACTCTCTCATAATAGGAGGCCTTTGGTTGCATAGCAACAGCGAATGCCATTCTGTCCTGCCATGTCTATGCCCCGCCCCCCTTGCAAAGGTCCTGCTAGGGATAAGGTAACCAAATGCTCTCTCCGGTAAACTTATCCTTGTAACATTACCACAGGCCTGAGCTGGACCTTGAACTGTGGAGTTGTGCGTGCAGAGGCGTGCTAGAATGAGTAATTTCTGATTGCCCAAAGATGATGGAAGTTAGCACTGAGATTACTTGTTAAAAAAGGAATCAGTGCTGCTGGTTCAGACAGCTCTAAGAGCAAGAGCCTATACTTAAGCAGTGTGTTAATGATGCTCTGGCAACTTTGATTCTGAGTTGGGGGCTGGAAGATGAATATGTGAGGAGTATGCAGTTCTGTGTTTGGTCTGAATCTATGCCATACCACCGATGGGATCAATTTTAAGAGAAAAGCTCTTGAAGAAAACTGTGGAACAGAGCTGGTAGGTATGTTTTTCTTTTTAACTGCATTGAATATGTTGGAAACTAAACAACTTGAATTAGCAGTTTATCTTGGCTTTATACTTAGAATAAATACTGCAAAAGTGAACATTTCTTTTTCAAAAGAGTCATTCAGGCGTACGTATATACACGGAAAGGATCAGATTTAAAAAGCTGCGTGTGTTTTAGTAAACCTCTATTTAATCATACAATCATACAAGTTATTCCCTTTTTCTTATAAGTTTGTTGTGCAAAAAGCAAAGTAATGTACCATTTTTGCTGGTTTATTATAAAAATGATATTTTGCACTGCCATATGGCTTGACTATGCTACACCATGAACAGGAGCACTATTATGTCCCTCAGTAAAGGTTCAGAGTAAATAAAATCTTAGCCTCTGCCTCTTAACTTAAGAGGTCTATGTACTTATCTTTAATTTTTATGACTTTTGAAAGCACTTATGTCCTAGTAGAGGTGTGTTTGTATATGACTTCAGTAATTGTCCCATTCATAGTAGTGTGTTAACAGAGAGGTGGTTGTTTCTTGTCTTACTTGAGCAGGCAGTCTGTCCACGAAGTTTTGTGAGACTGAGGAATAAAAAACGGAAAAAAATTAAATCCCCCAGTGTTAATAATGGAAGGAAAAAAAGTCCTTTGCACATATATTTTTTTGTGTACTGAAAACATATACTTCCACTCCCTGTCAGGGCTGTTTGTTGTGGTGATAACATCACCATTTCGGTACTTTACAGTTAATATGTTAAAAGACCTACAGTACAGCAGATTAGGCTCAGTTCAGCAAAACGTCTCTCTGACCACAGGCTTTTCTTAAATATATTAGCATTTTTCAAAGATTAACTAAAGATGCATTATAATCATGTATAATTAATTATCAAACTATCATTTTGCTGTGCAAAATTTCCATTGAATGAAGCATGTAGGTTAACTGTATTTAGGTTAAGTGTATTTAGATACCTAAAGGGGCAAACCCAGCCCTATAGCTAGTCCTTATGTGTAATTTAAACAAATATTTTATGTCTTTGTGAGAGACATGAACCTTTGCCTAGTGGGTAATTGTTTTCTCCTGTCTGTACCTGTTACGTGTTAGACACCTCCCTCTTTGCTAACACAGAGGAAAATGTTCTGCTGATTTGTTTGTTCATACAGCGCTCTTGATTAATCATAGATCTTATAAATCTCTCCAGGCTAAGCATTTCAGTAGATTATTTGATTATGAAATCTTAATATGTATAGGTTTGATTTTCTGATTCAACCAGGTAAAAGGCCTGGCTTCAGAAGACTCCTTTCTATGTCTACACCCCCCTTCCTTTATTGTACTTGACAGAAGTGCAGTGGAGTGTGCAGGGACTCTTTTACCTGTTTAAAATCATACTAAACCATTTCTATTGGTTTAGTTATGATTGGCATGAGCAGGCAGAACAGAAAATATGATGGCATTCATCATGTTTTAAAACTTTAAAAATAATAATATTAAAAAAAAAAGAATAAATAGTCCACACAGGGTTGTAAAGCTACAAAAATTATATGTGAATTTAAACAGTAAATCATCTACTCCTGAGTTTAATATTAATAGCAGCAGGAGGGTTAGACTAACACAATCAGCAATATGAGGATTTTGTATTCAATAGGCATTTTAATGCATCTGGATTTAAGGCAATGATCTTTCTTCTTATCTTATGTATTTTTATTTAATATTTGTGATTAACCAGAATCTGTGATTTGCTTTGTAGCACGGTACATATTATTTAATGAGTTAAACTAGTCTCTGTTTTGATTACCAGTTGCTGTTGATTTAAAATATAAAAGGCTTTTCACAAAATGTAGTTTATCTTACCTAGGCACTCATAACAATAAACTGTGTTGTTTCAGAAATGTCTTTAGTTAGACATGCAAGAAAGGTTAACTGGAGGAATCGAAGATAGTGACACAGTCTACTCTATTACTTATAAGCAAAAGGTGTCTTGGAGATATTAAAAATTTATAGAGTATCATGTGCTTGCTACTAGAAATGTTGTTCAGTGGATTGATTATAAAACATTAAGGCTCAATGAATTGGGTTTGTAATTAGCAGGCAGTTGGAGTTTACGATGAACATTAGTGTTAGTTTTTACTATGAACATTTAAACTTAAAACATATTGCTGGGTGAACATTTTTCAAAATCTATATACCTGAAAATTTGCTAAAATGGAGGATTTATAGGGCTAACAAGAAACTAATGAAATGACTAAGACTGAGCAGCTTGTCATATTTAAGGTGCCTGGTCAAACTAAATTAAAATGAGGTAGAAGACTTCTCAACAGATAAATAAATGGTGTATTTGAATGTTGTCTTAAGAGGCACTTTTCATCTACACTTTACATTAGGCAGTCTTTCTGTCTTGTCTTTAACATGAACACTGATTGAATTTCTCATTTAAATATTTAAAGACCTTTTCTCTGTTTCAGGTATTTTGCGTTAGGCGATATGTAAAAGCTTACCACACGAGAACATATGCAGTCAAACTATAAATGTTTGGACCTTGAAGTTGGCTCCACTGAAATTAAAATCACTCAGACAGCCAAAGGCATGGAGGTTCCCCTTAGTTCTATGCATCTCCCATTGTTTGCAGAGGACCAAAATGGAAATGACATCACTTGTCCTAGTGACACTTCATCTAATTCACCAAGGGACAGAAGCAGTCATGGGAAGACAAACAGACCTGTTGATGCAGAGATGACCGAGGACTGTGTCAGTGAACTGATTTCAACTACAAGTATAATTAAAAAAGTGGATCCACAAACAAACTTGGCCACTGTCGGCTATATGGAAACTGTAGATGACAACTGTAACCCGAATCTATCTTTAATGATCTCTGGCTTGCAAAATGAAAATATAGATTCTAAAAGTACCATACCAGATGTCCATGGTCTCCTTGTAAAGAAATGTGACTGTGTTTCAAAGATGTGCTCCAACACTGACGCACAAAAGTTCTTTGTTGTAGGATCTGTTACTCCATCACCCCCTCGCTCCAGTGAGAACCACAGCTCTGTGAGCTCTAGTGAGATGCTAATTAGGGACAACAGTTTAATTATTCAGGAGTCTGATCAACCACTCAGTGCCTCAGTCTTGGAGGAATCTTTAGATACGCCTTCTGATATTGGTGTGATGCCTGGTTTGCTGCCTGATGTCTGTGAGGGTCTTATGTATGGCACAGTCAGTGCTCCAGGACAAAACAGCAAACCTACAGACTTTGGAGTCACCTTCATCCAGCCAAGCAATCAGACATTTATAATGGAAGAGGATGTCTTTCAAACAGGTCCTCATAATGGACCTGGTCAAAGCAAAGCTTCACATTTGTTTGTAGCGGTTAATCATTCTGAATGTGTTACACCAGTTAATCTGAAAAAAATTCATATTGAAGCTGCAAGGTCCACTCCCTCCACATCAGCTGAAGGAAAGACATTTCAAATTCCAACCTCTGAGGAACTAGACATCAGTGGTAATGCTCAGACCTCTACTCCTGTTCAGGCTATGAACTGTAAAACATTTTGCCTTTCAGACTCCTCTCTTAACAAAAGTAAGAATGAATTTGGGAGTCCATTGGCCCAAGTCGTGAAAGAACAGCAAAGTTCTGTCGCTCAGAAGCCTAAAACGTCTTTGGCTGCATCCACTAAAATTAATAAGATAGAAACTAAGACATATGTGAAGCCTGACTTCAGTAATGTAAAATCTAAAGTAATGTCTAGACCCACAAGCGCCTTAAAGCCATCAAGCGCAACTGTTGTCAATGCTTCCTCCAATCTAGGACAGCACAAAAACCAGACTCGACATACCCTTTCCAAGCAAAGCACAGCATCTCCTAATAAAAATATCTCTGCAAGTTCTTCCAGCTCCACTGTCACATGTGGTGGGCTTAAGAGGAATCAGAACAATGTAATAAAAAGAACTCTCTCATCCACCCAAGACACTGCACCTGCTCCAAAGTTCCGGCCTCGGACATTGTCTGAGACTTCCAGCTCATCAAAAACTAAAGAAGACACAAAGGCAGAGGATAAACGGGTTGGGAGGATCGTAAGCTCATCTGTACGAGGTTTTTTGAGTCAAGCTGCCAAAATGGGACACAGACATTCTTCTTCTAAAGAAGAAAAATGCCTCGGGAAACCTCAGAAAACCAGTGCAAAAGTAAGTTCAAATAAATTAGTAAAATGTAGAAATTAACTTTTTTTTTTTTTTTTGCTAAAAATAAATCTTACTGTACATATTAACTTTTTACATTCTACATTTAAGCCACAGTTATCTTTTAGACTAACAAATATGTATGACCTTTTTGGTTTGATCTATACACCTATCAGCCATAATATTAATGCTGTTGTCAGGTGACGTGAATAAACTTGATGATGTCATTTACAGTGGCACCTGTTAATGGGTTGGGTATATTTGGCAGCATGTAAACAGTCAGTTCTCAAAGTTGGAAAGAGAAAAAATGGGCAAGTAAAAGTTTCTGAGCAACATTAGCCATCACAGTTGTTGTTAGCATTGTTGGACTACTGGGTCTGAGGATCTCCAAAACCGCAGCTCTTGCATTAGTTAAAACCCAACACAAACACTCTTAAAAAGGAAATTCAGATAATAAGTGACAGGAGGATTGGTGCCCAAGCCTCACATATGCTTATGTATAGTGAAGGCAAACCTATTTGTTCTATTTCTTAATGGCTGTGGTGTCTTTCAGCAGCATAAGGCACCCTGCCACACTGTAAAATCATTTAGGAATGGTTTGAGGAACATGACTTGACCTCCAAATACCCCATATCTGAATCTGATTGGGTGGCACAGTGGTTAGCAATGTCGCCTTGCACCAGGGTCTGGGTTTGATTCCCGGCCGGGTTCAATTCCCACCTCTGTGTGCGTGGAGTTTGCATGTTCTTCCTGTGCATGGTGGGTTTCCTCTGGGTACTCTGGTTTCCTCCCACTGTCCAAAGACATGCAGATTAGGCTAATTGTCATTCCCCAAATTGCCTGTAGTGTGTGTGTGCATGTATGTATGTGTGTGGGCCGTCTTGGGTGTACCCCGCCTCATGCCCCAAGTCTCCTGGGATAGGCTCCAGAACCTCCATGAGTCTGTATACAGGATAAAGCGGTATAGACAATGAATGAGTGAGTGAATGAGTGAATCTGATTGAGCATCTGTTGGATGTGGTAAAAGGCCTGGCTTCAGAAGACTCCTTTCTATGTCTACACCCCCCTTCCTTTATTGTACTTGACAGAAGTGCAGTGGAGTGTGCAGGGACTCTTTTACCTGTTTAAAATCATACTAAACCATTTCTACCTCGGTGGACTGTGGTTATGATTGGCATGAGCAGGCAGAAAAGAAAATATGATGGCATTCATCATGTTTTCAAACTTTAAAAAGAATAATATAAAAAAGAATAAATAGTCCACACAGGGTTGTAAAACTACAAAAATTATATGTGAATTTAAACAGTAAATCATCTACTCCTGAGTTTAATATTAATAGCTGTTGGATGTGATAAACAAATAAGTATAATCCATGTGGGCCACCTCACAACTTACAGGACTTAAATGATTTGCTGCTGATGTCTTGGTGCCAGATACCACAGCACACCTTCAGAGGTGATTTTAATGTTATGGCTAATTGGTGTAAGGTTAAACATTTTTGAACCAAGGCAAGTAAATAATGAAGCAGTTTTTAAGGATTTATTTCTTTTTTCCAAATTGCCCAGTGTTTAACAACTTTAGAAACACTGTAATAATGTATAATATATATATGCTGGTAATTAAATGATAAAAAAAAAATAATAATACAAATTTAATTTTGGTTGACTATCTTAACCCAATGGATGTCCACACTGCCCGGTCATTGCTGTGAATAACTTTAATTGTTGTGTTCAAAATGGTCTTGCTACTCTGGCAAATGTATTCCATGTGTACACACTCACTATGTTTATAGAGCATGAAGGGGAGGGGAGAGGTGTTGCTTGGCAGTGATTATTCCCAGGAGAACTATAGTGCAATAGCAAGTTCTGAGTGTGCACAAGTTCTCCACTGCAACACTGCATTGTTTAGTTCTGTTATGGCCAACACCATAGTAAGTGTGGGGCACACAGACTTCAGTCGGTTTCCTTGGGAGTTTGTGGATGAAAGGAAGCTCCTTTTGCAGGCAGACTCGTCCCAGCCAGTAGGAGCAGCACTGTGTGAATGGCGTAAAAGCAGTTTTGGCTCTCAGCCGTTGACATCCAGGGCAGGAGGTTCTTCGCCTGCACGAACTCCAGTTGCAAGCCTTCGGCCACCGCCTCTAGCTGCATCAAAGCTTAAGCCTGGCACGGCACAGAAAAATGGCTGCACCACCACTGACATGCCTTCTTCAAGGAACAAACTGAGCACATCTGGAGGTATTTAATATGGCTCGCACGTGGTAGTTTCAGCTTATTAGCGGCAGTTCTTTAGTAGTCCAAGCACATTGTAGTACTTTAAATAATAGTAATGTAAATAGTGGTAAAGTTTTTGTGTTCTGTGTTATTGTTTTTTTTGTTTGTTTTCCCCCCTACACATTGTTTGTCTGTAGTGACTGAAATCATGCTGAGTGATGCCAGATTGCATGTTAAAAAAATTATGTAATTCTGTTTGTGTTTTTACTTTTTCAAGAAAAAAAAATCAATACTACAATTAACCATAACATATTGCTTTCTACAAATTTAATATAGTGTTTTTGTTGTTTTGACTGTTTATAGTCTAACACGGTGGTTTTCAATTGAACATTTTCATTGTTAATTTCCAGCACTTTCACAGCACTATATTATACATTTTTATAAGTATAACTTACAATCACTTCATTTTTCATTTCACACCTGTGTTTTAGCTTGCCTAGTCTAAACAACAAATACATTCTTCATGTCTAATCCACAGCTGAACTGCTAAGTATTGTGTTTGATCTGAAGTAAGGAGAAAACTGTGCATGTATTGTATATGGCAGACAAGCAGAAGTTCATATCCTTGGTTTGTAGTTCTTATTTTTACTACAAGCGTAGGAATGCCCTATACATGACTAAGAGCATGTTTTCCTGTTTCTGATAAACTAATCTTGTCATGTTCCCAGAGGACTGGCAAAGGATACAGATGTGCCTTCTCTACCTTTACAGACTTTTATATAAACACACCCCCTCCTACTCTCTCTGGCCATTCTCATAGTTACAGGAATAAAATTAGAGGCCCACTGAGAAGGTCAATATAGTCCGGAAAGCAGTAGGGATAATGGAAAAAACATTGCAAGGAAAGAAGTGCTGTGTTGAATCAGTCATTGATGGGGTTGAGTGCTTTTCACTTTTTTTATGTAAAACTATGCAAAGAGATTTTCTAAATGGACAACTGGTGCACATTTCATGTTTCCTGGATACATATGTTACATAAATGTGTATGTTACATATATTGCATACTGTAAATGCTCTTGCTTTCCGACATTACTGACAACATTTGTCTGTTTTTGATGTAGGTAATCCAAGCATGCGAGTTACCGAAGGTACAGGAACTGATGGTGAAGTGGGAACCATCTCCAAGTTTTCTCTTCCTACTGGCCCCCAACATTCATCAGCCTCAAAATTGCCAATAAAGACAAGGACCCAACTCAAATGCTTAAGTGGACACACAAAGCCTGGTGAGACTTTTTAGATTAGGGATACTGAATTAAAATTTAAGAAGGTGTGGTCAATACAATTTTCAAGCTGAGGTTATTCATATTTCTCTATTTGCATTCATTATAAGTCTATATGAAATGAGCAATTTAACATTTCCCTAGCATTTTAATAACGTTCATTGTCAATTTCTTAGTGGTAAACACTGTTACCTTTTACCTCCAGGTTTCGGTTCGATTCCCGCTTCGCGTCTGGAGTTTGCATGTTCTCTTGGGTACTCTAGTTTCCTCCCACAGTCCAAATCAGCAAGATTTAGTATAGACGATGAGTGAGTGGTGTTGTATATTTTCTTGTATTTGCATAGAATACAAACAACAATCTTTATTCAATCTTAAATAAATGTTGATTTGCATGCTGCTGGACTGTAAATTAATGTAAAAGGACTCTGGTAGCTCTGTCATACCAGGCTCTCAGTTCAGTTATTTTACATACGCTATCTCAACCAACCCCCCCTTAAATTACTGCTTCTTATTATCGTTTCATAACATATGAGTCAAAATGGTTTTAAACTTCCCACAGAAAAAATAAACATGCATTAATCTGTTCATTCATCTTTTGAAGGTTTAGTTTTCATAGTCTACTTTCCTTTTTTTGGAGTAAGCCATGCTGTGTTGCACTTTCGGTTCTATTTCTTAGCACTGTTGGGTGTCACATATAGCCTGTGCTCACCTCAAGGAAAAAAGCGCTACATTTTTAATATATTAATTATTCTCTTTTATCAGAAAAGCATTAGTGTTAGGATAGAACTGTCACTCGGTCTTTATCGATCATTTATTGATGCCTGCTTTAGATGCTTGTATTAAAGCTTTGTATAATGCACTCAAATCCGCACTTGTTTTTTCAAAATCTTTAATATTTGCCTAGACCAATGTTATCGATTTTATGACATGAATATTTCACTCATTAAAGGTAGAGTGCAAAATATAAAAAAATTCTATTCACTGAGTGTAATTGAATCAGATAGCACTACACTTGGTGCTGAATATTCTATGAATCAAGCAGTTTGTTTTATTTTAATCCAATACACAGCATTGTTGTTAAAAAATACATGCTGACTTTTTGCATAAGAATGGCCTGGTTGTTCTTTGTACTTTATAGCCACTGTTTATTAATAGTTTGTCAGATGTATTTTGCAGAGTATATGAGCAGGATTGACTTTTTTTCCTTCAAGTTATTCCAGTCTCTGTACAACTGATCTTCACTTCCCAGTCTCAGATACCACAGTCACTTTGCGAACATCAGTATATGCCAACTCTTGGGTTGTTAAAATATAAAAGCAGGTCTGTTTGAGTTACTGCTCCTACTGGTAGGATGAAATGTGCTTCGGTTCTCTATCCAGGATAGATGGCTCTTTGCATGTTTTACATTCTACATTTGACAGTATGATGGACAGTTAAGCATCTGCGTGTTATGTCCAGTCAAAAATATATTGCCAGTAAAATGGCAATGCTCAGCTATAACTAGTCAGTGTAGACATGAGCAACCTTACAGTTCAGTTGCTGCCCCACTTTTTTTTCCAGCTCTCATTTAAGCTGTGATGAAGTAGATTCTTTCATTTAGGATTTACTCGGACCTACCGGATTGACTTAATTGGTTTCATGTTTGCTTAAAGGCATGATGTATTTTACAATGTTCACCCATATAATTCCTCTTTCTGGGTCACAGAGTCATAAATAAATCACTGACTATGCTGAAGGTTTTTTTTTTTTCAAACTCTAGTTATTGTGAATTTGTGGACCTAAGGCCATTTGAAAAGTAGGCCAGTGGTATTAGTGCAAACGGAGAAGGGTAGCCCTGTTCAGACAAAGAGGCTTTTTCCCCCTCTCTGAGCATCCATGCCTGCTGCTTCCTCATTGGAGGACTGGTGTGCTTTTCTATGAGTGAGACTCCTCAGTCCCCACATGTCTAGCAGGCTGGGTTTGTTCCACTCCACTTCACTTGAAGGGATCAAGGAAAAAGGCACACAATCATACTGTATGTCATAGAAAACTTTGCATACATTTGACAACTTTTTTGGTTTGTTTTGCCCCTGGAGTGAACTTTCCTTGTATGTTTTTGACAACTCGACCCTGATCCCCAAATCCAATGCAGGCGCTCAATGTGTTCTCACCCTCTTGACATGCTTCCTCATTGGATCCTATCGCTTCTGTATCATTCCTTTGTTAGCTGCCTGTAATGGGAAATCTAAGACTCCATCTCGGAGAAGTAAGTGGTCCTAAACCTTTGGAGACTTTAAAGTTTACAATTCTTGTAGAGAGATTATTTTTTAATAGAATTTCTGCTGTTGGTGCATGCAGCTGTATTTTAAAATATTGTGCTTAGTGTTTGGTTACTTTCACATCTTTCAGGTTTTTTTGGTCATCCCTATTTAGGACCCTAGTTCATGAAAGTGTTTGCATGTCAGAAGACTGTAAGCTGCAAATACTCAATTATTCAACAAACTTTTTTTTTAAATATCCCTTATAGTATCTATTTCATGATGTGCGCATAGAATTAGCATTAGGCAGCTTCAATAGTCTCAATACATCTATTTATTCAGAATCACTGGACACATTGAATCCTTTCTCTCACGCACGTTTCCGTAGAATTCAGGTTGTGTTTGTGTGTGTTTGTAGAGTTGGAGTCACCTTCAGGAGCTTTGGGAAAACCTACCACTAACAAGACGACATCATTAAGAACCAGGCTTCAAAGTATATCACCTAAAGTCCCATCTTTTGGTAAAAAGATAAACATTTTTGTACTGTACAGTATATACAGGAAATGTGTACAGTTCAGAGAATTCATATTGAACTGCAGACAGCTGATTTATAGATGTTTTCTACTGATTAAATAGGCAATCATTGACACTTTCATGTATATTAAGAGCAGGATGTAGTAAAATACCTGGTTTCTCAAAGATTTCTTAAGGTCCATAGAATGTAGGAATTTTAATAAAAATGTGTGCATCTCTAGTTATATAATTTTTTTTTGTCTGGAATGTTTTGTTCATAGTGGAACTTAACAATTTTGACTAATGAAATGCTGAAATACTACAAAAGGGTTGCATCTATAAACCATCAGAAAGCTTTTTATGAAAGTATTTCATCACACGTTAAAGAGGTTTT
>JAQMYJ010000002.1:17863549-17877790 GCA_030014305.1 Clarias laeviceps | reverse complement strand
TGTGTGTGTGTGTGTGTGTATGTGTGTGTATGTGTGTATGTGTGTGTGTGTGTGTGTAAGTGTGTGTGTGTGTGTGTGTGTAAGTGTGTGAGTGCATGCGTACTGATGAGTAAGCATTTTGTTTTTGCTCAGGTTAATGTTGTTAAAGAATAAATTCAATACTGTACAGTGCCTACTGCTTTGCTTACATAAAGAGAGACAATAGTCTCTCTTTCTGTTCTTCAGTGAGAAGGTCATTTCATACTTCTCTCGTATAGCATGCTGCAATTTAGTAAGTGCCACTCGATCAGCTTTCTGTCAGAATCCTTTTTTTTTTTTTTTTCTTTTTTTATTTGCTTTGCCTGTGGTGGGTCTCTTAAAGTGCAATGACACACATCTTGCTCATGTGCACAATGCAGCCTTTTCCCTGCTGCTCCTTTATTACTGACATTATGGTAGAAGCACGACACCCATAGACAAGTGGTTGGAGGAGGGTAGAACCAATGGAATGGCTCCTTCCAGTCATCCCCCTGTTGTAAAAAGAGAGTGTGAGAGAGGGAGAGAGAGAGAGAGGGAGGGAGGGAGAGAGGGAGAGAGAGAGAGCAGTCGTGCGTGGAGGTGGTTGAGTCCTTCACCTGAGCTGCTGTCTTCCACTGATTCTGGACTGTTGGACCATGGGCTGTTCCAGCAGCAAAATGTGCCTTAATGCTCCCTGTGCTACACCCCGGGTAAAGACATTCAGCTTCTCCTCTGGGACCAGACTAGGATGACAAACAGGATCTCTGTGGATGCTTACACAAATGCCTACATGCATCTGTCTCTTGTTTATTATTAAGGCATGTGCTGTGACGTTTGCGAGTTGTACATGACCCATCTAACATCAGGCATTAGCGGGGGTGTTGTTATTATATGCGGCTTGGTGCAGTCTTTCAGGGCTGCTTTAATGAGGGGGGTTATCAGTTCACATCTGCCTGATGTATGTCCTATGTGGATTGTATTGAGCTGCGAGGGAAAGCACAGGTTGGAAAGCTAGCCGGCAGCTTTGGGATCTCCGCTGCGTCTTTTTTTTGGGGGGGAAGCTGACAGGAGCACTGCAGCTGAGGAGCTGGCTGAAATCCACTTTATTAAAGAGAGCAAGTGGAGGAGGGAGATTAGAAGACTAATTGTGCCATTCTGCATGATTCTTAAACTAGTTTCCTGAGGAAGCCAATTAGTTTTGAGATGCTTCTGCTATTTTTTTTTTCCTCTTCCTTTTTTTTGTTGTTTATTTTGTATAGAATCTAATATATAAAATGTATTGTAATATGTTGTATAGAATCAAATACATGGGTAACAAGACAAAGCATACTGCAGTATTGTCACCTGCACTTTTTTTTTTTTTTTTTTTTTTTTTTAAATAGCAAGCACATTTTCTAAGAAACAGTGCATCTGTTTAAAAATAAAAAAAGAAATTCATCCTAATTACCTGTATGATATAATGTCAACCAACAACCAGAGCATAATTATATTTTAACCATATTTTGCCCAGAAGTAATTACAGGCAGACCAATTTTTATTTTAACACTTTTGTGTTTTGTATTTTATTTTATAGTTAAAGTATGTTATCATAGTGTGTGCGTGTTTCTGAGCGAGTGTTTTCTATCTGTGTGCAGCATGAAGTATCAGTGAAACGACATCAGGAGCGTTCCTTGGAACTGCTCAACCTGCGTGAAGAACTCGGTGAGTAGAGAGTACTGATGCTAATAAAACTCATCTTTGAGTTCATTCTCTTTAAAGGTGTTTAGTTTTAGTGAAAAAACTACTAAAAAGTTCTATAAAGCATGGCAATAAAGAGGAATGTATGTTTTGTGCACTGTAATGTATTTTTAAGCTGTTCTGTAGTTCAGTTTTGTCCTGTTTAATTTCATGTACCTGCCACTAGGCACGGAGCCAGCGTGCCGTTAGTAATGTTAGGGCAGGGTGGAGGGTGAGCTGTTTGTTTTACTGCCATGTAGTATCACGGTGCAAAAGTCACTAGAGCATTGTTTTTGTTTAAGGATCATTCAGAGGCGTTCTTTCCCACGTGCTTTTTCCTACAGACAGAGAGTAGAGGGGAGGTATTCGTCCTAACATGCACTTGTACCCCAAGGCCAAAGCCCTACTTGGGTCTGAAGGAAAGAAGCATTACTACAGGAGTCAGTCTAATTACCCTGAGTTACAGTATGGGAGAAGAGGTGGTGGTAGTGTGACAGGGTTAAGTGTACATACCATTAACTCCTCTCTGGTGATTATAAGTTACAGAAACAATCTTTTACCGTCTTTCTATTTGCTGTTCTGTAAACGCAATGACTGATGGAAAATCTATCGTTTTGATCAGAACAAGCAGATCCTGATCCCCTGATTTAAAGTTTAGGATGTCACTGTACTTTAAGCAGGAAAGAGATACACTATGTTCCCCCAATGAAACACAGGAGTTGTCTAGTGAATACCAGTTTCTCAGTGGTGTCTGTTTCTTTCTGTCAAAATCATTTAACCTGTCCTGCTACCTGGTGAACAGTTTATTATGCATTTTGGTATATACATAGTGTTTAGTCTGAAATTTGTTAGTAATGTACAGTATGACCACATCAGCATGTGTTTCTGGGAATTTTTCTACGTATGTTTGGATGCACTTACTTAATCGTTAGGTGGACAATCTATCTCCCAAAGCTGGAAACCATAAATGTACAGCATAACAATCTTGTGTCATTGAGCTGAATCACTGTATTTCCAATACTTAACTATTTGGTCTACAAAATTGTAAAGACTGGAATAAGAGGTTCATCGTTTAGGTTTTTTACTTTACTGTATTTTATTTTATTTTTTTCAGTTTTATCCGATATTCTTAATCCTGCCTACTATCACATTCCAAACATCTTGAGAGGCTTACGACCCCCTTATGACGTCATGTCTTGCAACATGAGCCATCCTAATACTGACGAGTGTTATTCTGTTACAAGCTCAGTATTTCAAATATTGATTTCCACTTGCTATTTAAGACTGTCATGATGTGCTTGTTTCAGTAAAGCCATTGAACTTCTGAAGACACTAAACTGCTCTACAGTAGCTGTGTGGGGGTATGTTGGCTTCTCTCCAGATTGGCCTTATAAAAAGTACCAGTCTTGTAAGCCACACTAATGTAGATTACTCTGAGGCTTCAGTTAACTCACAGTCCTGTCCATGCGGATTAGTGTTGGTGCGCTCGTTACAAAAGTATTTATCAGAGTAACACTGATTATAGCTTGTGAGGGATATGTTGCCCACACAACACTTTAAAGCTTCTGTAATTATATGTAATTCCACCCAGTGTGTGACTGCGCACAAATCCATTCACAATGTCATCATTAGTTTAATGTTTTGTTTCACCCCAGTTCGGGAGATCTGTTTCCTTGCATAGATGTTTTTTTTTTTGTTTTTTGTTTTTTTATGACACACCTGATATAGTTCATAAATCAAACCTTTCCATAAGTTAGCAAGGTGTTCCATGTAGAGACTTACTTTGTGTGACGATTTGTAGCATTATCTAGTTTTACAGAAGAACTGATGATAACTAATGGTTATTCTATTGCACGTGATGATCATCCCATCCCATCTGGGGATGTGGTCTAGTTGTCTACATGGATATCAGCTAACTTGGCTGCTTGATATGACACTGACAACTCACTGCATGCTTTCCCTCTCCCTTTTTTTCCTCAGTGACAAGCACTCCCGATGTTTATCAGATGCTTTTCTATTCACTCGCATTATTCACATTATTTATAGGCTGTGCGGTTGAGGTCTGCAGCATAAATTTACTTTGTAATAGAATTACGCTGCAGATTTATGAAATGCATCAAGCCATTAGTGAGTCGTGCTTCTGGTTCATTTGCTGTCCCTGGAACTGCAGAGGTCATGTTTTTGTTCTATACCAGAGACAGGTTACAGTACAGACTCTGTTAGTCGGCTAGCTAATGTATAAAGTTTTTGTTTTTTATCCCTTAGCTTGTGCTCAGAACTCCTCCAGGATCGCTCCTAGTATAAACATGATTTGATTAAGGTATTTACACAGGGTGTGACTGTTCGGCCCAAGGGTTGTTTAACAGATTGTTGTGTGTGTGTGTTACAGCAACAAATCGACTGAACCTAAGCACCACCTCTTATTTCTGATTAAAGTCAGATGAGGGTCAGTGACTCATTCTGTCCTGTGAATAAATGTCCTAAAAGAATTTCATTTTAGTATTTCTGGATTTGAGATCCTGAAGTTTGATCCTACATGCAGTGGCTTTTTGGTAGCATTCAAACATAAGCTGTTCCTTTTTACCCAGCTTATGCCATTGTTGCAGACACTTCTAGGCTGGAAAATGCTAAAGGACACTGGCAGTCATTTTGGATCTAGGAATCTGAATTGCATGTAGTCCTTTGTTTTATGATCTGTAGCCTCACACATGCCTTAGAACACAAGAAGTTGCAGCTGTGATTCCAGCAGTCACTTGACTAAGTGGATAAAGAACAGCAGTGGTGTGTGTGTATATCTGTGCGTCAGCCCCCTCTGGGATCGGGTTAAGAGGCATCTGTTATCAGGAATAAGAAGCTATTCACAAAACTCCGGCTTTAATCGTATTGTGAAAATATGACCCGAGCATGTTATTTTTTTTCCTTTGTTAATTCTGATATTATCCTGTATTTAAAAAATATATATATATTCTTGAATAATATTGTGCTGTTGTAGTGCTGGCAAAGATGCTCTTAAGTGCAGTTACAACTGTGTGCCAGGAAGAATACTTTTGAAATGAATAACATTATGGATCATTTGCTGAAGCTTATGTCACTGCAGCACATTTGCTTCGACGCCAGAAGCTTGTCCTTTCCAGATTTGGTGCAAAGTGATCAGTTCTTTAATCTGGCATGTAACATCATAAGATTGAAACAAAATTGACCTTTAACAGAAGGGTTTAGCATTTTGTGGATTTATATACACATATTTTAGCTGCGATCTAGCTGTAAGATGTGTAAATTGCATCCAACGATACACCCATTGGCATGAAGTAAAGACGCGAATGTGTCCCACAGTGAGCTCAGTGCAGTCATGTGAGCGTCTGGAAAAGGAGAAGGAGGAGCTGCATGTGGCCTTGGATGGGGTGCTGCAGAAAGTGCAGGAGCAGCACCGCTTAGACCTGGCTGACCTGGAGGAGCGCCTGAAAACGTTCTACTCAAATGAGTTGGAGAAAATCCAACAGTCCTATCAAGAAGAGGCAGAGAAGTACAAAGCCCTGACAGAGCAACAGGTGAAGGAGAATGATGGCTTTCATGCAGTTTTTATGCAGTGTCATTGTAAAGCTTTTATTTATTTATTTTTAAACACAAGATAATCTCCAGTGTCATGGCTCTAAAACTTCTCAGAGTTGTTTTTAGTTCCATGATGACTGCTCTGTTTCTGACTGCTCTGTTGCTGCCATGTTTCCATTTGTTTTCACGTTCCCATGCAAAAGATTTATATTTAGGCTTATATGCTACCCATTGCTGAATGCTTCAAACGTTCGCCAAAACTGCTTCTGATACTGGAAGTGTTTTTGTGTTTGTATAGCTGGAGGAATTTAAAGACAAACATGAGGCTCTGCAGAAAGAACTAGAGGAAAGTCACGAAAAGAAGGTTGAGGGCCTTCAACAGCACTATGAAGAATCTTTTGAAGGTGACTAAAATGACTGTTGCCACTCCACTGACAGTTAGCTAACCACTTATGTATGTATTGCAACATGATAAATCAAAACAAATACAACATGCAATTTTTAAAGTATGATTTCATGTATTAAGGCTAAAAAGCTGTCTCAAACTACCTGGCCCTATGTGAAAAAGTAATCCCCACCCTTGCTAAATCATAAATGAACTGTGATTAAACAGATTTTATTTTTGAAAACTTGGTTACATTTCACTTGCTACATCCAGGCCTGATTACTGCCAGACCTGTTGAATAAAGAAATCACTTAAATAAAAAAAAGCAAGACATCATGCTGTGATTTTAAACAAATTCAAGAACAGATGAGAAACAAAATAAGGTTAGGGAATGTCTGGAAATGGTTACATTTCTAAGGCTTTATCCACCAATGGAGAAAACTTGTGGTGAACCTTCCCCGAAGTGGCCGGCCTACCAAAATTACTCCAAGAGCACAACGTCGACTCATCCAGGAACTCATAAAAGAACCCAGGACAGCATCTAAAGAACTGCAGGCCTCGCTTGCCTCAGTTAAGGTCAGTGTTCATGATTTAACAATAAGAAAGAGACTGAGCAAAAATGGCATCCATGGGAGAGAGGGGGCAATAAATTTTTTTCCACATATTGTACAGTAGGTCTAGGCAGGTTTTGACAGCTTTTTTCCCTTAATAATTGAAATCATCATTCAAAAACTGCATTTTGCATTTACTTGGGGTATATGCAAAAAAAAACCAAAAAAACAGAAAGGGGCAGATATTTTTTTTTAACGACACTGTATATTGGGGAAAAAAAATCTAATATTTTCCTGTCTATTTCAGAACTCCGAAAATCTCATGAGCAGGAAATGCAAGCTCTGGAAAAAATGCAAAAAGACACAGAAACAACGTTATCTGTAAGAAGGCACTGAGTGTTAATTTAGCTAAATCAGATCATTTACTTATGATTACATTTATGAAACAGTTTACAAGTTAAATTTTAGCCCACTTACAATACAACAGTTACTTTACTGTACATGTTACAAGTATAACTGACAGACATATTTTGCCTTCATCAGAATCAAATAGAGGAGCTCACTACGGCAAACACCTACTTCAATGAAAGGCTGAAAGCAGAGGAGGACAGGAGGAAGGAACTGGCTGAGAAATGTCAGGTACATTTTTGCCTTTCCCTTAAAATCTTATCCTGTACTGTTTATATATGTTATCAGTAGATAGTAACGGTGCCACTGATAGCCATGGTGGAACACTTTCCATTTAGAGTTTATCACAGTGTTTTGGAGTGGCAGGTTAATATTAGACAGTCCTATCTGACTCACATGAAATGGACCCCTGAGCATTTTAAAAGGGGATTTAGATAATAACCATCCAATGGTTTGCCAAGGCTTCTATATATAGTGCCATCATATTAACATGTCTCCATTGCCTTTCTACATACTCGCTACATAATGGCTTACTGCATAATGGGAACGTTACTTTAAGCCATAATATCAAAAAGGTGCCCACAAGAAAGTTAACCCGAGTTACTTTGTGTATTTTTATATATGTAGCTGTAAAAGAAAATGTAGGTGTGAGTTTAGGAGTTCGGTCACAAAAGTTCTTGCTTGCTAGCATTTACTTTTTTCTAGAAGGACTCTCACACCCTCTATCTGGAGCAAGAGCTAGAAAGTCTGAAAGTGGTGCTGGATATTAAGAACAAGCAGATCCACCAACAAGACAAGAAACTGATGCAAATGGACAAACTGGTGAGCTCAGCTCTCATTTGTTGACCCTTGGTTTCCTCAGACCTCAATTTTATGAGTACAGAAGACTGAAGCAATGTCAGTGTACATTCTGTGTGGGTGTTCATTCTTCTAGATGGAGAAAAACGTGACGCTTGATGAATGTCTTAAAAAAGTACAGCAAGAAAATGAAGATCTAAAAGCCAGGATGGACAAACACGCTGCTTTGTCGAGGTTTGGCTCATCTTTTACCAGTCGCTGGATTTTCTGTTGGTTTCTCTGACCTTGTGGACTGATTTACTTAAATTTGTTTTCTGGTGCTTTCAGTTTTCTTCTGTTTTGTTTTTCTGTCATTAGATTTCTACCTAAACTACACATACAGCATTTACTTTGTAACTTGAATTGTAATGTTTGTATGTTTTTTTTTTTATTTTGTTTGTTTTTTTCCCCCCCTTTAGGCAACTGTCCACAGAGCAGGCAGTCCTGCAGGAATCACTTCAGAAGGAGACAAAAGTAAACAAGCGTCTGTCAATGGAAAACGAGGAGCTGCTGTGGAAACTACAAAACGGAGACCTGAGCAGTCCGCGCAAGTCACCGTCCTCGACCTCCATGACTCTGCAGTCCCCTCGACACTCAGGCCTTTTCTCCAGCCCTCCAGTTTCCCCCAGATAACACTGGTCATCAGCTTCCAGGAAGCAGTTTCTCACTTTGCTAGGGACAGAGTTCTAGTCTACACTGAAGGCTATATTAGCTGTTTGGGTCCATATCCTGTCACCTGAAGGACATTGGATCTACTCTCAGGTGAACCTTGTACAGTTAAAAGACTATTAAGACTGATTAAAGGATTGCACAGAAGCACTTAATCAATAAGGCTACCTTTTTGTACTTTGCCTTTCACGTCTGATTTTTGAAGAAAAAAATCTCAGGTCTTGTATATAATTTCTCCTCATCTTTTTCCCTCTAGACATTTAAAATCCTTTTTTTTTTTTTTTTTAAACAGTTGTCCTTCATTATCTGGAAAGACATATTACAGTGTTTAAATGGAATGACAAAATGCTTTCATTCATGTCTTCAGTTTCTATGCACATGTCAAAATAACTGACAGCATTTGACATTTTTTTAAAAAGCTTTACCACTAGCAGACCTTTATAAGTATGTATATACCGTCACTCCAAAAACAAATTCCTATGCTATTGAATTTTTTCCAGATGCTACTTCACAGTGTAAAGGCATACAGTTAATATTCCCATTACATTTTTTTTTACCCATCCACCTGAATTTAAATTTAAATAATTTAAATAGCAAGGAAGGTATCTTTATATTAGGAAAAGGAAGATTTAAATGTAAACTTATTTTACGTTATTTTCATACATAAGAGAATAAAACCAAATGCTTAGACAGATATTCCTATGTAGTAACCCTAAAAACACTTTAGAAATGCTTAAGGGATGCAGATGTGTTCTTTGCATTTTGATTCAGTATTTGAACCTTATATATTATAATTATATTTCAGTCCCACAACCTGAAGACTAATGAACTGTGTAAAGAATCAGGAAGTCCAATGACCTACTACTTTTAGGAATGGAAATCTCCTGTCAGTGTGTGTTTTTAAATATGAATACGGGTTTAGGAGTGTTCACTACTGTTGACCCCTGACGAGATCCTGGTGAATTTTTTTTGTCCTCTTTTGCTTAACAATTCTTTATGACCATGGGACCAACCTCTTTGACTGTTTGTGCATGTTCAAGTGGCCTCAAGAGCAACCCCCAGTGTTGAAACTCTCCTTCTGCAGCTTTAAGGTTAGACTATTTCACGTGTGTGAATATGGTTTGGTTGTGAGAGTAAAAGAAATTAAGTGCTACTATGGAACTTGGTTGTATGTTGCTAAGATATTTGTGTGAGTATTAAGTTTATTGGTGTGAAGCTGAAGTTGTTGTTTTTTTGTTTTAAATATGCAAACAATAAAGTCATTACAATCACTTGAATTGTTAATTTCAAAGTCTGGTACATTTTTTTTTTTTTTTATTACTTAATGTATTTTAATTAGTAGGAGCCTTTCATTTGGAAGTGATTAACACTTGCCATGTGTACGCCATATGTACCATTCTAAAACAAATGCAGAGTTACAGAAGGCTTTAGGTAAGACTGGTCTAACAAAAAGTGGAAAGTGAAGAGTATGTAACCCTGAACCAAAAATAAGCACAGCCTCCATCTGTACTCCACATTCCACATACGGAGTCCATTAGAGGCTTAGCACACTTTCCACCACAAGCTCCACCATCAGTTTATTTTATTTTCACATCCAGCAATGCAAGACCATGTTAATACTGAGGTACAGATAATGAATATATGAAGCACTAGCAGAGAATACAAAAAAGCATGAAACCAGTAAAAGGTATTCACACTTTATACACCATCTTGCAATTTCCTACCATTGTAGTAAAGTCTTTTTTTCCCCCCCACAAGGGCATCAACACAAATAAGCAGCAAGACGCCTGTGGTGTAAAGAGAGTCCAGGTTTAGTGCCATCTAATGGCCTAATGATATGATTTCACTTGTGTGGCAACGGATGTCTCTCCATTCGCATTTTTGGCTGTGCATATGTAGTTGCCAAAATCAATGGTCTCCACATCATCCACGATCATGATGCTCTGGGAAATGCGTGTGATTTGGCCCATGCCTCTGTTTATTAGCCTCAGTGAGTCCTGAATACTTACAGGCCTCTGGTCCTTCACGGCAAAACAAGAAAGAAGCACAGGGTGAGTTCGCTTACAATACCTGCACTTATTGATTACTAATTTGCAAACACAAGCCTTCAGTGAAATGGAATAAAATCTAAAGGGATGGTGATTGTGAAACTAAAATGATAAATTATTTTGATTTAGTTGAAATTTTTAATTATTTTTAAAGCACATCAGTAACTAACTTGTCAATACAATTTAAGTGGTAAGGTTTTGGAAGCATAACTGTACAACTAGATCCATTACAGCAGTACACTGGTGACACTATTTGGCTGACTCGAGAAGGCTTTGAATTAGTAAGTGATCCTAAATTGACTCATGCTGTAATATGAGAGAAGAATAACTTCATTAACACCTCATTAAAGTCAGCAACCAACTAACAGTCACTACATGCATTAAATTAGCAGAAAACAGCAGTTTGCTTGAATGACACTTAAATAACAGTAGGGTCATAGTTTTATTATTTTTTTTATTTTTTTATTTTTCCTTCGACAGCCATAATTCAGAGCTATTTTTATGTTCAAAATCTACAATTTGTCTATTATTATTATTAATGGTAGTAATATTTTTACGTTTGTTAAGAATGAAAAAAAAAATATTTTCCACAAATTCAAACTAAATATTTCAGACCACATTGTTTTGTTACACGTTATTCGCATGATTTAGCGCAAATGTACTGGATTCAATGCTTGGGCCCCTTTCCTGCACATGTGGTCTCTAAACCAACTCCTGGGCTACACATTGTTGTGTCACACAATTACTTACTGTTTAAAAGTTTTGGTCATTATTATAGTCATACTGACAGTATACAGTAATAGTAAATACATTTTTTCATTAGCTGTCAATATGAAAGCTACTTTTAAAATGCCTTTTACATTTAATTAGGATTATGGAACAGGAATCAAGATTTCTGATAAATTTTGGTAGTGTATCTCAAAGTTTAGGTGCTGAAACATCAAGAGGTAATGTACAAGATCATTAAGAGTGTATATTCTACGTACATAAAATCTAAATTTTCTGTTTGGTAATAAACATACATTTTTTTTTTCAATTATGTTATTAATGTAATGTTATTTACCTGTCCTGGATAAGTCCAGCTGAATTTCACATCCATCTCCGGCTCACCCAGAACTGTGCAGGTGATGTTTAAGATCTCACCCCCACCCACTTCATTTGAGGAGGCCTGAATAGTTGCATATGGAGGACCACTAGGTACTAGAGTGAAAAGAGAAAAAGAAAATGCACAAAAATCGCATTTTTATCTATATTCACTAATCTCACTATTCAGACATCACATTACACATTTCCTGTCTATTAGTAACGTCTTTCTGACCTTCAAGGTAAAGCAGTTGGTACTTATTGGAGACCTGTGGTGTGGTTTTTGTGATGCTCTTAGCTTTGCAGTAAAAAGCCCCCATGTGCTCCGGGCTTGGGCTGTGCAGGATAAATCCTTTGGTGGGGTTATAGGAGATGAGACTTCCCCCAGCCTGTATCTCCTCTGGAGGCATTTCCCTGTGCAGTGACACTGTGGCCTTAGGGTTTGTGACTCGGCATGGCACTGTTGCAGGTTTATCAGGCCTCAGGAATACGATCTCAAAGTGGATGGGTGATGGGACAAATAGGTCATCTTTGTCTTGGCAGAGAGATAAAGACATTTGTATGATTTCTTTAGGTCTCTAAAGAGCATAGAGTGTTAGGGCCATAATTACAAAAACAATGCTATTATAATATTAAGGACTGTTAAGATCTGCTGTACCTGCAAAGTATATGTAGGTGCTGGAGACTCGATCTGTGTCCTTCTCACACTCATCACCATCACAGAGTATCACCCAGCAGCTGTATTCTCCAGTATCAGCAGCAGAGGGTGATGTCAGGGTCAGCTGACTAAACTTATCATTCTGGATAATGCTAATACGACAATATAAAGAAGAGATACATTTATATCATTACATTATTGGAGAAGCTAAAGTTTGTAATGTGATGAGCTCCCTCAAGAGGTCCTCCTCATTTAAATTTTTATTTATTTATCTTTTTTTGCTTTAGGAGAAACCTTTGTTTAAAACTATTACAATAATAATACTAATCTGGACCAAAAAAGTAAAACTTGAGCAAAATAACTACCTGAGACGGGAATCGTTAAAAACGTCCAAATAAGATGGGTATGCCCAGCCAATCTTGATCCCTTTGCACCTTAGTTCCAATGGTTTTCCAGAATTCAAGGTTAAACTGTCACCAAGACGAAGGAAGCGACCTTTGTCCAGAACCTGAGTGAGAATAGACTGAAATCTTCCTCCTACCTCTTTATCTTTTACTTTAGGGTTGCGCCCTTTTACCCGCTTTCGCCCTGGTCTGAGACTGGCATCTTTCTTAATCTTGGTCTGTTGACTATCACCTGGGTTAGCATGAGAAAGAAGAGCCATAGCAAACTATTATCACAAATGCTAATCTTTTTTTTGAAAATGATAAGAAATAAAGATAAAATGCAAGTCGAAGAAACGGTTTAGGAAAGCGGGGAAATGTTGCTCTGATTTGTGTATCTGATCTTTTGCAAGAAGTTAGTTGCAGGAGCAGAGCAGCATCTGGAAATCTACTCCATTTTGCATTTCAATTCCACAGCTGTACAAACAGAATGGCAGGAAATGTAGCTTTTTTCCCCTCCGTCTTATTTAAATGCCCCAAACCACTGGGTCTTAATTTAGAAATAAAAAACAATATGCATGTTTTTTTGACTTTTACACTTTGCCAGTCATAGAAATCCAGCAGAACTTTTATTAGATGTGAACTAGCTTTGTTGTCTAGTTGATGCTAAGTTTAGGGTTTTTAAATTTAAAACACAACACACGACAAAAGAAGGAAACATTCCGTTGCTCAACGTATTAGATGTGAAAGCAAGTCATGCTACTGAAAATATGAAAACATAAAAAGTCATTTCATCAAAAATAATGAGATTTTACATTCCTGTGGAGTTTGTTTCCCTCCCCAACCTCCATCACTGTCTCAGCTTTGGAATCTCCATCACTCCCGACAAAACTATGGAATTCGTGACTATTTACCCAAGCAGTATATGTACAGTTTCTTTCACAACTGTTGCCTTAATGGGACACTAAAACAGTACATTAAAAATGATTTAGACTCACCATTTTGGATCTCCAGCAGTAAGAGTGATAATAAGAGAAGTACCCGGAGTTTCATTGTAAACCAGACGTGCAGGAGCTTCACACTGAAGGCCAGACAGCAGATCTAAAGCTCTGCAAACACTGACTGTCTCTATTACACTGTGGGCATGATCATCCACAAAAAGTGGTAAAACTTTAAACTCCTCTTTAACTCCAAAAAATCTGCAGTGCCCAACCTCTGGTGCCCTCTGCTGGCCCAATGCTGCTTTTGCTAAACATTGTATATTTACAGTACAATAATGGCCAAGCAGAATGCTGATTTAGTTTCAACATTTCCATTTGCTCACTTGAATGACACTTTCATGCAAGGACACTTTCTGAGGAACGCAATGGTGGCAACCTTCTGATTTGTTTAATAAATTACTTAATGTAATAAATTCTGAATTATATACAGAATCAGTCAAAAGATTCGATACAACTTGGACAAAAAAAAAACAACTAAGAAATAACACACATGGCTTAGATAATTAAGTAAAAATAACAACAATCATTTGTTATTTTAAGACATGAAGGACAGCTGTTCTGGAATAGTTTTTGTCAAGTGCATTTGCAAAACCCATCAAGCACCATGATGAATATGACTCTCATGAAGACCTTCCCAGGAAATCAAGACCAAAGTTTACCTCTAGGTTCATTTAAAGTTACCAGCCTCAGGGACCTTTATTTTTGTAAAGCTGCTTTGTGACATTGTCCGAGTCGAGGCGAGGCGAGGCGAGGCGAGGCGAGGCTTCATGGTGGTGCAGTGGTTAGCACTGGTTGTGTGCATGGAATTCAAATTCAAATTTTATTTGTCACATACACAGTCATACACAGTACGATATGCAGTGAAATGCTTGTACGACTGCAAGTGACCTTAAAGAGAAAATAAAAACTATATATAAGGAATAAATATTAATAAAAAGAAATACAGAAGAAGATAA
>JAQMYJ010000002.1:17809711-17820142 GCA_030014305.1 Clarias laeviceps | reverse complement strand
GAATGTAGAAAATAAATCACTAAACAAAAACAAAGAAATTTGCAAGTGACCCCAAACTTTTCAACGGTAGTGTATATTATTTATAAAATCATTAGTGCCGTGGTGTTTTAATGGTTTCGTGAAAATCACCCATATACATACATACATACATACATACATACATACACACACACACAGACACACACACACACACACATTTTTACGTGTTTTATATGTCAAACATTAACCAATGGCGGCGATTCTTTGTGTGGCAATTCACTGACTCCAAAATATATATATAGTTTTTTTTACTATTTTTACATTTATAATAGAGATGAATTGGTTAGATCAGCCAGTGACAAGAACTGGATAGTTTTCAGTTTGCTTGGCCATGACTGGTGATCACCAATCAGCCTTAGATATACAGTAAACGACTCCGTACTGAGCACAGAAGCTTCCGAGTGGCACACACCCATGTGCTCGCAGTCATTCAACCTGTACGCTCAATGTCAAGTTTTGAGTCTTTGGAGACATTTGAGGAGGTAAAATGTCACTGTATCTTTATAATCCTACAGGTGACGCACTATGAACTATTTACACATTTTCATCTTGTGTGGTAGGAGTGAATTATTTGCTAAGTTTGTTTAGAAATTATAATAATGGTGATGACATAGATGCGCGCTGCTCTGTTAAATGTGCTTTATTTATTTATTTTTTTAACTAAATTCTAAGTTGAGTCGATTAAAATTGCGATTCTATAAGTATCGCGATTTTTATAAATATCCAAATTCTATATACAATTTTCACCCTATTTTGTTACACTTTAAACCTTTAAAAAATTGTAATGATTAATTAAATGTAGTTCCTGTTCCTTTTAACATTAGTTTTCTCTCTACAAACCCAAGTGCATCATTTAAACAGTACAAAATAACTTATTTATAAATAAACTTATCAAATAATTCACTCCTACCACACGGGGTTAAAATGTGTACATAGTTTACCTGTAGGATTATAAAGAAATGTTTTGCCTCCTCTAACGCCTCATAACTTGAGCATGCGGTCGTGTGCGGCTTCTATCGCACGCTATTTTTGACTAATTAGCGCTCGCAACGTTTTCAGAGTGGTGTAAGTGAGTGGGTTTGAGACTAATCACTCACAGAGTTTGGAGAAATAATAATGCCATAAAGCCATAAAAATGCGTTTTTGTTGCGCCACTCAGTAGCTTCTGCGCTCAGTACAGAATCGGTTATGTCTGAGGCTGATTGGCCTATAACTGGTCATGACCAATCTGCCTATTCTGGTTACTGTTCGGTCCATCTCTATTATAAAGGTTAAAAAAAAAAAAAAAACTATTAAAAAAACAATTTTGGAGTTAGTGCGAGGTAACCCTAAGCATGGTAACCCTTGTAGCATGGTAACATCTGGACCCATCATTTAGAGTGCATCAGTATCTAAAACAATTTCAGAGCAATCTTTGCTCATTGTCCTTTACAATGCTGTTTCAGTTCATTCATGCTTGAGAGAATTTGTTTATTCACAGTTCACTAAAGCTCCCTCCACAGAATCTTAATAGGGCTTAGGTCTGGATTTGGTCCTGCTGTTGGCTTGGGATCATTGTCATGTTGTGTGATGTAATGTCAGCACAGCTTATGCAGCTGGACACCTAGCCACAACTTTGTCTCAAGAATATTTTGGTATAACATTCCAGAATTTTTGTTCATTTTTGTCTGAATTACTGCAAGTTTAGGAAAGGTCATTACAAAATGAGCCCAAATCCTCTCTGTCACTACAATGCTTCATATAGTTTCATCAGTCCAAAAGATTTTTTTCCAGGGCTTTTATGATCTGTTCAAAGGCAATTTTGCAGTCTTTTGATTCACATGGTTTTTGGAGATAAGGGGCTTTTTTTTCTAGCCACACTTATTTAAAAGGCATATATGTTTAATGAACAGGCATCCCTCTGTAAGGACATTAAATTTTAAGTATATGTTCATGGTCATATGACAGCTTGTGTGGGCTGTCTTTATCCTTAAACACTAAGCGTCATGACTTTGCTGGGATACACACTCCTGGCAAGATTGGCAGCTGTTTTGAAGGTTTTTCTTTAGTAGCCATTCCTTTTCAGTGTACCATGATGAATTTCTAATTTTTCTGAGTTGGTCTTATAACCCAGATGGTGGAAGATCACCAAATATATTTACTTTCACATACTGTATATGTATTTTACTTGAGTAGTTTCATTAGTGGATACCTTTTACTTTTACTCCACTAAATCTTGCAACAAATATTTGTATGTTCGACCTACATTTCTGCATGGCGTTGCTTTACGGAGGTGCATAGTAATCTTGCCACCTGCTGACTATTTTCTGTAATTGCGTGATTAGCCGTTTTACGGAGGGAAGCCGAATCATGTGGGGCAACAAGCCACAGTCTTGTTGATGAGTATGTACTCTTGTGCGTTTGGTTAGCAACTGCTAATTTAATTCCAAATTACTGTGCATTGGTGAGTTGCTGAAAGCTTTTTTCCCCCACCTTGTTTCTGGTTTATTCTTTGGGAGAAATCACTGCATATTGATATTTATGTAATTGCAGTATTTTATGGATTACAGAGGATTTTTTTTGCAAAATCAATTGTATTACTGGAACCTTCAATACTGGACTCTTAAAGACTGGAAAATGTACAATCTGATTGCTTTTGGAAAAATGTACAGTTGAAAAAAAAAAAAAACATTTTTGTGTAAATAATGCAATGTGTTTCCCAAAATTTCAGGGAAGATATGTATGCACAAGATTCAATTGAGCTACTTACTACATCAGGTATCCAATTTAAGAAGCATGAAGAAGAAGGCATTGAGACACTGTATTTTGCAGAGCTCCTCATGACATCAGGTGTGGTGCTCTGTGAAGGGGTCAAGTGGCTCTCGTTCCATAGGTAATTTAACAGTTTGTTTGGTATTGAGACAGTGATTCGATGCATGCATTTTTATACCTGAGACACACTAGTGCATTTCTTCTATATTAACTATCCAAGTATTGTTGATTGTGTTCTTCTTTCTGTTTAGTGGCTACGACTTTGGATACTTGATCAAAATCTTATCTAACTCCAAGCTGCCGGAGGAAGAAGTTGACTTTTTTGAGATTCTTCGTTTATTTTTCCCCATTATCTATGATGTGAAATACCTCATGAAGAGCTGTAAAAACCTGAAGGCATGCACACTCTTTTTTTTTATTCAAAATGTGCAGATATTTTGTTTAGAATGTAGCTGTTTCCAAAAAAAGTCATTGAATTGTGTAAGTAGTGAGGAATTGCAAAAGATTTTAGACTGTTTTCTGGATCAGATGAAAGACATGTTTTAAGTGGTGGTTGTGTGATGGATGTTCAGGGTGGCCTGCAGGAGGTAGCTGAGCAACTGGAACTGGAGAGGATTGGGCCTCAGCATCAGGCAGGCTCAGACTCTCTCCTCACTGGAATGGCTTTCTTTAAGATGAGAGAGGTGGGTCAGGAACCATGAAACTCCAGCCTGCATGCAGCAACACTTTTTAACTATGACCATAAGCAACTATGGTAATGGTAGACACACTGCCCAGATGGAAAAAGGGCCCTCTAATATTTCATTAGATCATCTTTAGCTTTGATTATGGTACACACTCTCTGTTGCATTGTTTCGACAACATTATACAATGTCAACATTTTTTTTCTGTCCAGAGTCGCATTGCTTTGTGGCTAAGATGATGTATTTATGACTAGAGAGTTGAAACAGTTTGTAAAGTCTTCTCCTGCACATCCCAAAGAACTTCCTAAGCTTAAGGACAGGACATACATGAAAATAATTTCTCATGCTCCAAGAAACACTTTTTCATAGTTTGAGCCTGTGTTTGCGTAGGCCTTATCGTTCTGGAATATTTTTTTGACAACAAGGAAGAAAAAAATATTTGACGGGATACCTTGTTCATTCAAGTCATCAGCTGACCACACTTTATTATCACATAACGTTGCTGAGCCTAGACCTGACCATCTGAAGCAACCGCAGATCATAACACTGCCTCCAGAGGCTTGTACAGTGGGCAGTATGCATGATGGCTGCCTTGCTTCATACACTTCCCCCATCGCTCTAAAATAGGGTAAATCTGCACTCATCAGTCCATGTGACCTTTTTCCATTCTGATTAGCCACACTACCAAGTTTTTAAAAAAAAATTTATGGGGATACAGCTGCTTAGCTTCAATCCTGTGAGTTCTCGTCGTATTATGTGTGTGGAAATGTTCTTAATTTCACTATTGGTCACTAGGCCAATAATTTGACTCTCTTAAAATACAATAATATATTTTCCATGACCACAGGATACGGCTTGTGACAATTATTTAAGAAATACGAAGCGATTCACAGCATCAGAAAGGGTTAAAAGTATTTTGGTAGCTGAGACATATTACTCACTGTAGTATTTAGCCAATTAAAGGCTCCAATTAAAGTATTTGCTTATTTAAATCCAAATAGCAACTTTTTTTTTTTGTAGCTGGACAGTACATACACACATCAGTGTAAATTTTCCAACACCACTATTGTGCTGTTAGCAGAACTATTGTTACTTGTCATGTTGGGGTAATAATTTTCTTCATGCATAATCAAAAATGTGTTGTCAACACAGTGGTATTAGGACAGCACTGATAACAGAGTATATTATACTGATATTCTCTGTTTCCTTCTTAGATAGATATCTAGTAATAAAGTTTTGCTTGTTAGTTTAAAGTGTTCCGCAACTGCTGAATATTTAAGATTTTATAGTTAACAATGCATGTACAGTATGCTTGAGTCTTTATGTTCAAAAATATTAGAGGCAGGTCATCCTGATCGGACCATTTCCTGCCAACTGATTTTATTGTGTGAAGAGACATTCTTTAACCCAATTTTTGATGTTTCTACTGTTAAAGACTTAAATTAGAATAGAGTTCTTATATAATATGATTTAAGTGTCCAACAGTCTTTCCTCTCATTACAGATGTTTTTTGAGGATCATATTGATGATGCTAAGTACTGTGGTCATTTGTACGGACTGGGCTCAGGCTCATCATATGTCCAGAATGGCACCGGCAACGCCTATGAAGAGGAGGCCAACAAGCAGCAGTCATGACATAACAACAACCAGCTCAGTATAAAGAACTTTACTTACAGGGCTTAAAACATGGGTTTTTTAGTTTTTCATGAGATGTTCAATAGGAATTTGCACTTTAAAGCTCGAATGAGACTCTTGGTTTTAGATGAAAAGCTAAAAAAAAAAAACTTCCTCCACTTTGTTGCCTTCTCTATGTTAATTTTCACAACACATTCCTCTTTTATCATGAGAGACAAGAAAAAAAATATGGGTGTTTTATTTTTCCCCTGCAGTGCTCAGCCTTAAGCTACATTTTATGTTTTTTTATCATTAATTTATTGCATTTGTTCACATGCTTTGTTGAGTAGCGCACAGACTATTTCAACAACAACAACAAAAAAAACCAATATGCCAGTTACCTACATGTACAATTGTTCCCTGATCCAAGGAGTACCCTGTTGTACCATCTCATAACCTGCAGTAGCTTGAGACAGATGGAGCAAGAGACAGTCACGCACCTGAAGATCCTGGCACTTAATGGCACGAGTGAAGCCTTGCACTGATTTTACCTTTATGTTGGGCTAACACAGGTTTTACCACAAAATAGGAGAGTGATGCATAACTGCCACTATTTAACTAAACCGAGGTCACCTCTTCTGTATCGACTGTCCTCACATTTCATTTTAAAAAGTGACTTAAAGGTTTTGTAGTATTTTAGTATAAAATCAAAGCCTTTTATTCTTTGTGCTTCTTAAAAAAATCTTAACCAACTTGAGTACTCTTGTCAGTGGAATTAGATTTACTTGTAGCACTGGTTTTTCATTCATGCGTTTTGTGCTGTTTGGGTTTTTTGTGTTTACGGTTGTAGATCAGCTGCATGTACTGCTAGTGTTTGAATAAATGCTGTGTTGAGTCATGGTCTGAGCTTGTACAGAGGTGTATACTGCATGGACACTGCTTTTCTTCTGTTGAATGTCACCTGGCTAATTTTCTTCACCGTTGTGTAGAGTTTCCATGTTGACAATATGCAATAACAAAGGTGACTGTTTTTAAGAGCTTTTGTAAATAAAGGCCTCAGATTTTCTATCATCTGCAAAATTGGGACCTGAGTTTAGGTGTGTTGTTTTGCATACACATTTGCATGCAAATTACAGTTCTGTTCTACAGTAACGATAAATCAGCAATTGTTCTTAGCCCTAAGGATTTTGGCAAATCAATGTAGGTATATTCTTTTAAAAATGTTTGACAGGTTTAGTTAAAGGTCTGCCTTGGAGGGATTTGTTTTGACATCACCATTTCAAGTATATTCCTATCGTTTTTGCATTACATTAATAATAATAATTAATTCTAATGTTCAGGAAACACCACATGTACAGTACATAAAACAATGGCTTTATTATTGTTACTGAACACAATCATTCAATAATTTTCTAGGCAAATCTTTAATAATTGAAAGTTCATGAAACCATAAATTATCTAGCATAGTAAAAATGTCTTTGTAACAAAGATCCAGAAGCTAAAGATATGCTGTAGTTTATGGCTCACGTTGTATTGTATAGTCTGTTGTTAGTTGTCTGTCAGTGGTGTGTTGAAGCACTACTCTTTCAATGATTATAAAGAGACAGATAAAAACACTACAGCACATTTAGGTCTTGGCATGTCTGACTTTTATACCACTATGGTCAACCAACGACTGTACAGTGCCCTCCAGAATTATCATGAAAGAATTTTCATGAAAATGAGCAGATAGATAGACAAACATGCAATAAGTAGTTTAATTTTTGTTCTCAAAACACTAGTTTTGAAGTGAATGATTTTTTTTTTCCTAGGTCAGAATAACTGGACAAAGTCTTTTCTTTCTGTATTGTCTGGTCTGACAAGGTTGGAGAGAGTTGTAGAGGGATCATTGTCCATCCAACCACACAGAAGAAACTTCATTATAGTCTTCAGATTCAACTTCAGTTTCCACTTGGAATCAAAAATGGTCAGAGATGGTCTGTGCAAAATAGCAATATGTTTCTTTACACATATCGGGCTTGATTAAAAAAAAAAAAAAAAAGTAATTATGTTGTTGAAAGCTCTCAAGCCAAGTCTGAACCTGAGACGACCAGGTTTTGTGCTCAAATGTCTTGAAACTTAGCAGAACTTATGATGCCATAAACCGTTATCAGAGCCCTGGACCTCAACCTGCGAAATAGCTTCAACGATTCACGTCCATCTGGCCAGAGCACAAGATGCCAGCTGTAATTCTAATGATGATTGGTAAAGTTCTGGATTTGCATTTGATTTAGGCAACTGCTACCTATTGCAGTGATTCAAAATAGCTTGTTGTTATGAAAGTTGACCTAAACATTTGACTCTAATAATTTTAATGTTTAGTGCTTAACATGAGAGCATTTCCACACACATAATGCAACATGATTGGGATTGGGACCGAACAGCTGTGAGGACATACAGTAAGTAAACAATTTGTTAGACTAACCTGGAAAAAATCTTTAATTTTCTAGGGACCATACGTTTTTAGATTAATGACAAAAGTTCATGTGGTCTAATGACCAGAATTACGTTACTCCAAAATGATGCAAGCATCAGGGTAAGAAAGAAATGAATGTTGTGATGTTGCATAAGGTTGTTGGAATAATTGCACATCATAATCAAAAATGTACAGAATTTAAAAGTGATCCACCAAAATATTAAAGTTTGCAAGTTAAAATTTTTTTAAAGGGTCAGGCACTGTACTTTAGGTTTTTCAAGAGGTGTGTGCTATTTAGACCCCAGGGAAACGGTGTAGGTAAATGGAAAAACAGCTGTTATGTGGACTGACAGTTAATGAAAAACTTACATTATATTTACAATTCACAAATATACATTATCGTATTGTATATAGGTATCAACAATTTTGTTATAGTTATTGTTCAAAGAAAATACTATTATTTTAGCCTAATCAGCATGATATTTCCTTGTTTTTTTTAAACTAAGTGCTACATTTTCAGAAAGGGTGCCAATAATTCTGGAGAACAACTGTGTGAGAAGAACATGATATTTAGACAGGAAATAGATTCTCTGCTCTTCAAAAGTGTGACAGATCATGTTTTTCATGAATGATGGATTCATGTTAATAACAGACATGCTGTTCATTAGATACATTTGTTGCCTTTGTTCAAAACCACAAAACTTTTTTTTCTTTTCTTTTTCTTTTTTTGCAAATCATGTAGTAATTTTACAAACAGACTTCAACATGGTGTCCACATGCACCACATATGGTTTTCTACATACAATCATACAAATACTGAAATTTCAGCATACCAGATCTATTTGTTGGTTTTCTCTAAGGTTAACAACTACATTTTTAAAAAACCTTTGCAAATCAGGAGAGACCTATATATTTTAAATGTATTCTTAATGCATTGCACTGTTGATTACACTGTCAAAAAAGTGCAAACAGCTTTCAAGGTATTCACATACTGACTAATCTGAGTTGCGAGAGAGCTAACATTTTCCCTGTGCTTCAAGCATTTCATTGGTTTCATGTGTACATGATTTTCTTAAGTGACTTACGAATCTGTTCACAAATTCATCCTGCACACAAATCGACTGTGTTCGTGTTGCAATATGTGTGACGCTAATACATTTCAGGTTACAGTATATTTCGAAACTGCAATGTATTTTCTCTATTCACTGGCTTGAGAACGCTGAGTGATATACAGGGCCAGTGAAACAGTTTATCATCATAATGTGTACATCATTAAAAATACAAATGTCTGCTGAAACATGCAAACAATTGCAGCATGAAAAAAAATAAACTATTTGATAATACTTTGCTACATATCATCAGCAATTCGTGATACCAGTTTACATGTTAGTTACATGTGTCTAGATTTTAAAAAAAGTTCTTTGTAACTTTCAATGACATACATATGCACCACACAGCATGCACAGAACCACAAAATTTCATCCCAAATTCATTTTAAAGTTAGCCTCAAACACGGTCACAAGGTATAAACAAGGCATTAGCTGTAAAATCATCACTTGATTATTTGATGTTACTCAGAGTGCACCTTTTTCTGTGTATAGTGTATTTAGGCACAAAATGCAAATAAAGTCTCCATACGTTGTACAAAGGACTGGATCCGTCCTAATGAATACAGACAATCTGGTAACACTGCACAGTAAGCTTTGAATAAGAAGCACCTTGCTTAAGAATTTACATGGAAACCCACTGGATAGTGGGTGTTTCCTGCAGCAGAAGGCTCCCTGTTGTACAAGGAAGTTTCTTCGTTAGTTTTATGGAAAACACACAGGACCACATTGGGATCTGACAAAGAAAGTTAGAAAGGTCACATTTTCCATTTAAATGAAACAGATGATTTTAGAGTTTTGAATGTATTAAACCAAAAAAAATAAAAAAAGAACAAAAGAACTTATTCAGTATTTTCATTGTTTAATATTCAAGATTCTTTAATTAAATTCATGTCTATGGTCCCGATTTAAATGGAAGCAAATTTGTGATATTGACCTGGTTAATTGCTTTGTACAAAAGGTCAAATTATTCTCACACCTAATCTTTTCCACGGAAGCATATGGTCAGGTGACAGATTTGATCTAAAATGAATCATTAGGTTTTGCATAAACTTGTGGAATCCATGCCAGCTAGTGTACACACTGTCCATTAAAGCAAAAAAGAGGAGGTACCAAATATTTTTTAATAACATTTTGAAAATGAAAAAGTCTTGTATATATTATATGATATTTAAAAAAATACTTATTTTGTGATAAATGCCATTTTAAACAAACTAACCTTGTTTCCTTAAAGCAGTCATCACTGTGACCAGACTAGGTTTCTTTCTCTATAATCATGGCTGGATTGCTTGCTCCTGTTCATAATGACAAAAAAGGAAGAAGCAAGAACGCATGAAAAAAAGTCTGTTTGGTTTCTTCGTCTCTTGTAAATCAGTCATAAGATCAGCTGATTAGCCTATAATCACCAAAACAGTTTCCTGCATAACATCATTTTCCTTCATAACTTCTACTCAAAGCATCAAATCATATGAGAATGCAGACAACAAAACACACTTTGTTTCAATATAAAACCACTTTCATGTATCCTTGGGTAAAGCCAGTGGCTCGACCTAGATTAAAAACCTCCTGATCTGATAGAGCAATATATGCCTTTAAATAAAGTACGAGGGATTCTCTCAAATGAGACCGAATTAAAACTTGTTTTGGGGGGTTGTGGAGAATTACAGTCAAACCTCAGATTGCGAGTAACGCGGTTAGCAAGTGTTCCGCAAGACGAGCAAAGATTTGTAATAAATTTTGACTTGGAAAACGAACAAGTCTTGGTTTACGAGTACCGAGTATC
>JAQMYJ010000002.1:17775859-17809611 GCA_030014305.1 Clarias laeviceps | reverse complement strand
GTGCACGCGTGTACTGTTTACTATAACACTGTGACCACGTGTGTGTGCGTAAAACATTTTATTTTGTGTCTGTATGCGCGTGTAAAGCAAAAGCAAGTCTCATTAGAGACGTTAAAGATCCATTTTCTCTCTCTGCTCATGCACCATGACACACACATACACACACACACACATACACACACACACATATACAGTACACACATATACAGTACACACACACACACACACACACACACACACACCCTACTTTCGCCTTCACAGACACACACTCACAAAGGTAAACTGCAGGTTAATTTGTTTTATTTTTACTTTACAGCAGTGATTCCGTTAGTGTGTCGCACAATCGAGTGTCATTGGAGAGATTTCTTGTTTATTTTTCCGATAAACCAGCGTTTTCGTTGTGTGAACGTGTGTGTGAAAAGAGTGGAGGAAGGGTAACTGTGTAAGACGAGAAGGGGGAGAGGGAGAAGGGCTCCTTACTTTAGCCACACACACACGCGCACACACGCACGCACAAACGGAAACACTTATCTGTCGGGATTTATTTTTACTTTTTTTTAAAGGTAAAGTGCAGGTTTTATTTTTACTTTATATTTTGTGTTAATTATTTTTATATGTATTTATTTTTTTGGGCCATGGAATGAATAATTTAAGTTTCCATTATTTCTTATGGGAAAATTAAATTTGGTTTACGAGTGTTTTGGAATATGAGCACGCTTTCGGAATGAATTATGCTCGTAATCCAAGGTTCCACTGTATATCAATGGAACCCCACATTCTGCTTAACAAAGATATTTTGTGGAATATAGAAACCATGTCCAGTCATGGGCAAGACAAAGTGCAGAATCTTACATTGTTTTGACACCCAAAAACTTCTGCTGGATTCCAAATTGTTGTTTAGGCCATACAAAATACTTCTGTCTTCAAAATGGCATGCTTTACTCCCATAGTCTATCTGGTCTTTATGTTGGTTTATTCTTTTTAACAATAAATAATAAAGTTTTAATAATTAATCTAACATGGCACATCTGGGTAACAAGAAACACTTGGTAGTCACATGTTTTAATATTTTGATTATTTGAAAACTGGGTAGGTGCAAACAACATGCGCCATGTTCTAGGTTGTTTAACAAAACTAGAGATTAGTATTAGAAAATGAAAAGTGAAATCCTGGTCTATTTTCTTTAATTCCTGTTTTGATTTCAAAACCGAACTACATTGCAGTGTATAACAAAATAATTGGCCTTGCCATTTCAATAATTTTGGAGGGAACTACAAATAGCTGCAGAAACAAAATCAATGTTTAAGAGATGCAAGATAAAATATTTAGTCTAAAATCCAAAATTCAAATATAAATTTTGCTGCTGCCAAACAAGATTATACATACACTGCCTGGCCAAAAAAAGTAATTATTAGAATTTTTTTTAATCACACATGAAAATAATTCCTCATGCTCCCAGAACCACTCTTTCACAATTTGAGGTCTAAAATGCCTCTTTTGGGAGGGAAGAAAGACTCTAATGATGTTATACTCTGGTCATTCACTACATTTAGATCATAAGCTGACTTAATTTTATTCCCGCATAATGTTGATGAGCCTAGACCTGACTAACTGAAGCAACCCCAGATCATAATACTGCCTCCCAAGGCTTGTACAGTACAGTGGGGACTATGCATAATGGATGCATTGCTTTATGCACCTCCCTTCTTACCCTGACGCACCCATCGCTCTGGAATAGAGCTCATAACTCATCAGACCACATGACCTTTTTCCAATCGTTATGCTCCCTAGCAAATTCAAACCTTTCTTTTTCATTAGTCATTATGAAGTGGTTTTCTTCTGGCCAAACATCTGTTTAGTCTCAATCCTGTGAGTGCATATGAAGATTCCCTCACTTTCACTATTAAACATAGCTATGGCTTTTACTGTGGAGTTTTAACCCAGTTGAAGTAATTTCAAATCTCCTTAGTCGTTTTCTTTGCTTAATATAGCCCAATAATTTAACCCTTCTGAAATATTGACCCATTCTTTGGCCAGACAGTGAATAAACTCACCTTCTCTGGCTTGTTGCTCAGTCTCATCACTCTCAGTCCAAGTCTGTCCATTGCTCAGCAGTCGACTTTGAGATTCTCTCAGAGGTTTAGCAGGAAATTGATGGGATTCTCCATCACTAGAAATCAACAAAACAAACAGACAAAATGGGGTGTTAATGTTATAAAAACCCAGGGCATATGATTATGTGGATTCTCTACTTTACACACTGCTGTGTTCAAATGGCGATATTATAAAAGAATCAGAAATATCTGGCCTGAACTGCTAGAGGTTTTGTAGCCCATGTCTTGTTTGTCTCAGAATGAAAAAAAGGCAACAGTCAGAGTCAACAATCCACCGGACTTGATCATTAATACAAAGACATGGACCTTTTGACAGCATGTCCAGATGGTGAGGCAGGTTGTTCTGGGTCAGGGTTCACGAGACATGTGGGGAAAGAGCATCCATCGCCTTGGCTAGAATCACAATAAAGAAACCCTAATATGTTTTAAAATTTTCCTGAACCAGTTTATATGTGCAATGATAATGTACAAGCTGAGATACCTGGAAAAAACAGGCAGAAGCCAATATTTCTTTTCATCGCCGAAGACTTGGCAGAAGTTCTTGCTTACTCCAAGACTGAAGCCATTTTTGTCAGCTCCATGAAGGAAGGCAGGTGCACGGAAGACCTCTAAGGATGAGAGTTATTTGAGGGGAAAATTACTACAAATCGAACATTTCTCATTATCTTTTTTTGGGGGGTGGGGGTTGATTGCATTTTCCCCAAATTTCTCCCTAATTTAGTTGTATCCATTCAGGAAGGGTCGAAGACTCAGAAGTTTCCTCTGAACCATGTGATGCCTTCCAATCGCTTCTTTTCGAACTCCTCCATCACACATCTCCTCCCATCCCACCCCTCTAAGAGAGCTCGGCCAATCAGCTCTCTCCAGGCATCACCGGGGAATCGAACTAGCGATCTCCGGATAATAGGGCGAGCACTTCACCACTGTGCCACTTGGGGGCATTTCTCATTATCATTACAACACAGGATGTCCTACATTGCTGCGTATGTATTTACATGCAAGGTGACATTTGTAATACTGCAGTCAAGAGCAGACATCCATGTTTCTCTCTATTTGTGTGTCTATACTTCACGCTTAATCCAAACACTGTAAAAGCAGTCCTAATATTGTTACAGGTAGCCCCCAACGCACAAAAGAGTTCCGTTCTGGGAGCAAAAACCGTAATTGCGCCTAAGGCAATGAATCTCACACATGTTAAATGTAACAGTGTTGTCTCTGCGCCTTTAAATCAAGAGAGGAATCCCGGACGTCATTTTGTCTCAGAGCTGTTTTCCACTGTATAGAACTGTGAACTGTGTTTTGTTGAGGATTTTCCGAAATAAGGATTATTCACCATCAGGACAGCTGTACAGGACAGCCATTTTCTGTCATCATTCTCCCGGTGAGGCCGATTCATTTCTCCCGCACATACACACACAAACAATATATCGGACTTTAGACATTTTATGCATTCACTTATACACACTGCAAATATTGCATATAATTGTAAATATTGGTATCTGGTGCACTGCAGGGTCTGTTTCTTGTACAATACACGTGAGCTACTTCGGTGATTTGTTTCCGCAGTCAGTTAGTATCTGCGGAAATTCGTAACTCGAATGTTGGGGACTACCTGTATTTAACATGCCATTATTGACCTTGCAATTGGGGGAATCCTTATCATCATTACAAGGGCTATTGAAATACTTCATTACTCTAGTTTCTTAGATAAAGGACCAAGTCGATCCAAGAGCTCAAGTCTGTGATGCACACTTATGTGTTTAGAATGGAAATCATTTTAAACACCCCCTCCACACACCCACCCCCACACACACAAACACAATATTTTAAGCCCTGTCACACCTTTTTTCAAACCTCAGTCTGTTTGCATGGTTCTATGTTCGGTCATGTGTCAAAAGCTTTTTAAAAAAAAACAGTGCCTAAATAACCGATTGCTGTTTCAACTAAAAACTGTGGTCTGTAAACCTCAAGTGTGTTTCACACATACTCCGAGTACTTCCTAATTCACAGTGGCAGGAAATGGTTATGTTGAGATGTGAAGATTAAATATAAGAAGTTGAAAACAGAAACGCACAAATTCTTTAAATTATATTTCTTCATAAGCCAATAGGTTCAACTGAAAGACTTCATCCACACATCTATAATAAAGTCTTGATGCAAACAAAACTAACACAGGATTTAAAGTGAATGTATGACTGTGTAAACAAAATTGCGATGATGTCACCAAACATCCAGTGATTACATGAGAATACAGAAGAACAAGCAATCATTTTATGTGTCCTTTAAAATTAAATTTAGGCTCCAATTAAGATGCTTTAGAGCTAAAGTGATTCTAAATTGATAGTTAACCTATTTAGTCTTTGCATATCAGTAAAGGATCCATCACCAAATGAGTAAGTAATGATCAGAAAAACTGTTCGTTAGCAGTCACATGTGTAAAACCTATTAAACTTCACACCTCAGTAGACTTCAGCAGACAGCTGCATTAAATCCTAAAAGCTAGATTGAAATGCAATACATTTGTTTTTTTTGTATGTCATCAATAGCTATCTATTTTAAAATATTATAATCGTTTGATGTTTAAGGTCAAGTCACTCACCCAGGGTAGATCTATTTTTGCAAATTAGCCAGCAGTGATAGGCAAACAGTGAAGCCAGACTGACTGAGAACATGGAGGCAGCAAAGAACAGGAACATAATATGGAACTTGGCTTGAGTGTCTGGCAGGCCGTTCTGTGAAAAGACATGAAACCATAAAAAAGGAATTCCAATTATATCATAACCCACAACTTATAGATTTAGGACATTCAAATAGAATAAAAACTTATGGGAACTATAAGTGGCAAAGCTATAAACACTTCAGAGCAGATTTCCTATTTCTACACCTGACACAGCAGTTTACAGTGACTAATAATTACTATAGCAGTAACTCCACACTTCTCTAAATGTTCTGCAGCCAAGGCCACTACAGAGGTCTGTTAGGAGCTAAATAAATATATAATAAAGCTTCAATAGTCACTGACTGTTTGACTCAGTAATTCCTACCCAGTATTGTTTAAGTCGCTCGTGTGTTTTACCATCCACCTTGCAGGAAAATACAAATGTTTGGAAATAAGCACCATGAAATAAGCACACATTGTCATCATGAAAATGAAGACAATGCTCAGTGGTTAACACTTTCTTAAAGTAAGAGAAATGAACATTCTCGGGAAGAGTTCTGCAAAAGAGTGAGTTATTTATAATTTCTTTCAATTGTGTGAACTCAAATGCTCCGATGTTAATTAAGCTAAGAAATCATTTATACTTACAGTCCAAAACTGAATAAAGTACTGCAGGTCTGTCGCAGTGATAAAGAGGCAGTACAGCAAAGAGTATGCAAGAAAAAGAGTAAAAAACTTGTAGTTGGAAAAGCCCACACAGTTGTTCACCCTGTCAGAAGACAATTATTTTTGTATTAAACACATCATATTAGAGTACTCATAATATCTATGTATCAATATAGCAAAAAAGACAATTATTTGAAATTTACATTTTAATAAACAATCTTTAGATTTTTAGGGTTCAGTCAAGCTGATGTCTCATTCTTGTTTGGCAAAAAGCTATTCTTTTTTTTTATTTTTATTTTTTTATAAATCCACCATATTATTTTCAGTCCACCAATTTGGTTGGTCAAGCCACATTCTATAATTAAACTGGGACGTTTCACTGCTTGTATCTCTACACTATGTGTTCGCCAAGTAAAATTCCATTCTGTACTTCAAAACAGTTACTACAATAGTGTTAGTGATATCATTAGTGAACACAGAAAACAATATTTTTGTTAATGCTGACATAAAAGCTTGTCGGAAATGGACGAAGGGATCCCAGTTTTACCGGAAGCAAATTTAACAGCAATGTACCAATCAATGTGACCTAGCTGGCCAGCATGGCACGAGTGTGGCTTCTGGTGGAATAAAACTAAAAATTTAGCAGTATTGCATTCTAAATGTCACTGAATATTAATATATTTATAGAACTATAGTATAAAACCAATGTCACACTCACATTTAGACTCTTGCTCATTGCTATAAATATTTTCATATCCTTGTTACTGTGTCGTGCATTTATTTTTTTATTATATTTTCTTTGTATTTATGAGCTACTACATACCATGGACAGTGGTGATCCATCTTCAAGATACAGCTGTAAAAAACAGTATGAAGTATTTGTTTTGAAAAGATACACCAGCAAGATAAGAGTTTACTAAATTTCAAGTATTTGTTTTATATTAAAGAAAATCATACTTATCACAGACTGAGCAGTGATGACATCGGTCAGGTTTCACCAGATGGCACCGATCACAGTAGCGAATAGCTATGGAGATAAGCTTTATTCATTCTGTAGAAAAATTATTTGCTAAAGACTGACTGGAACAAAAAAGTGCACTCATTGGTATTTGGCTTGCATCTGTAAAATGTTTCTTGGTCACAGTTCACCCGGCAATAAGAAAGTCTCACCTCCAGACGTGGTGCGAGTGGATATGGGTAAATCCTTGGCTATTCTTCTCAGAATCTCCTGTTGAGATTCAGCACGATCCTCCTGCTTCAGCAGTTCTTTGTCAGTGTGTGACAGGTGGAACTGAGCAGACCAGACAAACACAACGCTCTGATTTCTGTTTTTACTTTACATGCAACAAGTGTGCTTTACACCGATACAATGATTTTGGTGTCAAATAAGATGAAATATTATCTATTAATCAGAAAACTGCATTTTAGGACATGGACACAAGATACATATATACAATGTATCATTTATAATACAATCAGATATTGTAGTTCCTGTATGGAATGGTATCAATTTTTAGAAGTATTTGAGGTATTTTGCTCTTTAAAGGTCAGGATTTATAAGACAAAATTAAAGATATGATTGTGACATTTAAGAACTGATTAAATTACTATTAAAGATGTTGGTCTGTTCAATCAAATATACTAGATTACACATATCATATTTATCTATATCTTATAAATTATATTATTTTAGTATTATATTGTTATACATTCCTAGTCTTTTTATTATTATTATGTCATACACTGCCTGGTCAAAAAAAAGTTGCCGTTTCAGAGGAGTCAAATTATTGGCCTGAATCCACCAAAGAAAACATTAAATTACTGGAATTGGGTTTAGAACTGTCCAATGAATTATTAAAACCTGGAAGGCTAGTGCTGAACCATCAACTCCATAAAAGCAATGTGGTCAGAAAAATAATCATAAATGACTAGAGATCACTTGAAACCTGCTACTGTATATACGAGTAAGAGAATTTCCATACAAAAAGGTGCGAGAAGAACTCACATAAACAGCTGTGTGGCAATAAGAAAACTATTTGTTAGCGAAGCTGATAGAGGGAAAAAGGCTTGAATTTGATAGAGAGCATAAAGATTAGACTTTGGAGCAACGGAAAAAGATTTTTGTGGTCTGATGAGTCCAGATTTACAATATTCCAAAACAGTGCGTGTGTGTGTGTGTGTGTGTGTGTGTGTGTGTACTGGTCAGCCCTATCATGACCACCCGTTTAATATTGACTAGCCCCGCCTTTTGCCACCAAAACAGTAATGACCTCTGTGTCATATGACGCATATATCTTCGAACAAGCATTAACCTTTTCCTCAATTTGAGCTACAGTAGTGCTTCTACTGGATCAGACAGGCCAGCCTTCACTCCTCATGTGCATCAGTGAGCCTTGGCTACCCATTACCCTGTTGCCAGTTCACCGGTTTTCCCTCCTTGGATCACTTTTGGTATGTCCTGAACACTGAAGCCTGGGAATATTATACAAGAGCTACATTTTTGGAGTTGTCTACATATTACAATTTGGCTCTTCTCACAGAAGCTACATTTTCGAAATCTAGTTACAATGGAGGCTTGAAGTGGGTGGGATACATTAGGCAGTAAGTGAACTTTTTCCTGAAGTTGATGTGTTGGAAGTGGAAAAAAACGAGCATGCATAAGGATTTGAGTGACAAGGGCCAGAGTAGACCGAGCTGGCCCGTGTAATCCAATCTAATACAAGTGCTAGTGTAGATCAAATTGCTGAAAAGGTTAATGCTGGTTAAGATAGAAAGGCGTCAGAAGACACAGTGGCAAAAAAGGGGGACCTGTTCAATATTAGGCAGTTGGTCATAATGTTATGGTTGAGAAGGGAGGGATATGAACCAATGCACAGATCGTGCAGAGTGCCCAATGTACAAGCAGTCAAATGAAATATTAGCATGTTCTATTTGTTTTTTAGCCAGGCAGTGTATATCTATCTATAATACACATAGCTACTAAAATGATAGGGGTGAGGAAAAGCATTGCATACCTCTTTGAGTGGGTTCATTGGTTTGGTGAAGATGGTTTGCCAATATGACCATACAAACATGATGAAGGAGACATGGTATGCCATGAGGTAGACTACTAGAAAAACAAAAACAGTCATACTGATCTGTCAGTTCTTTAAGTATACTTATTTAAAAGCTAGTAAGTTGTCATTTCTATTATTTATAATTACCATTATATGCAAGTACCACATACAGTACATCAGATTTTAAGTGGAAAGAAATTTATATTAGCTAATATTTGAACACAAGAAGAAGTATAGCTACTGTATGGAGGAGACAATTACAAAGCTTTATTAATTTTGCAATATCAATACCAAATAAGTATCAGAAAAGTGTTTAATTTTGTTCAATGTATGTTTTCATGCTTACATAGTGTTTGGCTAACCCATGTATTTTCTCATTCTATAACCTTTTTTCTCATCATTCCCAGTCAAACTATTCTACGCATATCATTATAAAAAAAGCTTACTTACTTTTCTCTCCCAGGTTTTCAATTGTTTCTGTGTAAAGAATGAAAAACATAGAAATAGGTTAGACTCAATGTGTGGTTTAATTATTTTCGGAAGAGCTTCAGTTGATGGTGTCTATCTCTAGCCCTAACAACATGCATGGATAGCTTGTATTCTTGTAATTTATTGTCTCTCTGCCCCCTTTTCATATCCTCTGGGTTAATTTATGAAAACAATAACACACAAGGAAGCCATTAGCAAAATCTAGGATTAGAAAGAAACAAAATGCACATTGTTTAAAGCAACACACAAGTCACTGTAGAAGCTCTATAGTGGAAAATTTCAAAGATCTGACCTAAATATGAAATTAAACAGAACGACAGTTTATATGGACTAGCAATGAATATGCTGTACAGCTGCACCAGGTGCTGATGCTGGAACCCACACAAAACAGAAGCGATCTGATGATCATGCTTCGTGTCTCTTACATACTCGCACAGAGGCCTTTACTGATGCTAAACTGACTTGGGCAAAATCAAGGTGAAATGCCTGTATTCACAAGATAATTAATCAAGGTGTTAAAAAATTAACACTATGGTATCATGGTACAGGATTAAGCTGCAATCATACTAAAAATGGTGGCAGTTTTTAATAGAGCTCACACATTGCTTGTATAAACTTAAAAAAAAAAAAAATCTTTACTCTGTTAATACACCAATCACATACTTCAAGAGCTGTAAGGTGCTGCCATTTGTTTTTGTAAGTGTGATCTCAGGGTGTATTTAAACCTCTGCATGTCACTCTGGATTGAGGCATGTGCTAAATGCCATAACTGTAAATGTAAAAGTCTCAACATAGAACTTTAATAATTTTGTTCCTGCAATTTGCACATATGTTTTTCAATAGATTCAAAAGTTTTATATATGCATAGGACTTTAATATCAGAGGCAACTGCTTGGGGCCCCAGAAGGCTGACAAAGTTATTTATCATTTATACAGCACCAACAAACTCTAGAATTGCCCAAGTTTGCAGTGGCGCTGCATTTCCTCTGATTAACCATCAATACTGTACAAATAGTGTTAAAAATGGTTATAAATTGCACAACATACATGGGATCATAAGGGAGGACTACCTCAGAATCCTTCAGCATGACCTCAAATCATCAGCTACATGACTTAAAAGCTGGCAAAACCAGGGTTTCAAACACACATTTCCACCCTATCAGAAATTTGTGGACCATGCATCTGGTCTGAGATTTCTACTGTTGATTTTTTATGATGCAATTTTGTGTTATTAAAGTTGACATGTGTTAGCATTTTACTGCGTGAATTAGATTGGATGCATTTGTAAAGCTGCAGAAAGAAAAATTCTGTAGACTTCCTATTTCATTCTGCTGCCACTATCATGAGTTCAATCAATCAATAAAGGTTATGAGGCCAGTCTCAAAATCACAAAGTCATGTTGCTACCTGCACTATGATTGAACATGCTTGCTATGACTCATATATTCTGGACCATGAGCTGCTGAAGATTCTACCTCCACTATTTGGCCTACCCATCACATAGGTATAGGTTAGTCTTATAAACCTTAGTGCCTCATCTCCATTTCAAATTCCTACCTAGCCTTCTAATATTCCTCCTCTCAAAGTCTGACTGTGATACCTACAGTACACTCCTCCCCTGTGGAGGTTGTTGTTGAGGTCACTGACCTGTTTTGGTGGTTTTCTTCACACATCTCACAGTGCATCTCTTCTCTCTCTCCCTCCCTCTGTCTCTCTCTATTGAGCTACAAATGCCGCTCCTGTGCTGCCTGTGATCAAGACCCCCTCTGGACCTGTTTGACTCATCCTGGTGCCCTGCTTCTGATTGGAGATCTCGTTGCATGTGGGTTACCTGGGATGCATGTGGTGACAGGGGGCGGTTCCACTTTACCATGAAGAAGGTCCTGCCCTCTGATGGAGACAGCTGTTCTTGAGGACTGCAGTCACTCAATAGTTCAGTCTCCCTGAGTCTCCAATAATGAACTAGACTGTTTTAACCTTAGACATCACCTGTTATATTGAACTCACAGGTGCCTAACACACAGTATGACTGCAAAACAAATCCGTTATTACCCAAATGAGGATGGGTTCCCTGTTGAGTCTAGTCCCTCTCAAGGTTTCTTCCTATTGCCATCTCAGGGAGTTTTTCCTTGCCACCATTGCCCTCTGCCTTCTCATCAGGGAAAATCAGATAGTTTGGATTCATACACATTTTCTCACATTTCATACATTTTTTTTTTCTCTTTCAATTTTCTTTTGATTCTGTAAAGCAGCTTTGCTGAATTCAGTTGTTTGTCATCAACTGCTGTCGTTTTCTCTCCTGTTTCCAATGATTTTCCAATGACTCTGACTAATTTTCACTTTGAAAATGGCCACACCTCCCTTTCCCTACCCATGCCCTCCAGCTCCTTCCAGGTGCTGCCAGGCCAAATGAAAGATTTAATCTTTCCATCTAGTCCTTGGTCTGCCCTGGGGTCTTCTCTTTGTTTGACAATCACCTCTCCAAGGAGGCATCGAGAGACATCCTAGACAGATGCTTGACCCACCTCAATTGGCTTCTTTTACTACAGAGTAGCAGCGACTTTACTTTGAGCTCTTCCTGGATGCCCAGAGCTCCTCACCCAATTTCTAAGACTGAGCCCAGCCATCCTGGAAACATATGTATGGTAAGAAAACTTCCTGCAGGCACTGGACCTAATGATCCATAATATCATTAGGTGCCTCAGGAGTTTTGGTAGCCCAAACTCCTGAGGCACCTTCCAAAGGACCCAACAAGGGATATGGTTGTATGCGTTTTTCAAATCCATGAAACACACTTAGACTGGTTAATGACACCACCTTGAGCCCACCATGAGCCCTCCATGAACCTTTTGAGGATAAAGAACTGAGCCATTCTTCCACAACCAGGACAGAATCCACATTGTTCCTCCTGAAACTGTGGTTTGAATAAACATCCAGACCCTATTCTCCAGCACCGTGGCATAGACTTTGGCATAAAGGAAGAGGAGTGTGATCCCCCTTATTTTGGAAAACATCCTCCAAACTCAATTTTTAAAGATCAGGACCACCACCCAAGGCTAATAATCAGAAGCACAGAGTCAGCTGTACTCTTTCCATCATCCCTGTATAACCATCCCTGCTGTAAATAATAAGGCCTTTCTTCCCCCTTGAGTTGACAGCAAACCTTGAGGATCTACTGGACAGGGACCTCTGCCAATGTTCGCAGCAAACCTCATGGCATGCTTAAGCCGAACAGGTCTGTCTGCCATTTTCTCATGCCACTTGATCCAAGTTGACCAGCAGTTGATGATCAGTTGACTAATTACCTCTACTCCTCACCCATGTGTCCAGAAAATATGGATGAAAATCCAATGATACAACTATATAGCTGATCATAAAATTGCAGTCTAGGGCACTTATTGATATCAAGCATACTTATGAACACTTATGTTCAAACATGGTGTTTGATATAGATAATCCCATTGCCAACCTAACACACTCTTGTCAATTTCTTCTTTATACTACCCGAAGGATTTTTACCACTCGTGCGTATATCAGTCCCTTTTCAGCAGGCAGCATTTAAGCAGGAATTTACCAGTTGGATTAATGTCTTTTCTGATTTCAGCAAATATGAACATGTTCATGGTTTGTTGACAACATGCTAAACAGTTAACTCGGAGAAGTGATACATGTTTTCTTTCTCAAAGTAAACTGTATTATCACCGTTTTTAGATTTAATAGTTTTACATTATTTCTATACAAGTTGATTTGACATCATTTCATGATCAGTGAAGAAACTCAGATTTGGGATTAATACCCTTAAGTTGACTTCTGTTATTATAAAAAAAAGACATGGTCCGTATTTATTCTGTCGAGAAAGAAGGGTTCAGTAAGTTGTGCAAAAATAGTAACAGTTCCATCACTAGTAGCATATAGCACAAATAATAGTAAAAATAAATATATTCTTTAGATATTCCTTCATTGTTTGCACTATTTTTACAGTACAGTGTTTTTTGTTACCTCTGTTTACAAATTTGTTCCAATTTATATGTTTACAAGTTAAATTCATGAGAAATGATTTCAAAATGGCATGTCTCTTTTTCACTTCTAAACTGAGGTACCTACCAAAGCTCGACATTTCATATCTTTACACCCTTAATTGGCACTATGCTGAGTTATACTTATGACCGCCCAAGTATATTTTGTCCCATCTAAAACAAAAAACTTTTTGTTGATTAATCTGTTCCAAGAAATGAAAAAGTCTTGGTTCTAATTTCACTTTGGCATGAATAAAGAATAAAAGGGGAAAATAAATCTGGATGGTGCTGGTAAAACTTTCTCCTTTCCTATAAATGCTTGAACATTAATTACACCATAAGCTAGCTAATAACTGTAATCGTAAGGAAGCTGACAAACTGCTGCATTAGCAGTCAGCTCGTCTGTCTGTTGGAGAAGTTCCTAATATTAGCATGCTCCCATTTTCTGCTCACTTTGGACAACAGCAGAGCATGAGGATAAATTGACTAATCAGATCTGTTAGTTTACATTTATTTAGCAATATGCATGTCATTTTCAACATATCTAATCATTAAATACATTTCTTTAATCATGTAATCATGCAATACATTTAGATATCAGTATCATATGGGGTGCCACTTAACTCGCTCGCCTCTTCATGAGAACAAAAAAAAAGGCATGATTTCCTATGGTAGCAAATGTTTATATTTAGACTATATAATGGTTGGCTGGCCTGTATAATTTTAGTTTGCCCCATACACTTGGAATGCAGCTAAGCATTAGTAGCTAATAGAAGTTCGACAAATATTATCAGACAGAATATTTACTTCTTTGAGAGAGGTCTTTGATTAAAGCATTCAGTCATTTAGTCATGTGCCAATTCATTCTGTAGAGCATCATAGTTTTTACTTTAAATGAATTAAAGAGTCTGGGGTGAGAGAAAAGACAAAGCTGAGAGTGTGGGGTGAGGGACAGAGAGAGATAGAGTGCTGAGATGACTACAAGCTTTTGGATGTACACAAGTTGATCCATCACTGCTATTTTGAGTTTAAACAGTTTCGTGAAAAAGTATTTGATATCCTGATTTTTTTGCATATTTGTCACACTTAAAAGATTCAAATCATCAAACTAATTTTAATATGACACAAAGAGACCCAAAGTAATTACAAAATTCAGTTTTTAAGTTATGATTTCATTTATTAAGGGAAAAAAGCTCTCCAAACCTACCTATATTAGAAAATAATTGCCCCCTAAATCTACAATCTTGTAATCCTGCAATCCTAAATTCTTGCGATAATTGACACTGAGTCTTTCACATCGCTGTGGAGGAATTTTGACCCACTCTTCTTTGTTAGAAATGTTTTAATTAGGCCATATTAGAGGGTTTAACTTGTTTAAAGTCATGCCACAGCATCTCAATTGGATTTAAGTCCAGGCTTTGACTAGGCCACTCCTAAACCTTAATTTAATAACAGATGTACAGGGACGCACACCTTCCAAAAAGATCAACTTTTGTCTTATAAGTCAAAGAATATTTGCCCTAGATCCTTGGGGATAATCGAGATGTTTTTTGACAAATGTGAAACAAGCATTTGTGTTCTTTTTGTTCAGCAGTGACTTTTGCCTTGGAACTGTCCCATTGATGCCATTTTTGCTCAGTCTCTTTCTTACTGTTGAATCATGAACACTGACCTTAACTGAGGCAAATTACTTTTTCACATAGAGCCAGACGGGTTTCGGACAGCTTTTTTCCATTAATAAATAAAATTAACATTTAAAGATGCATTTTTATTTACTCTGGTTATCTTTGCGTGACATTAAAATCAGTTTGATGATCCAAATCTTTTAAGTATGGCAAATATGCAAAAAAATTAATAAATAAAAAATCTGAAAGGGGCAAATACTTTCTCACGGCACTGTATTTTCATACCGATCTCTGCAGACATTTAATTTCTCATATGCCTTGTTTGGTTTTCTGGTTATTTTCTGATTCAGTGTGGCTAGGATTTTCTCCTGAAGGAGCCAAATACAGTACCAGGTTACACAGAACAGAAAAATAACTTGTATCTTTTTCTAGAGAATACAAATATTATCACATAAATAAATATAATACCTCAGGGGGTAATGTCACCCTGTGCTGAAAGTGAGTGTATGATCAAAAAGGTCAGGCTGGAGATTATTCCCTGGTGACAGGCAGACAATAGGATTAGCTTCAAGACATTGAATCGGCTGATCAAACACTCATAAAAAGTTCAGTTGTTTTAGGCCACATGCTGCCTCATGGATGAGTCAGCCTCTACCTTCTGCTTATCACTCGCGGTTCAGCACCAAACAAAAAAAGCTTTTTAGTAAATTATGTTTGGACATTAGAGATTAGGGGACGATAAAATTATTTAGTTTAATTTTCTGTCTAAAACATCCCAAAAACACCCTTCAGGATGATATACTATGATGTAATAGCCATTCGTAGCCTGGTGATTTTATTAAATGTTCTTTAATTTATTTTTTCCTCCTGTCCTAGGGCTACAGTTAGTTGGAGTGCCAACAATCTGTATAGACTGTCTGTCTGCAGTTCAGCATAAATGCTGGTCTTACTCAGCAGCAGCAGTTGGGAGTCTTGCTCTCTGCCTGTACTATAGCTCCCTGGAAATAACCTCTGGCTTCAACACATTTGGCCATTTCTCTTACATTTCAAACTGAGCAAGTGCTGGTAATTGAATCCAATTGTTATGAATCTCTGTTCCTTCAGAAACCAAAGCAACATGGAATTAACACAGTCCCTATCTGACTGTCCATTGTGGTGATGAACTTGTGAAACCTCCAACACAATAACAACTGAATGGCCAAAAGAACAACATACAAGTTGTTACTCTGCACTTAGCAATTATTTTTTGTTCGCTTGTTTAAAGCACAAACATGTTAGATATATAACTACTGACTGCATGACGAATTGAATTTCTGATTATAAGTAATTTATCAAACATTGTTAAACACCTATTTGTCTCTTTTGTAGGAATGTGATTGTTTTAGTGCTTTATCTTCCTGACACCTTCATAATCACATACAAGCTCTTGGCTATTTTCCCGATGGGTATATTAACATCTCAGTGTCCTAACGACTAACCTTCAAGTAAATGCACTTGCAACAATGTGCTTATGTTTCTCGTGAATACATGCAAAAAAAGATTGAGATAAAACACGCAAAGCGCAAGACACGCGTCTCCTAACACGGTTCAGGTTCACCGAGACCTTAGGCGATCCGCCCTTACCTACGCAGAGCTGGACCACATACGCGTAGTAGGACCACGCCACGAGCGCGCACACGAACAGCACGGGGATCCAGTGCACTACTCGCTGACACTTCCGCTTGGCGCTGCGCGAGCCCGACGGCGCCATGTTTCAGCTCCGTCCGCTGACCCAAACATGCCAAAGCAAACACGCCGAGCTCTTTCGATCCGTCAGGACAGTTGATGCTTGGAAATAGCGGATACGCACCCGCTTTCTTCAGCCCCGCACACAGTCATTTCGCTCTGTGTGTGTGTGCGCGCATACGGCGAGCAATAACGGCCCCGCCTCCTTCTCGCCAAGTTACCATGACGCCCATTAGGCGCAGACCATAAACACACGGACTTAGCTTTGATGTGCTATTTTTTGTTTTAAAGTCATGTTAAACTTAGTTCTTTGTTTTCTTTAATATACTGTCTTTTTATTCGACTTTCATTTGTTCCCAATCACTTTAAAGTTGTTTATACAGTATACGGAAAAGGACCATAAAACATGAGTTCTGACTTTTTCCTCAGTATTCTGCCTTTTATCAGAACATCTGTCAGAATGTTGAGGGAAAAAAAAACTCAAAATTACGCGATTAAAGTCAGAATTGTGAGGAAAAAAAGTCAAAACTTAAATATTTTTAATGGTAGTTGTAATCCTCTTTTGTAATTAATTATACTATATAGTGCTATATCACTGTATATTTCCTAGCATTTTAGAAGTGAATACTTGTTCCAAAGAAATGATAACAGTAGTATCAAACAGCTTTAGTCCTGTACTCCTTAAAAAAAAAGTTAGTATAGAGGCAAGTGGACCGCTCTTCAAGCTGAGGTAGGAGATGGGCTTAAACAGACCCCCCAGCGTCTTAAGCATGCATTTGTGGAGAATATTTGTCTCTGGAAGGGCAGTGATCCCAATCTGAATTTTTGGAGTACACTAACCCACAAGAAAGTTAGAATTTTTGGGCTCCTTTTACTGAAACCAGGACATGTTTCAGTCTATGGTTTTGCTGTCCAACTGCAGGATGATGACCCACTTTTGGACTGCTCACAGCTCCTGGAAACCCAGAGGGATCACTAGGCATCATCAAAAGACTGCAATACTGCATGTGCCAGCCTGCATCTACAAAGTCTTCAGGAACTGGTCCATCCTCTCATGTTGACAACTCAATGGAAAGTGATGTTCTGTTCTGATATCTCCTAAAAGAGCACGAAGGAAAATGGTCTATAATCCGTACTGTCCTGTGCATGTCTTCTTTGACATCAAGTCCAGGCCTTGTACTGTAGGGCTGATTTGCACATCAAGCAAAATAGCCACACCTGATCACATGTAGAAGCTAAACAATTCGAGAGTTACCAAGTATCATAGCTCAAGTGTCTACCAAGAGTGATGACCATCAGAAGTTAGTCACCTCTATTGCAGAGGAGTCAACAGCTGCAGATTAGAGAAATTGCTTCAATGCAGAATAGCCAACATGCTGCATTGCCAGTCTTGGCCACACGCAGTGCATCAGAACTCACCAAAATATTATAAAATAAGGCACTGGTCAGAACAAGAGCCTATCCTGGAAACAAGAGATACAAGCAGGAATACACATACTCATTCCAAATCATCACACACACATTTCCACATTTATTTACAGCTAGACTCAATTTATAATCATCAATCCACATAGTAAAATGGTTTTGAGTATCTAAAGGAAACCCAAGATGACAAATGTAGAACATGCATAATTCCACAGCCAGTGTCTTGAGCTTAGGGTTAAGGTAAGGTTCCTGAAGGTGGGAGTTGGCAATGCTACTCACTGCTTCAAGATGTCATCCTTTCATTTAATACAGTCTTAATTATGATAGACTTTATTAAGTGTATATAAAGTATTACATGACATCAACACCTTTAATAAAATAAACCTTGAATGAAATTCACTGGACAACATTTGTAAGGTACATTTTTGTGTCTTCTTTTAAATAAATATGTAATTGATGGTATAGAAGGAAGGGGAAAAAATGGATTTTGTAAAATCCAAAAAAATTCTTATTAGACTCTATCCTGTTGAGTAAGCAGAGTTAGAGGCTCACATAAAGTATGTTAGCAATGAGTGTGTAGAGAGGATTATGTGGCTTAACAGTTGTTGGGAGGTAAAGAGACCAGTGTTGCTGTAGTGCCAGCAAATTACACACAACAGCTTGGCACTCGTTAGCATTTACATTTTAAATGGCAATTAAGTTGAAAAAGAGTTCAGTATTGATTTATGATCAGTCTAATATTTAGCAATTTAATAGTCTAATAATAATTTATGTATATAACTAGTTGCAGTTAGGCAATGTTTGGGTGAATGTGAAAGAAAACCACATCTATCCATTTAAGTAACTCTGACATTCTACTGTTCAGAGTGAAATCTTGCTCCTGTTTCCTGCCAGTAATGATTTTAAGGATTTTCTTCTGAATAACATTCTGGATTGACATTTTAACTGTGTACTTTGAGTTTGCCCTAGCCTAGTGTATTCTGTTTGCTGAGAGCCTGCCCTGGCTGTCTTTAACTCTGGGTTTGAGTTACCTTCACCCTTTTGGTTGTCTGTTTTGTTCCTAATAAGAGTGCACCTGGGTACAAACTTAAAGTGTGATAGTGAACAGAAAGAAGATTGTCATTGTCATTGTCAGATAATCATCCTTTAAATTACATACATGTGGCCAATTTACAGACTTATGTTTAGTCTTGGACTCTACATCATTGGTCTGCAGGGCTGCAGTTAGATATAAAGCTTTTGGTATAATTCATTCTGAAGCCCTATAGGTATAACAATGAATTGAGTAGCAGGAAAGCCTTGGATTAAAGTTTGGTCAATTTAAACCTAAGTGTAGGGGGAAAATATTCATATGATATTCATATCAGTCTTTTTTAAAAAGATAACTGTGATCTCACCTTCAAAAACAAGCATGTCAACTTTAAGCACAAATACTATTAATCATAGCAGATAAATAAAGCAGAAAGAAATTCAAATGGAAAATGTAATTGCACTCACAGTTGTTTTTCATTACCCTAAATTATGTTTTAGCCTACATTAGTAAAACACAGGTTGGTGAAAACTACCATACCCTACAGCAAGATAATTTAGCAACCACAACATAACAAAAATTAAACACATGCACACTGTATAGTGTAGGTTATTTATTCAGTCTAATCGTTATTTTATTGTGTTTTTACAATTTTTGTGTTTTCAGAGAGGCCTATTTTACAAAAGAGAGACATAGGCTAATACAGGGATATCAGTGCTGGTTAGCTTTTAAAAATATATCTGTTGATTTCATCATTTGGAGTTGGTGCCACCTCCACGGGGATTGGGGCATTGTCCTGACCATTTAAATATAACCTGATAATAGAAGTTTGTAAAATGAACTCTTAGCAATCCTGATTGAATATGTGGTTCTGGCTAGAAGAAGAGGTATTTTACTGAGAATGGCTTAAAAAAAACGAACTATATTCAAATGCACAGAAGGATAAGCTTGTATGTCTATAGGAGATTATAATATTAAGGTCATGATGAGTCAGGGCATATAGTAGACACTCATACAAAATACATTAAGATAGGGCTATGTATTGTCATTTGAGTATTAAATGCATCTGAAATTTTACCTTTGTAGATCATACCTTTAAAGATTTTTTAAATATTACACATCATCATCATCATAAATGTTAACTTCAGAAAATAGTTGAAAAGAATTGTAATATAAATTTAATAAATTCTGACATAATATTCAAGACTACATAGAAAAATATAGTCATAAACCCACTATGAATTTGTCTTGGTTGTTTAGTGAAGGCATAGTGCATTGCTGCATAAGGCTTCAAGAGAAGAATACTGTATAGGTGAAACTTAAGTTATAAAATGTAAAAAATATTTGAAAATGTTTCCATTTTTTTTAATCAAAGTATGTATAATTTATATATTTGATTTTGTTCCCATTAGATGTTAAAGGGCTCTGCAAATGTGTCAGTGGAAAGATATTAGGCATAATTCCTGGAGGTACTGGCATAATCTGATTCAATGGCTTATTAATATTAAGGTACTCTGAGTGTAGTCTTTAGTCTTATGGCTATTGCTTTGAAAGGAATGATACACGAGGAATTTTACTAGTTGACAACATATAAATATTTATAGCCATTAATATTACATAATGGTTACTAGATATAGTCTAATTTTAATCTTATTGGTAACTAGCTATAGTAAAGATTTTAATTACACAGTTCCTAATGTTACAGCTAACATCCTGCAATTAATGTCAGTATACAAAGACAGAAACTTATTTCTTTCTAAAATCTTAACTTTATATTAATACCATGCTTTGACAGTTCCCCTGAGTCTGGTTGGTATCTAGTATCTGTTAACTGACCAGTGCATTAATATTACAAAGTAATATAATGCTAGGCAAAGCCTCGGTCAAATGCACTGTGCTTTCATGCTGTGTATTTTGTGGGAAAAAAAAGACAATATTACCAATTTCACTGAGAATAGCTATAAATAGTAAAAATGACAATAACAATAAAGGTAATATTAAGGCTATATACTGTACAGTATTTGCCTTTTTCCCAAAATTATTTTCCAGACAGCTCTTTCTTCATACAGGCCTTAAAGGAGGTGAACCTCTCCTCTCCTCGATATCCCTAGAAGTAAAGGAAAAATGGAAATAAGATAGTATCAGTGTGATGTAACCCTATACCAAAATTATGAAAGTGAACAAAGACTACAGGGAATTAAATATGAATCCATGTGTGCGTGTGTGTAAAAAGAAAGAAGACAAAAGTCAAATAGAACAAAAGTCCTAGTCATAAGGTCATTGAGTGCAACATTTTATATATACATATAAACCACAATGCTTCAGCTAAGGCCACTAGATGGCAGAAACTATTCAGGTAAATGGTCATCCACAGTATTACATACATGTCTACCCACATGTCACCGCACTAAAGGAAACATTAACCTTTATTGATTTGGTCAAGGATTTTGAGGAATTTTCTCCAAAAAATTTCATAAAAACGAATTCAAAAGAACTAGTGAACTACCCATCCTCACCTTTTTCAGGCATTAAACTCATTTTCGTTCTTCAGGGCCTCCTTCTCTTTTTAATACATTAACTAAGTACTGTGAGGATTAGACAAAATATCTCTGAAATCTTAATCTCTTTATGCATGGATGGGTTTGCCAAAGTAAAATGTGATTCTGTTTTGAATTAGACTTAGACCACCACATCCAGTTCCTAGCTTAGCACTTGCATTGATTTCCACTGTGTAATTTAAGCTCACTTGTGAAAAGCAATAGTGTGATTCCTCTGGAGGAATTAGTTGTTATATAGATTATTCAATACTAATAGCAATAACATAAGTATCACAAATTAACAAAGTAAGAGTAGGCTTAGGGATTTTTTGTAACCTCTATATTTAAAAATTTTTTTAAAAGCAAATGTTTAAAATCCATTCAAAGTGCAGAGCAGCTCTAGGTGCTCAATGTGACTAGATCAAGGCTTAGTAGTGGGTTTTAAACACGGTGGTGGCCCAGTGGCTAGGGAAATGTTTCGAAGTTTCAGTCCCAGTACTGGCAAGCTGCAGCTGCTTGGTCCTTGAGGAAGACCCTTAATACTCATCTGCTCAACTCAATTCTAAGTCACTCTGAATAACATTGTTTGCAAAATGATTTAAATATAAACCCATGGCAGCTTGTTAAATGAATGATCAGAATATAAAAATGCTCCTGCATTGAAAGCTGAATACCTTGTATATTGACTGGAGCCTCAGACAGGAACCAAGTAAACCCATACATAATAACTTATTAACTAACAAAACTCTGCCCTTTCAGTCTGTATCACATCAGCGTTCTGTTTTACAGAATCTACTTGTTTGATTTCCTTTACATGGACATTTTTCCTTCAGATTGATTAGGGGTTTATAACCCTGCTGTCACCCAGGCTGCTGTAAAAGGAAGATAAACAGTGTTTAAACAGCCCCAGCTGTGGAGGGGCTGACCCTCTCGTCCCATTTACCCAGGAGCCTCGATGCAGGCGGTCCTTCATTATGCCAATGAACTCCTTGTAGCTAAGTTGGTCATCATGATCCACATCAAAAATCCTGAAGACTGTTTTCACAAGGTGTTGGGAGAGTTTTAATCCGGTGGCAACGTATACTGCACGTGCAAACTCATCTGTGCATAAAATAAGATGTAATATGTTTCAGTAAAGAAGATCTCTTTAAAGGCTTGGCTTTAGGAAAAGGGCATACTGATTTTTCTTTTTTACCTTGTCCAATTGGTCGACTTGCATAGTTGTACATTTGCATGGCGATGGCAAAGTCTTCTAAGTTATTGAGGAACTGAAAGAATGACCTGAATTCCTCAAAAGTGATTCCCTATAGGAAACAATAAATGAAACCATGACACATTTATAATCAAATGTCCTGTTAAAAACATTTACACAGATTCGGATTCCAAATATGATTCCAAATACAGATTAAATTTACTTTTTAAAAATCTGTCAAACACAAAAACTAAGGTATATTAAAAACTGCATCAAGAAAAAAGACATTCTACATAAAGTTTTGATGTTAAGGCGCTCTCTCAGGGAGAAAGCTCATAAAAATAATGACTCAGGATGTCTCAACCCTGAGAATGATGTTTCTGATAACAAATATAGAGCTCTGACTAACAGATTATCTATACCAGACTTAACTCTCTTCATCAGAGGGAAACCTTAAGTATCTAAGGGACCTTGAAGCTGTCAGACAGATAACAGATCCAAGGCAGGAAATAACTTAGTCAAACAGTCAAAGTATAACCACCCAGGTCCTGTTCCAGGCCTATGATTTGAGCTGTCAGCACTTGGTTTTAAGGTCAAGCAGTCTGTAGATTTTTTTCCCCCAAAGAAGATTAACCTGATTCTCACATAAACAAAAACAAAGGACTCTATCCAAAACACCTCAGGACTGGTGGATTACAAGCCTGCCAGTCTATTGAATTCCATTCATCCATTCTCGGTCACTAGGACGTTTTTCTTTCGACAGTGCCATCCTTATGTGTGTTTTACAAATGATCTAATGAGTAACATGTGACGCTTGGTTGTTGCCATAAGTGGAACTGCATAAAATATCACTTAACGTGGTGATAACACAGGCTTCATCATCAATGCACATCCACCAACAGCCACCTCATTAGGTCAAAAAATGTTTTATGCACAGGTGGGATTTAACTGAAAGCAATCTAAAACAGGATTGTATTTTTTATTAGGATCGTGTTAACATCCCAGCTGAGTATTTGCATTGATTTCTGCTGTGTAATTTAGGCTCACTCATGAAAAGCAATGGAGCAGTTTCTCTGGAGGGGAAAAGCTCTGCACAAAATGTATCCCTGGCCAATAAGCATCATCAATATGGTAATACAAAAGAACACAGTGGGGGAATGTTTATTCACTACTGCAAAAATTTTAATGCATATATACCTGTTTAATATCTTTATGACAGTTTTTATGGATATTTATCCAGGTGAAACTGTGTTTAGTTGGTTACAGCAGATTCCTAGATCCATATGTATATTTTATGTGTCATAGGCTTTCCACTGGATACCCTTCTTGGTACTGGCACATGAAGGGCACTGACTCCTACAGCCTCTTAGTGGCTGCCGCTGGTTCCCTGACCAGTGATCAGACCTATGCTGTGGCAGTAAACGTGCCACATACTAGTCACTAGGTCACCAAGGAACCTTTTAATATCTGTTTGATGAAAAGCAAATGCGTTCTGACAAAATGAACAACCCCTTGAGTGTTTATAGGATATCCAACAGTCATTAAATACGGACAGTGGCATTCATACTTTAAAGTAATGTTATATTTTCCTTGCTATTATTATTATTATTATTATTATTATTATTATTATTATTATTTTAAAAAATCAAAGAGTAAAACAGATTTTGGAGTTGTTAAGTGGCAGGCATAGTAAAAAAAAAAAAAAGTAGCTGTATTGTAATCTATCTCCAGGTATAGCACCCATCACCCTACTTTCAAAAAGCTAAGCTTCCCACTGCATTGCAGACATGAGAGACATTTAAAGCATGCTGGTCAAAAGGTCACCCTGCTTTGGTGAGCAACACTGTGTTAGATGGGAAAAGCAGAGCCTTTACCTTCTCATCAGGTATGCTCTGACGCACATTCTCCAGATAGCTGCTGATGTTGTCCACTGTGGTGTATCGCAGAAGAATCCGAGCAAAGTCCTCCTCGCTGATAGTGGTCATACCTTTAGAATAGGCAAGGAACTCAATCTCAAGTACTTCTGTCTGCAGGTTGTCCATGAATCTGCCGAGAGTGGAAGATATAGACGCAGTGCTGAATGAGTGGGCCTCTGACTAGGCTGGGTCGAATTGCTTCAAAACTAGTAGTAAATGTATCTGATATGATTTATGAGTGCGACACATACAACACATTAATTTACAGATGCTTAAGAAATATAATGGTCAGGAAAAAATAACAAAATGGATGTATGGAGAACAGTGAAATATATTATTCAGCACAAAGTATTCAATTAACCCACAAATTCCAGTTGTTGATTTGTCTTTTTTACAGAACACCAAAAGCAATATAATACTAAACTGTTTAGCATTTTACCTGTAGAAATCCTCAAAGTTCAGTTCAGTTTTTCCCTTTTTTCCAAAGAAATGCACCAACAGAGTTGTGTCAGCAATGTTCTCTTGTACATGCTATGAAGAGACAAGTAAACTGAATTACTAATTTTCAAACACGGAAGCTATCGTATGACACAAAGAATCTGGTACTGTAATGTACAGGTGCATATCATTATGCCAGCCAGTGCCTTACATCCTTGCTCTTAACTTTCTAGGGATTTAGTGTTGTGCGCATTTAATTAGCGAGAACTGGGTGGTTAGATTTTCTAATTTGTTTCCGTAAGAATGAAATAAAAAGTGGATTATCCATGCTAAAAAGCAAACAGGGTCTCATGCAAAAAAAGTGCACTTTAGTCATATTATTGTTCTTTCCTTAAAAGCTGGATCAGTTGTTGAGAATGATGAGGCTTTCCCCTTAGCAACAAAATCCCATTGTACCTTATCCTAAGTCCCATTGCTGCAAAATATTCCAAAAACAAATGGAATACAATGTAACTGCATACACACTGACTTTACTAGTGACTAGATTGCAAAGCTCTTAGCAAACAGTTTCATAAATCATTTGATTGATGTATTGAAACAGGAATTTTGTTCTATCCTGTGTCAATCAAATTTTAATTTGGACTATTGCTTTTTTAATTATTATTATTATTGCAAAACCTTCACATTCAGCCAAGGTAATGATAATGTGTAGATATAGAATCAGCCAGAAAAGTGATGAGACAGAGGATGTGTATACCTCCACCAGATCTGAAAAGAGGACTACTCTTGCACCCTGCTTCAGCACATCCCAGAAGCTTCTGGGTTCAAAGTTTTGTTGTTCTTTTTTAAGAACCTGCATTAAAAGTACAGCTGTTAACACTTAAAAAAAAAGGCATTCACCAATTAAATGACTGAAAAATGCACAGAAATGTTACAAATTCACAACCCTCCATGTGGAATTTAGACAGGAGTAAAGGTTTAAATCCTTTAAATATTGTATGCAAGACAATATGTTTTTATTAACATGCAAACCATGCCATGCAAGTCATGCACATCCTCAAATACAGACAGAACACTAGACAAGTTTGCCAAGTTTATTGGCAATCCAAAAAAAAAATGTGAAGACAGCTCAAACCTTTGTAATTTTGTTTGTTTTTGTTGTTGATGTTTTTTTATTGCTTTTTACCCTTTTTTTCAGTTTGCCTTGAATTACAGAAATATCGCAAAGCTGTAATGAACTTACACACCTACAAATCCAGTTAATATGCTGAAATCAAATCAATGCTGCATTATAGCATGATAACCATCAAGAAATTACTACATTTAAGTTTAACCTTTGTTATGGTGGTCCAGCAGTTTGCACCATTGCCACTGTGGGTCCAAATGCCATCCATGCTCGGTGCGCAGAAGATTTTATGTGCTCCCTGTGCTTTGTGGGGTTTCTCCAGGGACTTTGATTTCCTCCAATATTCCAAATACATATGTTGAATACTGTTTGAAGCTTCTAAATTGCTTGTAGATTATTTTTGGGAGTGTGTGTCAAGAGTGTTTTCCACCTCATGCCATGAGTTTCCAGCTAACCATACACAGGAAATTCATAGTTTTACTCAAATTTTAAAACAATTCCTGAAATGTCCATTTGAACTGTGCAGCAGCTTTTTAGCTTAATTATACAAAAAAGTTGTTGCCATCATTTTTTATTTTTGTTGACTTACTCTACATTATCTTCCTTTCCTTCCTTGGTATTTTAGACTGTACTTCTTCGTACATGCACAAGTTCAGTCTGTAATGCAACAAGATTTCATGGGCCACGATAATCCTTTAAAAATATTATATAACGCCTATACTGTGAAAATATAGGCTCCCTGGCCATACATTATAATTAACAGTAGACCTCACAGATAGCAATTAAGACTAATTCACATTAGGTGAGACCTTAGAAACACATTCAGAACACTTGAACAAAACCTTTAAAAAAATATTAGTTTTCCTTTTCTCTGCTGAGTCTGGCTCCCACATCATTGTTAGCTGTGACTGGCACATGGCTCTTCATAGTCAGGCTATTACAAAAAGGTAATCTGAGCTTGAATACCACTTTTCAAATAACTGTAAAAATAAAACATGGGGGTCCAGGAGGAACGGTCTATCTTTGGGTGAGGGCCTTTTAAGCGAGATCTGGGCAACTACGCCTCAGCGAACATCACCTGACAGAAGACAAGTAACATAAATCATCTAGTCTCCTTTTGGTGCTGTCCCAGACAATGGAAACATGTTTCAGATTGCATTTGGGCCAGGATCCATTAGGACACATTGTCCTACCTTTCTAAGGCTGAGCAGTGTATAAGGGTCATTTCATTTGACTTTACCCAAACGTGACACAATGCATCGTAAAAGCCCATTTCTCTGTGCCTGTCAGGAAAGCTCCCTAATAGTGAAGCAGGCCCAGGTTTGTTTTACATGTCTGCCTCAGCCATTGTTCCTAGCATGAATATCACTCACATGCACATATGTTCATGACTGGCATTTTTAAAATTTCATCATGCACTACACAGATCAATAGGCAGACAAATAAACAAGTCATGCAAAGCTTTACATGTTTTCCTCACATATTCAGATACATACAGGATGGTTGACAGAACCTTGAAATCCATACAGTTCCACATTCTTGAAGATGACATGCAGAACACAGAAAACACACTTTGCCACACTGCATATTTTATACTGGCCTCTTTAGTTTGTAATATTGCTTTTAGGGTTAACAAGTTTCAGAATGGCAATGATTCAGATCGAATAGAAGAATTTGCTGTTTCTCTTACTAGTTGTGATGAGCTGTCAGGCTCTCCACCTCTATCTTTTCTGTCATTTTTCTTACGAAATATTTCCTCGAGCTAAGGGAGAAACGTGTTTTATTTGACATTTGCTTACATGCACTGAGCCAGTTAGATAAGTATAAACCCAAAGGAAAACATACCACCATAAACTCCCTTTTATCCACCATTTCATTGCCATCCGCATCAAACATGTTGAAAGCTATCTTAAATCCTGCCTGGGGCTCTGCAAAAAGACAACAACAAAAAAATCTAACAATGATGCACAAAGAATACTATGGTATTTAAACATTTAAAAATCTGTGCCAATCAAAGAATACTCATCTATATACTCACTCGTCAAAATGCAAAGAAGAAACAGATATTCTGTATACGAGATTATTCCTGAAAAAACAGTATATATCAATTAACCGCTGAAAATTTATACATTTTTGCCTTTTTAATCCCTAAACCTCCAATTAAAATCAAGCTATCATATGAAATTTCAAACAGAAAAGAAATCCCCCCTTAGACCTTGATAACATCTAAGGGGGTTCACTTCTTAACTCCTAATTGGTGTTTTTTTCCTCGCACAAACAGAGACAGTTGCTCTGGTAATCAGGGCTGGTCACAAACCCAAACAAAAGCAGCCCGAGTGCCTGGCTCCTGGGCCATCCTCTGTTTGTTTTCCTAGGTGTAAAACATTCTGAAGTGATCTGTCGCTGATTGGGGATGCTTGATGTGGGATGTGTGTTCTTTTAGGCCTGCTAGGCCTTTTGTTGTGCAGAAAGCGAGAAAAGGAAGAGCAACTGTCAAGATTCAGTCAGGGAGAGACTTAAGGAAAATTGTTGTGAGCGTTGAAAGCATTCCCAAGCTTTTGTTTGCAGGCAGAGATAGTGACTCAAGCAGAGATATCTCAGGGTGACTGGTTTGAGTCTTGTGGGAAAGGATGTCAGTTTGCATAGCAAAGTGGTTAATAGACAACTGGCTGCAGGAGCACATATAACGAAATCTAGTCCTAATACCCAATGAGGCGTTTTCATTTTTAAACTTTATAAAACAGCAAGAAATTAATATAATGTATCAAACTGCTGCAGTAGTTTGTTGAAATTATTTTAAAAGACACAAAAGCTTTGTTGAAAAATCTGACATGTTCTACTACATCATAAAACTGAAAAACCTACCAGTAGCTGTTGTTAGACCATTGGTATGCCATCATACTGGAGCTCAAATATAAGAGGCTTTATGAGCTTTTGTTATTACATTGTTTTACTAAGAAACGTTAGTGCAATGTATTGAGTACATTTCCTTTTTCCAAAGTGAACTGTAGACCTGTTAAATAAGTGGACTGTAGACCTGAATAAATTTTTAACATTCCTAACATTATTTGAGGAACTAATTTGTTATTTAATAGAAAACATTCTATTCTATAAAAAATGGTTGTGTAGACTATCATATATTTTTAACTATGCAAGCCAGCCACAATAAGACAAATGAAGAGCCATCAGAGTAACAACATAGGTTCGGGCCTGTTTTGTGTAAGAAGGTTAAACGGTTTTGCAGACATCCAGACAAAAGTCAGTTTCAGTCTTGCAGAAAGAAACTAAGCCCATATGCTTGAGCAGATGCAGTCAGAAATACAAACATTCTCAGAAATGATTCACACAAATGTCAGTGTGAGCAATGTAATCCAATGCCATTCTTCGAATTCATACTATCATCAGTGATGGGAAGCTGTCACAGGGACAAGTCTCAACACTGCAGATTTCAAACAGCTCTCCTTACCTTCTTTGCTTACAGATCGAGCAATTGTCTTTAAGAATATATACAGTATAAAACTTGAGTCTAAAGATAGAAAGTGCCTTTAGATTTGAAATGACAGTCTATCTATTATCTATCTATCTATCTTTAATTTTATAGATTAAATTACAGAAATGCCAACAAATGTTTTACTGAGACAGGCTGCAAACTACCTAAAGGTACAATTTAAAAATTGCTTATTTATGTTACAACCTTAACAGCAACCTCATTTATCCTTTTGTCTGTTCCAAACTCTCATCATTCAGCATCATCAGTATATTAATTACCGGCCTGATCATCTGTCGTCATCATTTGTTTCTCACTGGTCCATGCCATAGGATCGATGGTTTTAGGCTTGAATGACTCATAGGTCACTATGTGACTTAACAAACAAAAAACATTCCTCTGAAATTGGTCAGGTACAGGGACTGGACTGGACTGGACTGAAAATGAGTGCCAAAAAACTTGCCAATGCTGAAGGCATCCAAAATATGCAATAACCTTTGAACAGGTGCTGTAAATTTGCGATTTCTAAGGCTGGTAACTCGAAATGAACTTCTGTTCAGCCGCAGAGGTAAGTTTTGGTGTTGTGTTATTTCATAGTTTTGAAAAAATAAATTTGTATTGTTCTGGAATGTAGAAAATAAATCCAAACTTTTGACTGGTACAATACAGGTGTATATACAGTATATAGAAAATCAGTAGCCTTGGGTACACTTTTGCAGCATCTCAATAGACTTGGTGTTAGACAACAGTATTAGAATCATGCAATTGGTCCTGACAACAGTGACTGCTTTAGTTCTCATTCAGGTGTCTGTAATTACTAAACTAGTTTATTGTAACAAGCTAGTGACTGATTTACTGTTATAGTACCACTGCTTGAAAAAGCATCCATAATTCTCTTCACCAGATCTACAACCTCTACATTCTATCCTGATTCAGTTACTGAGATCAGCAGTTTGCAGCGGTTCAAATACAAAACACTTGTCTTTATTTTGCAAACCTTGCAAAGCATAAATTATAAATGTGTATTTCTGACTGCAGCTTGCAACTGGCTTGGTTTAATACATATGCTTCCATTTTTCTCGGGAAAACCACACCTGGTAAGTAACAGATCTAATTTCTTTTATAAAATGTGGGATCAAGTACAAATCTTTTATTCTTCTTTTCAACACATGGTGACAACTCAGACCCTTAGGTAGAAAGTCTGCTTAAGCACTTACTGTACTAATCAGTTCACTTGAATTATAAATGCCTTTAAAATCTTTCTGTACATTTACTCAGGCAACTAAATGTAAAAGTAAATATCTGTAGAAGTACAAAAATATTTGCTTATTAATGTTGTGAATTCTCACCTTTTTCATTTAAGTTCCTGAACAGCCTGGATGACCCTTTCCAAACAGGAGGTGTATCTGAGAGAATCTTGTCTAATTCCTTAAAACAGTAAACTTTTCAATTTAAAAAGTGAACATTTAAAGGATGTTTACAAAAATTAAGCCTCATACATAAAATCATGAAATTATGTTGATTTCTTTAAATCTTACCTGTTTTGTTAGGGCTCGCCAAAACCTTTTTTCTTGGATTTAATAAATAATACAATTTTAGATACCATACAAACTAATAACACAGTATACCAACATGGTTTAATATAATACATTATTAAAATACATGGTAAATTGTAGTCTAATAGTAGTCTAGCTAAAATGATAACAAGACCTACACATAATCCAGGGTAGAAAAATAAATAAATAAGGAGGAAGGAATAGCAATGACTTGTTGTTGAGATCCAGCCAAGGGGTCATAAAATGCATGACTGAGTTCATGCATTTGTCTTCTCTCAGCACTGCAACTATAATCATGAAGCTTTTGTCCATGTGAATGCAAAATCTCTACTGACCATGCACTAAAATGCAGGTGTACCTACAATTGTTTTCTGCTTCTCACAGCAATCTGGCCCTGAATCTATTAAAAGAATATTGCAAATGGCCCATAAACACAAACTGATATTACTGTAAAAATATTAAGTGTAGGGCACAAGAAAACACAAAATAAAAGCACAAATTAAGGTAAGGTTTGGATCATATGATTGCATAACTAAATTATTTTATGCTTAGTGGTTCTCTGCATAGGCTTTCACAAACATACAAAGTTATAGCACACTCAAACAGCCTTTATAGCCATGGCATAAAACCATAAATACCATAATGCCTTTTGCTGAGCATGTGCCATTAAAAATAATGTGGCTGACATAGTGAAGCAATGTGTGCCCTTTATATTAGAGTTCAGATTTTATTCCTGTCTGGACATACCAGGCACTTTCAGTCAAAAAGATAACAGGAACATACTCACAGGGTGAAACCACATACGCAGTTTCAAACTACCATTGGCCCATTTCTAAACAGGCCTGAAGAAAGCTCCAAAGCTATAGCTTACACCAACCTAGCCAACAACTCACCAGAAGCAGTTTTGAAACCACACACACACACACACACACACACACACACACAAACACACACACACACCTTTGATTCAGCCCCAAGCCAAGGCCAAAGAGTCTGGTTTTCCTTCAACCACAGAAATAAGACTAGAGAAAGCCAGTGGCTTTCTATTATCCAATGTGGTTTAAACCCACGGTATGAAAGAACTAATCAGGGTGGAGCCTTAAGTGGAGTGAAAATATCCTAGGTATAAACTTTCTTCCAATATTATAAAAAATGCCACTGTATAATAGCCTCTGACAATAGTGTATAATAACATGTGTACAATGGGGTTTCTAAATAAATGTAACTAAGATCCAAACCACCAACCACACCTGTCTTGATATGAACTTCCACCACAGGTAGGTGACATCAGAAAGATGCCTTAGAGCTCAAATACATTTGGGAATGGTTTTCAGGTTTTTTTTCTCATTCCTGGTGGAGATAGTGATCTGCATGCAGGTATTATGACTTCATAGACAATGACCAGTCATAGCTTCCTTTATAGCATCAACTGGGTGGTTTGCTTGTATGTAAAACATCCAACTGATGCCTATGTCAATCTCAGTTTCACTCAGTTCATAAGACAAATAAGGATTTATGTTCATTCACTGGTTTTCAATGAATGACAGCTTTAAATGCTAAAGAGTGTTTAGCTTTAAGAGAACAAACTACTGCATTGTGTGGTTAATGCATATGTGTTTAATGCTTACTCTTTGGCTCGCTCATGGTTACCGACTCAATGAAGTCCAGTGGTGTCATGTAAAGCTGCCCTTCATACTCCACTGAACTAAACAGACGGAACCTGTGCTCATGAGCTGACATGGCAATATCTTCTTCATCAGCAGATATCTTGATCTACAATAAGAAAAACACAGCTTAAAAAATATTGATATCAAAATAAAAGAACCATTAAACATGGGCTTGAATCACAGGGGTTATTAAGTATGTTGTCATTATTGCACATTTATGGGAATTAAAAAGGCAAGCATTGTTATGAAGGGCTATAAATAATCAAGGTTAGGACAAAATCCAGGATTAAAGCTCATAAGGATTCTAATAATTCTTATGATTTAGATTCATATTTATGTCAAATTTATTGCAAAATGCTGATCCATTTTAAATGATTATTCCTCTACACTGAGCCTTAGCTTACAAGGACAGAGTTGATGTTTTTCCCAGGTGGCATGCAGCCAGGCCCACTGGGCACTAGGCAAACACCATGAGAAGGTGTGCCTATGCTACTTATTACCCACATCATATGTCAGCTTTCCTGCCAAGGCTCAGTTTTCTTTTACCTCAGCCCTGGATTCCAGTATCTCAATCCACAAGCTAAGGTTATGTCCATTGCCCTCCTCCCCACCCACCTCAAGATAAGAGACCAAAGAAATAAACAAGCACAGTGTAAGAGCAATTGAACAGGAGACTGAGCCAATCCTGTATAGCTTAATGATCTAACAAACCAGTGGTGCTACTTTTGAGTAAGTCTCCCACAGATTCCTGCTGCACAGACTCGTGTCAAGAATATGACTAGGACTAAGTCTAGTCTTTTTATTCTTCCCTAAGCACACAAAGAAATAAACCAGTTGTTCACACTAAAACCTTCTACACTGTAAAAAATGAATCATGAGGCTTGTAATTTTCATTAAAAAAAATTGATGTAATCATTAAAAATAATGTGAATATTTCATTTTAAAAAATGGTTTTCTGTGTTTCTTATAATATATTGAGAACATTTCACTAATAAAATTAAGAAATAAATTTTACCTATTTTTTTAAGG